>NIJG01000123.1:2204812-2232128 GCA_002201625.1 Euglossa dilemma
TGTGGTCGAGATACCTCCTTTAACATTATATTTTCCTGATACAAAATCTCAAATTTTGTCCAATTTTTCTGGCAACCTTCCACTTCTGATAATTCTTGGAAGATGACGTCATTTCCAAGAATTCGTGGTCGAAATACCTCCTTTAATATTATGTTCTCCTGATACAAATTCAAGATTTTAGACCTTCTTCAAGTAAATTGCAGATTCTTCTTATCGTATTTTAATACTTTTTCTCAATTTTTTTATGGGAATCTCTTTTTAGGTAGGGTAGTTGTGTGGGAAAATAAAATTAATGCATTCGAATACGTATAAAATGTTTATTGAACTCATTACTTTAATACAATCTATATACAATTTAAAACTATATAATAAATATATAATAAATAAATAACACTATCTTCATAGAGCCTACTGCAATACACGTTTCTTGACGTTTGCTGTAGACAGAAATAAGTATATTACCAAAACCATCTTACGTTAACGTGAATTGTAACATTCACTTCATTACATAATAATAATTAAAACTATAAACCCAATTCTACCATTACTACCACTCTCTATGGATCAGACAAAACACATCTCCCAATTTCACGCCTTACAGACAACTAATAATTAATAAATAACGAAGAAAAACAAATACTTACCTGTTGAGCAATTCTACTTACCACGGTGCATTGTGTTTCACCAATTCGCCGCTAGAGTGCGCTGAAGATCTATGTCAACTAGCGCCATCTTGCGAGTATTCTGTCAACTTCAACTGTGTACTCGTTTGAATGGCGCATAAAACACTTTCATAAAACGCTTTGATTCAAGTTGCCCACGATACTGAATGTTTTCTTTTATATACTTCTTTCTGTGTACTTTTCGTCGCTGTATCAGAGCAAGAGTGCGAGAGGAAGAAGAGTCCTCTCGTTACTGATTTAAAAACACGTAAAAGAGGTGTTGTTTTAATGAAATACAGTCGAATCTGTTCGCGATTCTCTCTACATATATAACCTCTCCCCACCCTGGTGAAAACACGCGCGTGTTAACTGGGAAACTAGAACAGAACTGTACATTAAGCCGAGCAACCTTTCGGCTTAGAGAAGCTCGTAAATTTCTTTTTACAATCGTACATGCTACTTCCCACNAGAAGCTCGTAAATTTCTTTTTACAATCGTACATGCTACTTCCCACGCTCGTACTTTAAAATTCCCGATGCAGAGCAGCCATGGTTTATATTTTCTTTCGCTTATTGCCTCAGTTCCTTCGTCCACCACGACTACAGTCTTTCTGGAAACGTGTTCGGTCCCTTCAACAAGGTACCCCCACCACCAAAAATATCCAACTCCCCCATCTGTTACAAGATTTTCACACAAAAATATCTGCTTCTGTTTCACGAATGTACACAAAACTAAGGAGAATATCACAAACACGAAGAAGAAAGCTATATCTCCGTGAAAACGGGGCCAAATATAAATCCCTTGCCAGGTCAGTGGTCAATTCTTCCTATAAAATTACACGAAACTTAACAGAAAATAAAACAAACAATCCACAAAATCTCTGAATAATCTCAAGGAAATACTTCACTATAAAACTAACCTAAAAATTCTCTATTTTAGGCCACGCAAATGGCCAGTTCCTTTTACCAGGCTATGCTATGCACAAACGAAGACACACAATGTTCACAGAGCTAGCACCCAAACGCGGAAACAAGCGAACAAGAGGTGACGGTTGTCCTCGTTGAAAGAAAAACGTGACTCACCGGAATAATCGTATCTCTGAGGGCCCATCCATCGGAATTTCTCGCTGTCGCGTATCACATCGCCCAGATAGCCGTAACTCAGCATGCTAGCGTACAGCCTGAGCAGGGTCTGATCGCTGTGCACGGAGGAGATATCGAGGCCTGTCTTGTCGCCAAAAATGATATGTATCGCGGCGGTTTGCACGTCGGTGGTTCCGTGAAGGCTGTAAGCGACGGTGTCGGTGCTGCCGCTGGGTATCACGCCGATAGGGAGCCGGGGCGTGGGTAAGATCGCCTCGGAGTTGTTCGGGTCGATTTGTCGATCCCTCGAGGCCCTCAGCACCAGACCGTTGATCACCTCCGCGAGGGTGCCGTCCCCGCCGATGCACACCACCGCCTGGAAAAGGTGAAGAGGGTTGAGAGCGTGGTCTAGCGATGGTAACGCGTTGAATATGCAAGGAATAGAGGCAACTCCGCCTGTAGGTCTGCTGGAAAATTTATAAAACGTTTCAGGGAGCGAATGGGAAACGGTCTCGTCAGACATTTTGTTTAATATTTTGCAGGGACTGAAGTGGAACACGTGTTTCTGGTGGGAAATTTATCCACATATACGGCGGGAAAATGGAAGGAACGTGCGACGCGTTCTCCTTCGAGGACAAACGGCCTGATATTTCTGAAAGCAGCGGAAAGGGAAACGGCAAGAGTTTCCTGAAAGATTTATTTAATAGCCCGCGCAGGGAATGGAAGACGAATTGGAGGCACTTTTCAGCGCGGATTTACTTAAATACGTTAGAGGAAATGGAGGAGAGTAACGTTTTTTCCTGCAGCCTTTGCTGCTTTATTTAATATTCCCTGAAAAGCGAAAGAGTAATGGGACTTTTCGTGCAAAATGTATAGCCCTGAATGAATCTTAAGAGTGGTTGGGACCCAGGACGTATGTAGGTGACCGCGTGCAAGAGGCCCAAGTATAAGGAGTGTTTATGACACAGGCGAACGCGAAGTACCTGGCCCACTCAAGGGCCTCACTGCTTGAGAAGTGCCCGAATGAGAAAGAAAGCCTGTGTATGAAAGGAGACAGAATGAAAGCTTTAAATAGAAGTGCAAAAGCGTAGGTTAGTTAGTTCTGAATTAATTTTAATTGTCAGTTTCAGTTCAGTTTTTCAAGTAAGAGTTCTAAGTCAGTTTCAGTCAGTTAGTTGTAAGAATAGAGGATCAATCAGAACACGCATGCATAGTTTTCAATCTACTTTGCTATTAATAATAATATATGTAATAGAAATACGCGTGTTTCAAGGGAGAAGGAACGAAACTAATTAAAGCGAAATTGCAACTCACGTGGAAGTCGCTGAGATCGGCAGTCAGGAGGATATCGCGAGCATACCCGACCCTCTCCGTGATCAGCATCTTCGTCTCGACGCCGGCAATAGTCATTAGGGGCTGTACATCTTTCTCCCAGATCTTCACCCCCTTCTTTTTCCCACCAAAGGGGTTGACGAACAGCAACACCTTCCTCGGTCGATGGGTTAGCCCTAGCAGACAAATTGCATCCTCGTTACGACGACTGTCTGTCTCTTAAACTAATTAATTCCTCGCTGAAAAGTGAAAAGTAGAACGAAGATCCAGAAAATGATCGAAAGATCGTCGTGGAAATGAATGTCGTTACTCTGAGGATTTTTTCCCCTTTTTTTTACAGAGACACGTACACAGCGAAACAGGAAGCCGGATCAATACCGTAGCCACCGGTTCTCCCAACAGGATAAACCAGAAAGAGATCGCGTTACACGCACGGCGAAGAACCGCCCTGTTGTTTTCCCGTTCTGCCTACGTCTCCCCCGTGGGGAGAGCGTAATTCGACGGTGGCATTCTGATTGATTGGAACAGCCGATAAGCTCGTTTACACAGCGTTAGAAATATTACGAGATCGACGAAGGGATATCCACTTAACGATTAGCTATCGCTTAGACCGCGATACTTTATGCCGTGTACACACGCGGAATTGATATAACAGTCTGCTGGTATCACAAGAGAATAGAACAGTGCATTCAACGAATAGCCCGTATTTGTTTTAGAAGATAACAACGGTAAAGAGATACATCTACGATTGAAGCAACGGTGTTAAACGATGCAGCTTTGATCGATCGCGAATTGCAATGACAAAATGGAAATGAGAGAAAATTTACCCGTTCACCGATAATTCGAATCCTAGTGTACCACGTAGGAAGCTCACCTCAAGGAAATGTATCTCAAGGGAATGAAGATCATAATTATTTCATAGTTTCTAATTCATAATCCGAATAGTAACGAGTCTTTAACACATTGTTGACCGGTTGTTTTTCTCAGAGTTTATCTCACGACGCTGGTTATTTCTTCGGAATTAGACGTGGAAGTGAACTTTCTTTTTTATAGCAAAGTGAATACAACTTGGCGGGTTTTATTAACTAAATATTAGCTAAAGAAGCTGACGCGAAACAAAAGCGTAGATCGCGAGTTTACTCGTGGCCGGTCAACAATGTGTTAATTGCAAATATTTAAAAAATTATCGAGTGCTTGCCCCTATTGTTGTACGTTCTCATAAACAGGGGAACGAAATATACCAATGTGCGAAATTTGAACTAAGTCGGTGGACGCTTGTTGGAAACATTGCCATTTTATCAAGCTTCGCTCGGGATTACAGCGACTCCTAAAAATATCGCTGTTTTTATCAATCGCGGGTTAACGGTCTATTTTCCTTCGTGTTTACGACGTTTCACACGTTGTTCGCATAATAGGGAGAAAATGTCACCGCGTGTTTGAAAAGTTTCCCGCGATTCGCCAACTTTTCACGGTTCACCGGCAACGCGTGCTTCCATTCCGTCCACATGGCAGAGATCCGGTGACCCGAGGTGAAAGTGTACCGGTTCACTGCTGTAATTCCTTCCCGATCTGTGCAAACTTATTTTTATCCCCGACATGACGACCTGTCCGCGACATCTACGTGTATTTCCTTGGAAACGAGAAAGAAATCGGGCTGGTCCTCGAAATAAAATTAGGAAGAAATACGGCCGCCATTTTGTTATCGCGGACGTCGTTAATGAACATGATGAACTTTTTGTTTAAAATTTCTGTTGGAAGAAATATGAAAAAACATTCGTTATTTTTTAAATATCATTGCGATAAAAAATTATTAATGTTACAGCGCAAAAAAGGCGGGAGTTTTAAAAATTCACGAGTATTTCTTATTCCTTTCGGGAGAATTTATGGCCGATGGTGTTGGAACTGCTCGTGCGGAAATAAATCTCTGGTCTAACGTCGACAATGAGGCGGAAAGTTGGAGCTATCGACCTAGACCTTGACTGAAGAATCACTCGGAGACCTGTTAATCGCGGACCTAACCGGTTTCTCAGGAATAATCTTTCTAAAGTATTTTGTTTTTTTCCTTGCTGCGTCTCCTTGGACTTTGCCGTTGTTTTCGAATTATTCGAAAGGGGAAGAGCAAAGACAACGAATGCGTGTATGCAATCCTTAAACAAACGGAGGTTATTTTCGAAATATTTGAGAATCTCTTTCATTCGTTAATGATCTCAACGATCCACGCGACGATCCGCGTCGATATTCACGAGAAACCACACTCCAGGGAAACGAGAACCCTCTAAAAAGTTAGCCAGAGTCAGGCGAATCTAATTTTCCACGGCAGGCTCGCCTGGTGGTAAATTAGAATTCTAAAACTATGTCAGACAAACCGTCTAAACCTGAACTTTGCCAACTTGCGAACCTTTCGCTGAGGCTATAGCCACCGGTGCCAGTGTCTAATCTAGAATTATCCTAAAGCTAAGGTCTGAGTCTAATCTAGAATTATACTAAAGCTAAGGTCTGGGTTGAGCCCAGGTAGTTAATGATTTGCATTCGTTAATAATCTCAACGATCCACGTGACAAACCACGTCGATATTCACAAGAGATCATTCTCCAGGGAAATGAGAACCCTTTAAAAAGTTATCCAGAGTCTGGCCAATTTAATTTTCCATAAGAAACTCTCCTGTTGGTAAATTAGAATTCTAAAGCTATGTCAGACCTGAACTTTTCCAACCCATGAACCTTTCGCTGAAACCATAGCCACCGGTGGCAGTATCTAATATAAAATTATTCTAAACCTAAGGTCTGGGTTGAGCCCAGGCAGTTAATGATCTCAACGATCCACGTGACAAACCACGTCGATATTCACAAGAGATCATCCTCCAGGGAAATGAGAACCCTTTAAAAAGTTAGCCAGAGTCTGGCGAATCTAATTTTCCATAAGAAACTCTCCTGCTGGTAAATTAGAATTCTAAAGCTATGTCAGACCTGAACTTTTCCAACCCATGAACCTTTCGCTGAAGCCATAGCCACCGGTGGCAGTGTCTAATATAAAATTATTCTAAAGCTAAGGTCTGGGTTGAGCCCAGGCAGCCCTTATCGTCTGCCAGCCGTAAATTCGCTAGAAACCGCGGGCAACGACGGGCTAAAATTGCCAAGGGAGACACTTATTTCGAGCATCGTTATTAATAACTCGAAACACCATGCGAAACACCCACTCCGCGCGCCATTCCGCTCTTCAAACATGCACGAGCTAAGGTATACAGGCAGAGTGAAAGGCGGCAGACTGAAAGAACGGCTTGTTTAAGCTGCAGAAATTGCACGCGTGCATCACTAAGCCTTTTATCCGGTGAATGAGAATGACGCAGAAGCCTGAGGGGCGCAGGTGTGCGAGGAGAGACAGCCGTAAGGGAGTTTCGCAAGGTGAAGTGTCGCTCTACGAGGTGTCATGGCGAGCTGGTCGATAAACGCCACGCTTCCTGCGGATCCTCTCTGCCTGTCTGCTGGCTTCCTGCCTTGCCTAAGCTTCCTCTCTCTGGCCTCGGATTCTTCAATCGCTTGGGTCTTCAATCCAGGTTCCAGTTATTGGATCCCTTCGAGCTTCGGTTTCCGAATCCTCTTAAATTCACCCACTTGCACTTATGGTCTTCTGGACCAGGTACAGGTGCAGAATTCCTCGAGATTCTTCTCAAAATTTTATACCTTCGCTGCTTGGATTCTTCTAGATTAAGTTTCGCTTCTTAGGAGCTCGAAATTTCCTAAATTCCAGTTCTCCGGTTCTTCTAGAATCCTCAGTGGTTTTCTGGTCCAGGTAGAAGTGCAGAGTTCCTCGAGATTCTTCTCAAAATTTTATACCTTCGCTCCTTGGATTCTTCTAGATTAAGTTTCGCTTTTTAGGAGCTCGAAATTTCCTAAATTCCAGTTCTCCGGTTCTTCTAGAATCCTCAGTGGTCTTCTGGTCAAGGTGGAGGTGCAGAGTTCCTCGAGATTCTTCTCAAAATTTTACACCTCCACTCCTTGGATTCTTTTGGCTGAGATTAAATTTCACGTCTTGGGCTCTCAAAATTTCCTAAATTCCAGTTCTCGGGTTCTTCTAGAATTCTTGTATTATTCTAAGCTTGGGTTGTTGACTCCGGCTTCCCCTAAATTTAGAATTTTCCACGAATTTTCTGCCTCTCGTTTCTACGATATAATCCTAGCAGTAGTATAACGAGGCAAAACCCTGGCAGGGATTTCGGCCAGTTTTGAAAGTAGAATCGCTATAAATAAAGTAAAAGCGTTGAATTTCGTAACTGGAGACGTTGGAACAAGTGACTCGTCTTGGAATAGAAATAGAGCGAAACCTTTGAATTTTCACGCGCCTATTTACACAGGAAGAACACTTTTCGCGTGCGAAAAGTTAGGACGACAGAGTCACGCGTGTGTCTAAGACACGGAACGCTTGTTCAGCAGAAAACCGGACAGAGGAACAAGAAATCGCGAAGAAAAAGAAAAGTACAAGCTTCCAATCGCGATTTCTCTCGATGCTCATCGGCAATCGACGTTTCTAGAGCGGGATATCGAAACTGAAACTGTCCCTGTCTCGCTGAATTTAACGACTCTTTTGCAAGCAGAAATAAACGAACAATTCTCTGGCTAATCTACTCCTGTGTAACTCGTATTCCTGACTCTAGCTCTTTTTTCCTGCCTGAGCTAGCAAAAATCCTACCTTAATTACGCAGCCTTGATCCGTAACCAACGACCTAGTTCCGACATGCACGCTTAATCCTTTCTACTCATTTGCGAGGGAACGCAACACCGTTTACAAGATTAAACTTCAAGGAGGAATGTTTCAAAGAACTACATTATATTTCGCGAAAACCTCCTCGGGTATTACGGTAAAACCTCTGATTATCCGATCCAATCATGATACGCAACGATTATAATGATCAAACAACGTTACATTAATAACGCTACACATAAAACGATCGTATACGTTGAAATATTTTACGAAATATGGATATTAAAGTCGGAAATGGGAATTTTTCGCACAAAACTTCGCAGTTTTCTGTGATGTATCCCTGGTTCGGATAATCAAGGTTACACAATGTATCGTTTCAGAGAGAAAGAAAGACACGATTGTTAATAATCGAGTTTACTTATCTCTAATCTTTAATTAATCAACTAAAATATTCATCGATCTTTCTGCTCTTGATCGGTTATTCAAGTATCTAGTGACATTCGCAAATGGAGACCTGGATAATCGATACTCGTTCAATTATTTAAGCGACGACCATTTCCACGGCTCGAATAGAAAGGAAATAATAGCGCATGCGAGCAGCACTGTTCAACTTTCACCTACTTCTCCTTTATTTCATGCATTCGCGCACGATATCGTTGGTACAACCGATCGATCCCAGACAGACCAGGCAACCCTAATCCCTAGCCTAATGACCGTTCCCAAAATTTTACTCCGACGTTCCAGATAGAAAATCGTTACGTTGGTCGCTTGATTTCTCGACGTTTCTTCGGATACGACATAGTTAACGATTAATAAGTATAATCTTGCAATATCTCCTCTCGTTTTATCCTTCTTGAGATCCTTCATCCTTCGTTTTTCTATCCACGAGCTATCCGACAGTCTTGGGTTTATCGTCGAACCTCGTTTCTTCGATTGACAGGGTAAATCAACGATCTAGCGAAATAGAATTTTATTCGTACGTTTAATCTAGCCATTATCCCGAAGAACAATTCCGCGAAATTTTACCTCGCAGTTCCTCCTCTTTCTTCCAGGATGGTCTATATTTAGACACCGAACGATTAACAGTCAATTACCGTGTCATGACGACTCTGTCTGGCAGTCAACGACTCGTGAAACGGTTCCAGGTTACAACTTACTTATCCGAGTAGCTGAGAAATAACGCCGACTCCTCTTCCAGTTACGCGTGTTTGAAGAACGAGCGAGTACTATGTACTCCATGGATTTTTTCCCAATTACTCGGTTAACGAATTGCGACCGAAAGAATATATCTTGATTATCGAATAATCCTTTAAAAACCCTCGCCAAGATTTGCTAAAATTAATTCGTGTTAATACAATTTTCGTACCAGTGAAATGTATGCGAGAATAAATGCGAGAATGAATGCGAGAATAATACAATTTTTGCAAATTAAACTGTACGACCTGGAAACCTCGCCACTTCTCGGCGCTTAATTGCTCGATCGCAAAGCGAAAGAGGAAAATTCGTTTCAATTTGATGGCAGGGATGAAGAGATATCGCGCGATAAAAGAAGGTTCGCGGGGAAGATTGGGAAAGGGAGGGAACAGGAGGATAAAACTTACCCATGAGGTAATTTCGGATGGTCTTTACCCAGGAGGCGACCTGTCTAGGGTCTGTGTGGCTCATCGTTACGCTGTGATGACTCCATTTGTTCTTTGGTCCACGTACAGCGTAGTGGAGAATGAAATTCGTCGGGCAGACGGTGGGCGAAGTGGGCGACGTTGGCGGCTGTTTCTCCTTAATGGCCACCCCGGAGATCCAATCGTCCCCATAGCGCACGGCGAGCACGTCGCTCATTGGTAGCGTCCATCCTGCTGAAAAAACCAAGATCCTTCCTTTCAGATCGACGGAAATTAATTAACCGATGCCTTCGGTAATTAACGTCGCTTTTGTTTAACCCTTCCACGAATGTATCAATAGTCAACGATTATAAAGATAAAATTGGGAAATAATTCGTAGATACGAGCCATGGTGGCGCTAGTGAGTTTTGCACAAAATCGTCTTAAGGCTAGTATGATCACTCGTGAAAGGTTTAAATAAATATGACTCGTTTCAACGCTATAAATTAACACATTGCATAGAAATTTCTAAGACATACCGCAAATGTGAATTAAATCAATGACCAAAGTACAATGTAATTACAATATTTTATGAATTCGTGCGATTACATAGTTTTTTGTAGGTTGACATGATAACGTGTCGACATCTAAGGCCAATGACAAATTACGCGTGAAAAACGAGAAAACTCGCGGTATGCAACGTGTTAATTAAAGAATTTCGAATTCCTGATATATCAGTGACGTAGAAATTTGATAAACTTTCAGCTTCAGATACGACTCGTTTTACGAGTATTAAAACGATGAATATACGTATAGATTCCTTACAAAAATTTCTTACAAAAATACGATTCCTGTATCGTATTATTCCTAATTCGAGTATATTAAGCGTAATTCTGAGACTCGTATATATCGATATCACCAGTTTCATCTCTTCAAGCACGACAGTCGAGTGCGCTATCCCGTGTTCTAAAAATTGGTTAGACAATTAGGTAAGAGGTGAAAGAGGAAAGAACGGTAGGACGAGAAAGCTAGAAAGGTGAGGAACAAAGGGGCTCGGTTTACCGTTCTCTAATAGCCGCCACTTAATATTGCAACAGGGTGACGAGAACAAAGGCAAGCCTTTCGAATCGTCCGATTGTTTTGCGTTATTGAACGTCGCGATCTAGCTGCTTCTTCATCCGCAAAATGCCCTCTGAAATCTAATCGATGATCGTTCTGGAATGAAAAAAAAAGAAAAAAGGAAGGAAGGAGAGGGGAATAGTTCCATTTGGCGATTCAATTCCAATCCCGCATCGCGACAACGGATCAAAGGAACGTATAAAGGTTACATATATAGATGGCCGATCGGACGCTTTAACGAGCTTACCAAATCCAGCCAAACGTTTCAGAGCTTGGCCAAACGATCGATCAAACGAAAAGTCCGGACAATTCGATCCGGCGCGACTTTCCGAGAGGAAAGTCGATTGCGACGTGCTGTTTTATTTTCGTCGTGATTATCGCCGTTTTATCGCCCAAGATCGAATAATCTGCCGGAGAAGAACACTCCAAGACCTGTTTGTCTCGCTGGATGAAAGCGAGGCAAGGTAAGAGCGGGTAGATAGCCGGAAGATAATCTGCCACGATGCTGACACAAAAGGCGAGACAAACTCTGCTACGTGCGAACGATAACACGCCATGGAATGTTCGAAAGAACGTCGATAACGCGTCCTCTAGCGATTTTCCTCCCATTTTCTTGGATTTTCTTGTAAAAGCTTTTGCGAGGAAACACGTAGCGGTATCTGGAATGTTCCAGATTTAGTAATAGTAATGTAATAGATACAATAAAAACATAAATAAATATAATAAAGAAATCGGTGAAGTCTGGAATCTCGAATCGTTTGTCATTTGAAATTCGTTGAAAGTATATATTATATTCCTTTTCCTAAATTGTTATCGTGGCAGTACGTTACTAAGAGGTTCATATCGAATTGATTGACTTTTGTCAATTTCTATAGAAGCTTTCACGTTTCGATGTTCAAAGCAGGAAAATTCGCAAGCCTTGCGGAACTGCGAATTTCTTTCGCCGACCTAAATGCGACTATCGATAAACGAGACAGCTGTCACTTAGAACGATAGTACATGTAATATATATGTATAACCAAGTACGAAAGAACGGTAACGAACTTGAAGCATGCTGATAACGAAATTATGTAATTGATAACGGGCCCCCGTACAGCTATCGAATGCGACATTGTTTTCCTTCTATTCAGTATGGGTGTACATGGATTAACCGACGGCCAAACAAAAATAAATCGTGACATCTTCTATGTTCTTAGAAACTTGCGAGAAAATTTTGTTTTCTGTAAAAAGAAAAAGGATAAGAAAAATGTAGAGAAAGAAATACAAATTTTGTATAGATTTTAAAATAAGCGCAACGAAAGACAAATTCGAATTCTTCGAAAATTATTATCACGGTTTATTAAAAAGTAATCAAGATTCCTAAAAATCGAATTAAATATTCTGTCAGTTGAATCGATCGTCTGCGAGGATTTAAAAATTACCAGCTTATTATCGTGTTGTTTTTTGTTATTGTTCCTCGGTAAAAATAATTTTAATGACAGCTTCTAATCGATAGCAAGAACAAATAATTGCGATACAAGATGTATCTTCAGGCAGATTAGATAAAAATTTAACACTTTAAGTCAATTTTGTACAATAATAAACAATCGTGTAATTAATACAATATACGTTTTCTAATTTAACGTATTCATCACGGTGAATAAGTAGAAACTTCGAATTCTTCGTAATTAGAATCTTAATTATAGTTTTATAAATTGTTAATTAGAAATCTAGACCTGTGTCGAGGAGAAATTGTAGACTTTGTTGCAAGATTAAAGATCGACATAAATTACAAGCCTTCGCGTTAAGAAATGAAATAAAAAAAAAAGAAATTAAATAAAATAGAGGACATTAAATGTTGGTTACAGTTAATAATGGAAATAAACGAACAGAGTCTGTCAATTGCGTTCACATCTGTCCAGTAATCTGTGAGCTCTGGTGTGACGAGCACACAGATCTGAAAATATAATCTACGCTAAAAATATGGCGCACATGGCCTATCCGATGGAGGATCTACCAAAAGTGTCTTGCACTCTTCCCGCAAGTGCACTCGCATCGATTCGTTCCACTTTCCCGCCTAGCTTATCATTTACATACGCCAGACTGCATATATACAAAAAACTCATTTGACCAGTTTTTCATCTGTTCCCCACTTCAAGATATAAAAGTCCAAGAACTACTATTTATAGTCTTCCTTCTCGTTCGCGACTACAGAAACAATCAATTGGATATGACAATAACATTATTAGAAGCTAATTTCATTTACCTAGAAAATATAATAATTTTTTATACGTAATAAATAATAAAGCGAAGAGTCAGTAAAACTGTAAAAATAAATTTATCTTTATCTCACCGCATCTCGTAATCTTCTTTATTCGTCGCGCCATATTATTCCCGTTTATCCCTAGTTCTAACCTATATTTCGTTTCCGTAAGTTTTACGTGTTCCATATTCATCTAAAACAACAAAATAAATAAGAAAAATAATTACTTCTACCCTCGACTGGATCGATGCCGGTTTACATAAATAATTCAGCCGCAGACATGGGCGTACGCTGTGAAATCGTAGAAAGTCGGAAATATTCCGTGGAATTTGCATGTCCGCCCACGCGGCGGTCCAAGCCTCGTGGTCTAGTGGCAGTTACGAATCGCAGAGGCTGCGACTGTGACCCAGAAACATATCGAGCCTTTGTTCCACTCGTTGAAGAGCTTTCCACGCGAAGGTCGTGCCGCCAGAAATTACCTTTTCAAAGAATAATGACCAAAGCGTAACATCCCGAGATTCTACCTTCTCCCTTTTTCCATTCTCGACGGAGTATAAACAAAGCACGTAGCCTGGCTGTTTCATCCATCTGTCTCGCCCGACTAACTGTTGTTCACCGGTGTGAGAAACTTTCCTTGGTCGGGCGCGACGAAAATTGCCGCTCGCGTGACCGTAGCCATGACGTCTGACACAGATGGCGGTCGTCTCATCGCACGTTGTTTCCTTGCTCGCGTGTGACCGCGACCTAGCGGCACCGCCAGGAACTGCCTACGAATTATCCCTAAGAGGGCACTATATTATGCATAGACCACCATCCATTCGATTACTCGCGTTTCTACTCTATTGACAATCGAAGTCTGTCACTCTGTTTGTTATCGCTGTCAAAAGGACCGAGGAAATTGTTTTAGGAAACTTCGACAGGGAACTAAAGCCGGAGATAATTCGTATTGAAGGCACGCCAGGCACACTCATCGGCCAGCCTTGATTGCAGTCGTCGGAGGGAATCCGTAATTCCTCCGGGGAGCTTGTTCGCTGCAGCCTGAATTTGTTCAGGTAAATTTAGGCGGCGTCGCGCGGCGCCGGTCGTTCACACCAATCTCCTCTAAGGCCTTCGTATCAACCGACCAAACTGTGGAAGGTCGTTGCTTTTCACCCGATACTAAAACCTTCCGTTCTCTCGCCATTCTTTAGGAACACGTGACGCATGTCTGTATACACTTCCTAATGTTTACCTAAGTGGACGCGTGTTTTCTCCATTCTCGAATTCGAGGTCTTTGAACCGAAGGTCTTTCATGTCGCGTAAAGAAGGAAAATATTTCGTAATATTGAAATTTACGAAGGATCTATCCCCGAAAACGATGGAGTATATTTAATTACAGCATCTTTGCTTCTTTAATCGGCTAAAAATTAATTATAAAAATGGAAACTGATTATCAGGTATATTTCCACGAGATTAGACAGGAGTTTATATAAAGGCATAACCTTAATTATTCCACATTTCAGATTTCCGTCCGAAAATTTAACGAGACACTTCAGACAACTGTCAAACGATTTTCGAATAAACCGAGCGAAAAAATACTCACGAAAAATGATGCCAAGTTAAAATGCAGCACGGCGACGCTACAGACCTCAATTGGACCACTTTCCAAAATAATCCAAGGTTACGCGACAGCGAAATGGCGGGAAAAAGAAAAGCAACAGCTTCTCGTGATTACGTCAGTTCCGTGACGGGACGAAAGAGAAAAAAGCAGCATGCAGACATAAATTCCGTGGCACAGACTCTTAATTAAAACGTTTCGCAATAAACACATGCTACCTGCAGCCGTGAGACAGGGTTTTGCTCGGTTTACATAAGCGACGACGCGAGGATCGAGTCGACAAATAGAATTGAAATGGCAAATATTAAACCTCTCGCATGAAAGAACGTTTCGATCGCGAGTATACTTTTGTTGCACAGCGGTGCATATGTCAGTGAATTTTCCGGTAATTATTAATTCGATTGAATCTTTCATTGCGAGTCTAAAAATTAGTCGACTGAATTATTACTGAAACAAAATCTAATTTACGTATTTAATTTACACATTTCATTCTCAAAGGTATAGAACTGTCTGTACATCGATTTTCATATTCTCAATTGGAACAGACTGTAATAACAACAATTTGATTGGAAAGAAAAATAATGGACATATTTCCTAACTGAAACAGCAATGAATGCAACTTGTTTTGAGACTCATTTCAGGAGTTTCTCTATGAAGAAAAGCATTCAACTATTTCTACTTGAATCGTTGCTATAAATAATTCAAAACGATGAAAGAGCATTGAAAAGGGTAATCTACTAAACGAGTCCCTTGTTTTAACTAAAAATTAATCTCATTTGTTTCCTGCAACCTAGCGTCGAGTTTCTAATTTCTCAGCATATCTCGCCAGAGTGACATGATGTATCTACAGATATGTTAAGCTGACATTACACGAAGGATCTTCCAGAAAATTAACGAATCGCCGCGATTCGCGAGAACAATGGTCGAGGTTATTAATGGCCCCATCTGTGAATCGGAAGCTGTTCGATTAATCAACTTCTTCAGAGCGTCATCCTCCAAGAGATAACATCAAACCGACCCTGTTACCCGCGTCTGACCTTCCTCCTGGTGCCAGAGGCTTCTTCACGAATGTTCCAGTATATACTTACGTTTTGTAGACGTCATTTCCCTAGGACGATCCGTCTTCCGATTTCGATCGCTAAACGTTTGTACCGAATGGCACGAAAGTAAAGCAATTGCAGATAACCCAGAAAATCGCGCCTCGGTGCTTCGAAACGGGAGTGCATCGTTGAATGTTAAATTGCTGTGCTTTCCGACATCGATTGGAGGTCGAAAGAAATAGAAATTTCTATGCTCGAGAGAAATTTATTACCTATTACTCTTAATCGTACAAATATTTTCAGGTTCCTCAGATTTCTCCCGGTCTCCCGAATTTGCTACTAAATTATCCGCTGAAGAGCGTATAAATTGAAAATGACTATGTTTACGCAAGTATAGTACTGAACAGTGGAACATGGAAGAATACTGAAAAGTAATGTTATTACGCACACGTTATACTTATATCCTTTACTAGAAACCTTTTACACGACTTTTAGATTTACTACTATTGCGTGACACAACAATTTCTACCATATATCATTCCCTCATGTTACCATAACTACGACCCATTAACACTCCTGCGTGACGGCAGTCAATATCGTGGAAGCTTTAAAAAGGTATCTAAAAAAACCGTAATAATTATCGTTACCAAGAACAAATCAATTTCTCGCCCTTCTTTAAATACGTAGTTGCTTTCTCGTTCCTCTGACCCAAGTAGACCCAACGTCCGCCGGAGGAGCAATGAAATAGTCGAGCGACAGGAAAGGACAGCGAAACAAAGCGGTACAGGAGGAAAAAAAGTGCCTAGTTTACTAAAACTGCGATCGACATCGGAGATATGCCAGAAATGGTATGCGCAACCACGTCATCAAGATAATTGAAACGTGTGCCAAAGCATCGTCGTGCCTCGACGTCGAAAGGGACGCGAATCGATGAGACTGGTAGATCTTCGTGGCGGATAAAAGAGTCGCGCGATTTTTCTGCTCTTTTTCCCGTCTTTCCTTTTGCTTCTTACCATCTGGAAAAGCGCTCTGACCGGCTAAGAGAAATTACGTAAACGGAGCACCCGCACGAATTACGTTACATACACGTTGCGATACACAATTACTCTCGTATATAATATGCAGCAACTTGCAAGTTTCACTTTTGCATGCCATGCGTTTACGTAATATTCTCCATTGGCGGTTGCATCCTTCTATTCGATGGAACTCGAGAAATCGTTGCCACGGGGAATCAGGTACCGGGAGGCCTGGTAAAGGATCGGGAACTTTAATTGGAAGCGTGCACGATAGGAGAGGAAGTGGAGTGAAGAAATGGAAATGTTGGAGGTTACTTACGTAATTATCGTTTAGAAGTAACGTTTACTCGGCTGTATCTTTCTTATGGTAATTAAAACACGATTTGCAAACGGATGATCTCGCGGAGTGGTCTATATTCGAAGAACCGAGCCACGCGTTTCGTTTAACGAATTGTAGCCGTTTAATTATTGCGATCGCGTGGGACGATTTGGACCGATTGGAATCGAGAAGAATTGCTCTCGCTGATAAACTGTATGACGTTGGTATTTGAATGGAAATATCGCTGTTCGAAATTAAACCCAGCGCGTTACGTGTATTAATATATCAATTTTGATTTATTATTTTATACGCTTATTTTTTATTTAACTTCGATCAATGGGCCGATTAGTCTCGCGTAAAATTTCTCTTGTTAATTCTTTTTTCAAAATTAAACCTGTTTCGTTGAAATCACTTTTCGCGTATATCTTTTTATTTAACTTCGATTAATTTGATTGATCGTAACCTTGTCGAAATTCCTCACAAATGCTCGATCACATTTAGTAGGAGAGATTAATTGAAGGGAAGAGATTGAACGTCTCGTGCTTTCATGAGACGATAAGTTTTAAAACACTCTTGCAAACGAAGTCCGACGTCATTGTCAGAGCATCGACATATGGTGACCTGTTTAATAGCATCTGTGACGGCCTGGTCATCGGCGTTTTCAACCAGCTCATTTTAAGTATCATTAGAGCCATCATTTTTATCTCCATTCATAATCATCTTTTCTATAAATGGAATTAATCTAAATATTTGCAGAATTTCAACCACCATTAAAATTGAGAAATACTGGACGATACTGTTAATATTTATTTAAAAATTAACAGAACATATACAAATGCATCGATTAAAATTTAATACCCTGTATGGACCAACATAGGACACGCATACATCGTACATTTACATCGCGAATATTACCGTGAAACGATAAAAGTAAACAGGTACATTAAACTACAATATTTTTCTATCTCGATAAAAATCGCTATCAATCCGTGTCTTTAAAGCCAATTATTTTAACCGAGTATCTAGATATCTGAAAGGACGTGGAAATTGATTAAGGAAGCCTCACGTCCTGTTCTTTATCGTGGCATTTCCAGCAACACACGTTCGTGTTATTCCGGAAATAAGAGGTACAGAGTAATTCAAGCGAAGATGGGAAAAGTGAAACGGCGCTCTATCGGTAACCGGTTGAATCGTTGGAGAAAATGCGGCCAACGTGCGGTTTGGCCTTAACGACAGGGTCGGTAACGTGGATCGAATCCGATTCGGAAGAATCGAGGTGGAGCGGAATGCGTTTGTACCAATTGGTTTCGACCACCGTGAGTCGGTGCGTAATTACGTGTATTGGAATCGATACCGATCGAACCCGTAACGCGATCGAGATCGAAGAGTTTCGAATCGAGTCTCCACGGACCGGAATTAATCGAATGCCGGAGTATAGAAATTGAATTTTACCTTATGTGAAACTGATCAGACTCGAAACCTATCTGCATTGAAATTTATCGAATTTCGGAACTATCGAGGTTCGTCGAATTCACGCGCCATCGATTCTAATCTAAAATTAAAGTAATACACGAATCACGGGAAATCTCACGATTTTCTTTTTTTTCTTTTAAAGCGAAGAAGAAAGGGTTGGCTTAGGAATAGAAGACAAAGGTAATTGGATGATAGAAAGAAGGCAAACGCGAGCATGAACAGAAGAAATAATAATCGCATGCAAATAGGAAGCAGTGTACGGCAGCATCACGCTACGCGGATGGAATACCGGATGCGAAAGACGCCAAGAGAGGCAACGTTAATTTATTCCATCTTCGATATTTTCCACGACCATGTTCCACGACACGCGTAACCGCGCCTTCAACTTGATTACTTCTCCCGTTTCGCGTCCTATTTCCCATCCACTCCAAACGTCCGTATCTTGCCAATCCTAAACCCATTTAGTCCATCGAAGTGGCATCGAAGATAGAATAAGAATCTCCTACGAGGTCCTCTTAACATACTATTCCCACGATATTGTGTAATTCAACTATCGCTCTATGGATACTTCCTATCCGTTCGTTTCTTTTCCTGTTTGCCATTAATTTCCGCATGGACGAAAATTTATTAAATTTTCTTTGCTGTTAAGAAATTATAAACTAACCCAGACTATCGACTTTTGGTATACACGATTAAAAATTTGTCGATTGTTCGATGCTTCGATATATCGCACAATGAAAGGTACTTAAAAATGATTCACAACCGCGTTACCGATTGCTGATATATATATATATTAACAAATAACTATTTCCTTTCTCCTCTTTCTTTTTCGCTAAAAATATATTTGCAAAAAACGTAAAAAGCTTTTAATACATTTCCTTAAAAAAATATCCACGCCCAATATCCGCAATATCGGCTACAATCTAATCAGCGCAATATTAACCAAAGGGTAAACAAAAATAAAAAGGTTTCCAATAATTTCAATTATCGGGAGAAAAATAAGACAAAAAAATAGAAGGTGATAAAACGTAGAGTATCGTAGAAGAGATGAACGTGTCCGAGAAAGATCAAGGTCTACAGTGAGAGGTGTGGAAGAGGCTCTCGAGAATCGCGCGATTTTCTTTAATATTCAGCGTCCACACGAACACGAGGAAACGGAATAGTATGCAAACGAGCTTCAAGGTCGCGCCACTGCTACATGTGTCGCTACCTTTACGGTTGCCGATCGCCGAAAACCTATCGATACTCCATCTGTGTATTCCAGACGCGTAGCCTCACTTAACGTGGCCGCTAGTTTCCCTCATCTTTTCTCTACTCCATGGGATAACTATCTCTTCGATTCTCTTCTCACGCGTGTAATTCTTCGCGTGCTGATACACAATTTCAAGCCATTCGAGAAGACGCTTGTGCTGCTCGTTTTTTGCACCGAACGTAACCTGATTTAACAAAATTATGGAAAGAAGAACCTTCGACGAGTTTATATCGCATTATGTCCGTTTTTCTAGAGCTTCAAGTTCTTCGCTGCTGTATTATACTGTTATTATAAGGTATGCGTATATATGCTCGATTTCCACGGGGTGCAGCTCGATTTATTTATTTTACCTGCGATTACTTTAACGGTAAATCTACCATGGATGATCCAATGGGTGGTTGCTGTGGATAAGGAAAGATTTTCAAAAATTGAAGGTGCGTATAACAATTTGGGTTATATTTAAATTTGTAGGGAAAAAAGTTGGATAATGTTGAATGAAAAATTTGTAATCGGATATTTAAAAACGGTTACTTTAATTTATCGTGGTTTCATTGTACAGGATGATTCGCTCGCCAGTGGAGAGGAAAAGAGTCTGGAAAGGATCCGCAGGAACAATGGTACCCACGGTAATTCCAAAATCTTGGGGCTTAATTTAGAATCCCAAATTAGGCTCTAAGAAATCCCGCTTAATCCCTCTTAGTCTCTCTTAATCCCAGATCAAGTTTCAACTCCATTTTTCGTAGACAATGCTCCAAACTGGCAAAAAACCTCTCCACACTGTCAACAATAGATTGGAAAAGGAGTTGAGGATCGCCATGATAGAGACGTTTCCTCGGTCACGTTGGATCACGATAACAAGGTGCCAGTCTGACTCTGTAACGTGTGATAAACGTGGAACGTGACATTGAAATGGTATCCGTTATAGATTTATCGATAACTAATGCACTTACTGAAATTGATGCTCGTAAGAAAAAATTCGTTTCAAACGTGAAGATAGCGGAGATCTTCAAAATAACAAATTTTGTTAATTTTCTTTAGCCTCGTTTCTTCTCTTATTTTCTAGTTTTGATTTTTTAAGAGAATGCGAATTAATCTAGGTATAAAGATAAAAAGAATTAGAACAAATGCTAGGAAGTTAAAAGTAATTTCTATATAATTCATGTCGAAATATGTATTTTTATACGATTAAAATTGAAGATAAAGTTACAAAGTACGCGAAATTTGTATCGAAAAAATATTTGAATCCTCAATAATAATTTTATAAACGAAATAAATTTCGTTTTCAATAACGAATATTCCGTTAAAGTAATAAGTGATATATTTTCCGTAGTGTCCATCTAAACGACTGGTTTCGATAATAATAACGACAATGTGTTGCGATAAAAACAACTCTGAATAGCAATGTGATCATTTATTATCGACGTCTGACATCCACATGAAGAAAAACAAATTGAAAAAAAGAAAAGTGACGTTTCTGTGTGACATTGAGGTAAACGCTGAAACCGAGAACGCAAAGCATCCTCTAGTTCCGTTAACAACTTCCGGAAAAATCATGAGTCGTTTGATTCCGTCGCGGAACCATGCAATTTCCTCCGCGTTTCCTGACATCCTTTCCCTCGAATCGCGGCAATCGATGTCCAGCGAAGCATTTAAACAATCACTCTGATCATATTGAAATTAATAGAAAAAATAAAAATCCGCGAATCATGCGTGACGAATGAGATTGCATTTTTTGCAACGATTAAAGTAATCGAAGATGGGATAACAATCAGCGACGATCTTGGAAAACAAATCAATTTCAACGAATCGAGTTTGAATGTGGTAAAAAAGTCGTTCCGATGCCAATGGACTTATCGACAATTGCAATTTGATGGGAGAAACCTCAAAACTTGCTAGCCATGGCTAAATGGACGATTCAGTGTTCGATATCTCGGTTCCAGAAGCGTCAAATGAATTTTCAAGGATAACGGGGTACATCGAAAACTTCCAAAAGAACATGTTTCAACAATATATAATGATATACATACATATTGAATTTTCTTTTAAATACAATAATAACTTGAAAGTAATTTGTGAAAAAGTTTTTAATTGTTGATACTAATATAATCTATATCTGTATCTTTCAAGTTTTCCATTGATAATAATTGCGTTATCTGTCCTATAGAATAATTATAGATATCGTATAAAATAATTATATCTCTACGTGCAGGCAAATGTATTTGATATTGTCTCGGATAATAATTCTCTTATGTGGTAATTCCTATACGTGCGCTAGGCGGCTGACGGAATCAGCGGTGTCCTGAACTAATCATAAATGCACCCTGACGGTAATTATACGAAACATCCTGGCTACCTGAATCTTTTGCTTGAAATTTTTCATACGATACACCCTAGCGAATCGGGAAACCTTGCCCTAAATCTAGCGCACGATACCACATTTCCTAGCATAACAACAACACAGCCTTTAAAGCGGAGACAACAAAATCATCCTAGCGTGTCTACTATTCCTTTGTCTCCGCTCCGCAAAAATACGGATACGTGATTGATCCTTGCTATGACAAGGTCGTTACTACGGTCTCTCATCGAATCTCCCTCGATTTATTTCCGATATCAATTCGATTAATCTACAGTAAGGCTCTCGAACGGTATATAAATTTAAATAGGACTTACTGTACGGTGGTTTCTCCGTTTCCCAGGTGAGTGTACCACGATGAAAGTAGACTTTGCACCGTTTCTTTTTCACTATGAACGTATTTAGGAGCACCGTCCTGGAGGACTGGTCCGTGGTCTCCTGCATCATATTGACGGCTAGCTTCGGCTGCCTTTCCATGGATAGATCGTTCAGTGAGGAGATCGCAGAAACGTCATTTCTACACTGATCGACTCGTGAAACGCGAGAAAATCGACACGGAAATCGAAACCAACGCTCACGAGTGAAATACGGACAATTAAACTACCGTACGACTTCACCCGCTCGTTAGCTCGAGCACGACTGCTATGCACGATCGACTCTCTGAGAATCGTGTCAAATCGTATACGTTCGGCTTTCCTGACGGACAGCGCCATCGACCAGCCGCCATTTCAACCATGTAAACATACCTCTCTCGGTTACTGAATCTACGTTCACCATAGACGAAATAAAATATAGATATATGTTCGCAAACAAGTTGCAGAATAAACATAACTCACACAGCAATTTTTCTTTTGTCACAGGTTTTGTTGACACTAGAGCTTCCTTACTAGTTCAATGTCATTCCCAACGTTACCGATTCAGCATAAAATAAATTTACAACCTCCATAATGACTGAAATTGAAACAAACTTTCGTTATGAAATCATAAATAAACTATTAGATATAACAGGACGCATAAAAAACACAAAAAAGAACAAAAATGTGGTACATTACCTTCTAGCATACTATATTCATAATTTCTTAAATAAATTTAGTTTTAATTTCAGCCACTGGAAATATTATGTACAATATTATAATCAAAGATGACTTTTCTATAACTGTTGATTTCGTTATCTTTAATAACCGAACAGAATATAATTCCTAAGTTCGTTACAATAAAATGCAGAGGGCGTTAAAAACAGTACGATTTTTTTCAAAGTCGGTATGTCAGAATTATTCGTCTTTCGCGTTACTGATTAAATTTGTTTCGTTTAATTGATTTAGACAAGGTGATCTTGTTTAATGATTCATTCTAATGATTTGTTGTACCTAATTGTTTTATAACATATAATTTTACCTAATGATTTACTGTCAATAGCAACTCCATCTGTCGGATAGCTAGCCTTACCGCGCAAGGGTAACACGGATACCTGAATAGCTGAAAGTGTGTCTCCATATTCCGGTTCAGACGCGCTAAAAATACCCCTACATGAGTGTAGCTTGTTACAATTGATTACTAACCATTTCGCTTTCTCATTTAAAATAATTCTTTCATTGATTTATCTACCTAAAACTTGAAATGGATCATTCTACGCCGATTATGACGCAACATACAATTTATCGTTATTAAGCCCGATATGAACGAGAAATCTAAAATAATTATAACTTACCCAGGGCTCCATGGTATCTCGTTCATCCCTGGAGACGACAGACGCGAGGCGACATGACGTTTTGTCGGTGACGCGACAACTTTCTGATATCGAACCGTATCCACTGATCAAGTATTGTTTTACGCATTGCGGCGTTGTATCCCATCTATTCTTCGACATTCAGCAACTCTGAAAACCAATCTAAAAGTAGAAAAAGTGACGAGTGAAAGTGATAGGAGTGAGAATAGCGTCGGAGACATCGCGTGTTCGCGAACTTCAAGTGACACAGGCATCATGATGCAGACTACAAACCAAGCGATGTAAAACTTACGTATTCAAACTCGTGTGGTTGCAACTTTCGTGCAGAAATCAAGAAAACAACTGCATGTTCGTTTAAGAAATAATTTTCTTCCGAAATCAGACACGTTTCCATTCCGAGTAAATAATATTTCTTCTTAAATAGAAAATTTATTGCAGAAAAAGGTGACGTATTTATCTATAAGAAAAAGAAAAAAAGAAACGAAAAGATATGGATGAAACGAGGAATTACATAAACTTAGTATTAACGGTTAAAAAATATCCAGCGTTATATGATCTCAGTTGCAACGATTACCATAACAGAGTTGTGCGAAATAAAATGTGGAGAACCGTGGCACAGGAAGTAAACGCTTCTGGTAAGGATTCTTCAATTTTCAGGCATATCTCCGGAGTATCTGAAAAAAACATTATCACACCTTTAAATCGCTGCATATTTTTTCCCCGTAGCCGCGGAATGTAAAGAAAAATGGAAAAACCTTCGCGCCAGTTTCAGCAGACATTTGAGAAATCAAAGCACGGCTAATTCAAAATCAAAGAAACCGTATTATATGGCAGATTACATGGATTTCCTGCTTCCTTATAGCAAACTTCGCAGGTAACTGATGCACAATCGAAAATCGGAAACGGATCACGTGATTCGTCAAGCTACTTTCCTTCCCTATGTTTTCAGGCCAGATGATAGCTTGAACGACGAAGGACCAATAGCGCAAGAAAATTGGAACGAAGAGGAGACCGCCTCTGACACGTCCTCTAATTTCGAGAAATTGAACAAAGCTGAGCAAAAAATGCCAGAGCCGGAGAGAGACGGGGACATACGGAACGAAGAGTATGCTTTCTCGAGAAGCAAAGTGATCAGGCTTACAGACGATAGACTATTGTCACACAGATGTACAGATAATTGCGTTCTCGGTAATAGACGAGAACTCGATGAATCAATCAACGACGCGGACTTGTTGTTTTTTAAGAGCCTGCTTCCAGACGTACGACAAATGTCGCGGCAGGAAAAGAGAAGCTTTAAAATATCTGTTCTAAGTCTGATCGATAAGATATTAAACGAGAAGGAATCGCCGATGTCGATTGAAAATGATATTCCCTGTTCGATAGTGAAAAATCAACAGGACGAAAGGGTAGATCAGTTTTGAAAATAAAGAATTTTGCGAAAGTTTATAACATTACGAATAAATGTAGAATATTACAATAATATAGACTGACTAAATTATATTTAATAAAATAAAGGAAAATATATCAGCTTGAAGGGATATTACTACATTTGCGCGGGAAACCTACATGCTATCGCATATGCTGGAATAAATTATTATTTATCATAGTATTAGTTCATTATATGCATTATCGCTAAAAGCTGGCAGAAAGCGCATATATTATTACATGAAAAAGTGAAATACCTTTTAAATACGTATTTACAACAATAAAGGAACTTTAAAAACAATACACGGTGAAACGTGTATGATCTCACGACCGAATATTAAATGTGTTTCTTTTTTTCCGTTCTTTTTAATCCCCGTGACTGTTTTTCGTTGCTTCGTAAGTTCGCAAAAGATACTGAATAAAACGGAGCAAAAAATTTTACGTTGTCAAAGCAGCGTCTGAACTTCGTTGAGAACCACTGAAAAATGTTGATTGGTGAGTCGAGACAACGCGGCATCTTCGAGCCAACGGAAGAAACTAATGAAAATTGAGTGTACGTTGAACGAAAAGATTCGACTATTTCCGGACAACTATTCGGAAATAATTGAATTCTATAAAAACGTTCTAAGATTTATTTTATATTCAATGCACGTACATATGCAACATGCTCCATTACAGGTAAATTCCCTACATGGAGTATATTTTGCGTCATCTCTCTTAAAGAAAATTACATTGTTTACGATCATCACTGTGAGAAAAAATGACTATGATATTGGATAAACAGTAAATAATCAAGTACGCAATCTGACATCATTTTTTAAATTTTTTTAAACATATATAAAATTTATTAAAAATTTGTTTGTCAACATAAAAAATCATGGAAATATTCTAATTCTTGGAACAATGTAAATCTATGCATAAAAAAAAAAAACCATTTACAAAATGGTTAAACAGTTGTTCGTTTATAAGATCCCGCCATTACTACAACTGGGTATGAAAGAATTTTAAATCAGATTGTACCTTCATTGGCGTACGTCTAAATTTTTGTTATTATACATTTTTACTCAAAAAGTCATCTGTACAATGATCGATGAATTAAATATCGCTTACGAAAGGGGAAAAAATTCCTTCACTTTAATAAAAAGAATACCTAATTATCAATCGACAAATAAACGAAATATTTTACGGTTACATTTCGTGATATAGCAATTAAATCTGAATTTTTTTAATAGAAAACATTTGCCGATCACCCTTTATATATCAAACTAAAGAAACGTAGCGATTAAATCTCCTTGCAATTAGGTTGCATTAAAATAGAAAAATTTTGAAAAAAATTTGTTACTCGAGCTTGAACTTATCAAGAGCAAAGCGTATACACGTCACAAAGGCACTTGCCGCGACAGTTCTTAACACGATGAAACCCGATGTCACGAGTATGTAGCACGGGCGACGCGTGAGGGTATAGACGTACCTGGGGAGCAAGTGCGAAACGCGCAGGCGCCGATTCGAAAGGACCAATGAAAACGCAACAGTGCCATGGAAGAGACATTGGGGGGGCTCTTGGTGGCCTTGCGCATTCTTCCGATTCCGTGAAAGCTGGAGGCGCGTCCATTTTGTTAGCACGTACGATCCCGGTTAGTCGACGCCGGTGCAAAGTATAATTCTCGTTTGCGACGAGTTCGTGTTACGAGTAGTAAGGGTTACAAAGCCAGTGGCTGTCTGTCGGCGGCGGTCGTGAATTTGTGTCTGCGTATCGTGAGCATAGAGAGCGCAGCCGGCAAGCGTGAGAACCTACTTGTAGATATCGCGCAAGAATCAGAGAAGCCGTCGGAAGAGAATCGTTGTGCAGGGCCGCGAAACATATCGCGTACCCGGTTCGTCGGTAGTTTAGTTTTAGCAAGATGGCGGAACTACAGGGAACCCCGGTTGCTCAGGACGCCCTGTCCGTAGCCCAGTTAGAGCTCGGTGGAAATCCGAACGCCTTGGCTTTGCGTAGGCCATTTGACCCCGTGGCACATGATCTCGACGCGACCTTCCGTCTTACGCGGTTCGCCGACCTAAAAGGATGAGGGTGTAAAGTCCCTCAGGAGGTTCTCGGGAAACTCCTTGAGGGACTACAGGCCGACGATGGTAGCGCACAAGATCATGAGCATGCCCATTTTATGCACATGGCCATTCCACGCATTGGTAAGTACATTGCTTTTGTTGCGCGCGTGCACGGCAGTCCGAGTCGACATATTTGATTTTATACCGGGTCTTAATTTCATCGTTCTTATACATTTATCATTTTTGTTACTTACATTTACGTAAATAATCGAGCATTTTTATTATCGAATTGTTTTTTTCAATTTCATGGCGATATTTTTTTCAATAAAAAAAAAAA
>NIJG01000123.1:2232270-2363556 GCA_002201625.1 Euglossa dilemma
AAAAAAAAAAAAAAAAAAAAAAAAAAAAAAAATGAAAAAAAAAGAAAAGAAAGACGAACTATATTACTAGTTATGGAAATTTTTCCCGGCTAAAATTTTCCATACTTGACGTTATTTTACAATAACAGCTTCGATCTCGTGTACTACGTATACAGTATACTTATCGTAAGATATTCCCACCTGTTTTAAGAATTTCGATTATAAACAAACAATTTCATTGAAAGTACCTAGGGCGCAAATTTCACGATAGGCAGCCCTATCATACCAGCAGCCATGTTATCGCCTCCCGCCCGATTTCTCCCACGCCACCGGAAATACAAGTGTTCTCAACCTCTTGTATTGCTATAATACATTCGAAACACATAAATTTTGGAGTCACCAATACACATGATTTGTTTTTTATTAATACTTTAAAATAGATGTATAAATGAACAATATCTTGAAACTCCGAAATATTATTGTTCTCTTTCTTTGTTTAATTACTTCTAAACAAATTTTTATTTTTTTGTTCTAGGCNTTTGTTTAATTACTTCTAAACAAATTTTTATTTTTTTGTTCCAGGCATTGGTATGGATTCCTCCGTGACTCCACTGAGGCATGGAGGGCTTAGTTTGGTACAAACTACAGATTTCTTCTA
The DNA here is from genome assembly GCA_002201625.1 of Euglossa dilemma. NCBI lineage: Eukaryota > Metazoa > Arthropoda > Insecta > Hymenoptera > Apidae > Euglossa > Euglossa dilemma. The sequence goes on from NIJG01000123.1 coordinate 2,232,908, forward strand.
TCCATTAGTCGATGATCCTTATATGATGGGTAAGATATATATACCATTATATATCAATAATGTTATATATTTTCTATAATTATATTTTTATATTCATCCGAGTTATCATTTTAAATAATAAAACTTATATTTGCTTTAGTAAGGATAATAAAATTTGTTTTATAACATTCTATTTGACACTGTTATTGGAGTACTTTTCCAGGTAAAATTGCATGTGCAAATGTTATCAGCGATCTGTATGCCATGGGTGTTACTGAGTGTGACAACATGCTGATGCTGCTGGGAGTCAGTACAAAAATGACTGAGAAAGAACGAGATGTTGTTGTTCCTTTGATCATGAGAGGATTCAAAGATTCTGCGTTGGAAGCTGGCACAACAGTAACAGGAGGTCAGACAGTTGTTAATCCTTGGTGTACGATAGGTGGTGTTGCTTCTACTGTTTGTCAACCAAATGAATATATTGTGTATGTACTTTACAATGAATGATATATAGTTATACAATTTCTGTTTGAAAAATAACTGTTTATATTTCAGACCAGATAATGCAGTTGTGGGTGATGTTCTTGTTCTGACAAAACCTCTTGGAACTCAAGTTGCTGTAAATGCCCACCAGTGGTTAGATCAACCAGATCGTTGGAACAGAATCAAACTTGTGGTCAGTGAAGATGATGTAAGAAAAGCTTATCAGAGAGCAATGGACAGTATGGCTAGGCTTAACAGAATAGGTATATGTTAAATCCTGCTCCAAAAAGGTAAAGAAATAACGACTGATTTTTTTATTTTATAGCGGCTAGATTAATGCATAAATATAATGCACACGGAGCAACAGACGTCACGGGTTTCGGCCTTTTAGGACACGCACAAAATCTAGCCAAGCATCAAAAGAACGAAGTTTCCTTTGTTATTCACAATTTACCTGTTATCGCAAAAATGGCAGCTGTAGCAAAAGCATGCGGTAATATGTTTCAACTCCTTCAGGGTCATTCGGCAGAAACCAGCGGCGGGTTACTCATTTGCCTACCCAGGGAACAGGTTTGTAATACTTTGCTTTTTAAAATTTTTATTCAAATCCTACTTAATACAGTAGAGCATATTATTTATCATTGAGTGCTCTAAAGAACGGTAGGAAGAATAATAGAGATTTCCATGCCGATTTGATATTATCTAGCATTTCGGTGCTGTCAACTCTCTTACACTTATTTACTTTACCGAGGAATACTAACGAAACGTTAATTCTTGATAAAATCAACTGGAAAATAATTTTTAGGCTGCCGCATACTGTAAAGATATTGAAAAGCAGGAAGGATATCAAGCATGGATTATTGGTATTGTAGAAAAAGGAAATCGCACAGCTAGAATAATCGATAAACCACGAGTAATCGAAGTGCCAGCTAAAGAAAAGGATGGAGAGCTGTGGTAAAAGATCATGGATGTTGGCGAAACTTTCTTTTTTATTTACCTTCATGTATTTAGGAAAAATCACATGCAACACAGGAAACACGCATTTACATAGATTCACTATCGTACCAGATTCAAAGCACTTACATGTGCACCATTATTATGAAGTTCTAACAAATTTTCGACCTTCTCACTCGATAAATATTTGAACGAATACTCGTAATAATTTGTTATATTATTTGTCCCGTGAATTTAAAAAATGAGATACAACAATAACGATTAATACTTATCTATTATTTTTATCAACGTTCAGTCCCAAGTTTTAGCTTAGAAAAGTAATATTTCTCTGTTTTCTTGTTCTCTAACAACCTTTATCAGAATCTGGGAATATTTTGCATTAAAATGTTTGTAAAATATTCATAATAATCTTTCTGACAATTGTGAACGCTTATTCAGGACAATTTGTTAAAAAAGGAAAAGGAATACGTGGAAGCAATGAAATAAAAAACATTACTTCGATTCACGGATTTAATAGAGAAAAAAAAAGAAGTACATTTAAATCATAGTTATATAGATGCAAATTTGTAAACAGAGACATTACTACCCCGTAGTATACAGTGACAGGCTCTCAATNTTTTATTTCTCAAGATTTAAGACTTAATGCGTACTAAGTATAGCCCTAGGTAGCACTAGGCTTAAGCTTCAATTGAATTTGATCAAACTTGCAATATATTGAGTGTCATTTGGGTGCTTAGTATTAACGAAGAATGTTAAGATACGCAAATGATTGCTCGTGATTACACAGATTTATAAATATATTTTAGGGGGATATACAATATCATCAAAAGGAAAAAATGGTTTTAATGATATATTGTACATTACTTCGATTCACGGATTTAATAGAGAAAAAAAAAAGAAGTACATTTAAATCATAGTTATATAGATGCAAATTTGTAAACAGAGACATTACTACCCCGTAGTATACAGTGACAGGCTCTCAATGCCAACAAGATTTTCACAATTTGTAATTTTGATCTATTGTTACATAGAATGCGTAAGATGTCCAAATGAAAAGAAGGCCTTCTCTAGTTTTCTCGTTACATACGCTTTTGAAAATAATTATAAAAGAAATAAGAAATAGAAGAGATCGAGCACAGGCCCTAATGTTGTATTACTTTTTCATATGAATAAAGTGCTACTTTGTCAATAAAAATAACACGTTGTTATTATCATCATCAAGTCAATCTTAAAAAATTTTTGTATGAAATGATGTTTAAAGTAAAAAGAATCGTTAACCGCCAAAACGTTGCGGAGCGCGAGGAAAATATTCTAACATATGATGTGCTCTAAATGCATATGCATATATGTATATATATATATATATGCATTCATTGCACGGCAGCCAACGATCAAAACAAAAAAACTAGACTCTTGCATTCATTGGTTAATCAGTTATCTAACAATTCAGCAGCTGGGCCGCCATCGTGGTTCACAGGTCATTCTTACAGATAGAGTAACACGTTATGTTTCGAAGTATTATAGCAGCTACCTCATTCTCGCGGAAACCATCGTTGATTGGACAAGTATAGAACAAATAGAGGGTTGACACAAAGAATTAGTATATATTTTCATTTCGGTGTTTACGAAAGCGTCGATTTAATGGTAGCTCTATCCACGTGGTGTGCCAAGGCTGCGGCCTTCAGAGCCGTAATACTTGGTGCCCCTGCTTCCGGTAAGGGTACTATGTCAGCTCGAATTGTCAAACATTTTAAAGTGACTCATATATCAAGTGGTGACAAGTTACGGCTACATATGAACAGTAACACCGGTACGTTTAAAAACATCTCTTCAGATAGAAATGTATGTGCTTGAAAATTATCGTTACATTGCTCTATTTTATGACACACAGTTCAAAAAACCCACGTATCCTCGATATATCCTAACCATGTTAAGATTATTCTCCTTTAATAATCTTACATACGAATAACATTTATACTACCATGTCGCTTAAAAATTAAATTTACTTGACAGTAATCGAATGAAAACTATACTAATTATTCATCGACGATTATTCAAATACTTGAATTTATTCATAAAATTACATTGCAACATGATTTGTTATTAGATAACGTGAATTTCGATTAGTATTTAACAAATTTTATTTCCTCGCGTAACTAATCTAATTTTTAAACATTTTATTCTCAAGCTAATATAGATTCACGTTATTAAAGTCGAATCGGTTAACACAATGCATGTCTCTATTTCTATTTTGTTTTTACAATCAGAAAGACAAATACGAAACGATATAATTATCGTTCGTTCCAAAGTCCATTTTGTCGGATGTTAATGGAAAAATAACGACGATAGACATAATCGGAATGTAATCGTTTTAACAATATAGAATTGGGCAAAGCTGTTTCGAGTTACGTGCTCTCCGGTAACTTCGTTCCTGACGATGTAATGATCTCGATGATAAACAAAGAAATCGAATCGGTCGGTGATCAGAATTGGTTGCTAGACGGTGAGTAATCCGATGAAAATTGCAATTTTACGAATGCTATTTTATTTGATCGTGAACGTGTAACGAACACGCGCGAGTAACTAAATTCGAATAAATAGTTGGCACTGTTACAGGTTTTCCGAGAACATTAACGCAAGCGGAGAAGTTGCACGACATACATCCGGTAAATTTGGTGTTATACATAGACGTTCCCATTGAGGTGATATTGAATCGCGTGAAAAACAGGTGGGTTCATTTGCCCAGTGGGAGAGTTTACAACGTGGGGTTCAACAGTCCGAAAGTGCCGGTAAGTTGGAACGGAAACTTCGATTACCGTCCAAATTGGCAACGTAACTGGCAAAACTTCATAAATAGATTTCCCTTCCGCTTAAGTGATTGATACCTTTTTTCTCTTCTTCTTAGATCGCTTTTTATATCTTTAGATCCTTAACCGTTCTTAATTAGCATTTTTAAGCGACTATTTTTTATCGTTTAATTTTAGGGTAAGGATGACGTAACCGGCGAACCGTTAAGTAAAAGGGACGACGACAAAATCGAAATCGTACAAGAAAGACTGGAGAGGTACAAAGTTGCGACTACGCCAATTTTATCATTTTATAGTAATCTAGGTATACTGAATAGCTTTCAAGGCAATACCACTGATGAACTATGGCCACATGTTCAAAAGACTATTGCAAAATTTTTATCACAGTTGTAAATTATACGTTGATACTTTCTGACTGACAGAATGACTTAGTCTAAATCTTAGTTAATAATGATCGTATGCTTCCATTTACAAAATGTAGATATATCGTAACGAGATAATACTACCTTACATGTGCACAAATATTCATTAACTGAATGAATGTACATAAATTGCGGAAAAAGAACTACAGGTCTATTTTTCTGTGATTTATCGATATATATGTACATATATAGAAGCTATTCTATTTATACATATATGTAATGGAAATCTAATTTGGATGAATACAGTACAAACTTTGTCAATTTTTATCTACAATTTTTACTTATTTTATATATATTTGATTCGATTTTTGTTATCGTAAAACTATAATTTATCGATCATAATATCATAAAAAGATATCGTACGAGAAACTGTATAATTGTAAATATTTTATTTACGACCAAGCTTTACTTATCGTTGTTTTATAAATATTAATTGTGAAACGTTGTTATATATTGTTACATAAAGGGATCAAAGATGTTAAAAGCCGATTTTAAATTGGAGAAAGATATTTGTTGGAGCTTATATACAGCAAATGTATTAATATACGACGTATATTCTGTTTACATTGTTTTAATCTAACCGAAATGTATTAACAATTACAAGCAGGAAATAAACAGTAAAACATGATTTTTAAAGTTTTTTCCGTATTTATTTTTAACTGTACCGATATAAGAATTTTAACAATTTTTAATTGTATACAGACCTTAATTAATATGAGTATAATATATCTTATATATCATGCTCACATTTTCTTTTCGTTTGAAAATTAAGTCAATCTTTAAATGATAACAGTGGCTTAATATTACATATGCTTGTTAATTAAGTTTTTATCTCATAACATAAAACGTTATGTCAAGCGCAGTGATGCGTCTTTTAAAGAACTTAGTATAAGTTCGGTATAGTCATCGAAACGGGGAATTGGAATATTAAATAAATAAATAACTTAGAGTTGTATTACGAAAAAAAAGTTTAAATTAATCGAGGCTTAAGTATTATAACAGGTAGATATGGTTGAATATATAATGCTCGCCAGTGTTTAGACGCGCATCTTTGACACAAAGACAAAACAAAACATGCTCGTGATGCATTTTGTAAAGAATTTAATATTGGGGCGTTAAAAAATAAATTCTGTCAGGAACATTTCCGTAAGGAATTAAGAAATTTTTATAAAAATTACTCTTCATAGCAAAATCGTCAACTTACGATCTACGCAAGTTCTCGACGTGATCATTGATAAGAAAGAATAAATATCTTCTTAGTTATAATAATTCTATATCATACGCTAAATTAACATCCTAACGATATTTAAAAGCAATAACTTTTGAGATCAATAAACAAGATGAAAAAAATTGTGCAACAACGCATTCGAATACAAAAGCCGCATTAAATTATGATCACAGAACAATGTACCGACGATAATGCTATTCAAATCTATAAGTGCATTATCGTAAATGGAAAATATTCGATATAATAATTGATGTCAGTCGTTCAACGAATATGTTGAAATTTAAAGATCATGTTGCGGCATAAAATCAGTTTATAAATTAGAATTCAACTGTCTAATACGATGTAACGTTGTCACCTACTAAAATCATCAATCGATTTTCTTTCATATACATATATGGACGAATGAACGGAGAATTATAATTAATGACGAGCATTATTATCCTTCTCCAAGAACTATCCATGAATGCATTTTAAATACACGACATTTCCTTTTTTATGATATCCGATAAATATCTCACTGTACTAGTTCAAATTCTTCGCACTCGTCAAGATCATCATCGTACGTACCGTTACCTGAAAAAGAGGTCGTAGAGGGAATTATACTTTCTGCAATTTCAATTTTTTGATGGACATCTCTCCCGCTCCCTTCGCAAAATAAGAACATCGGATAATCGACTTTTTCATCTTCCGGCACTAAATACTGTAATATCAAAAATACATGGTTGAATTATCAAATTATCCGTAATACGATTCAACGATGAAAATAATTATACATACGGAAGGAGCAATTTCCATAAAGTTTTTAAATTGCATTTTGTTATGAAAATAAAATCCTACACAACAGCTGGGATCCATTTTCGAAATTAACATTTTTCTTGGCGAAGTACAATGAAAACTCGTCAAAGGGAAATTATCTTTCAACACATCGACAGTTTCTTGACAGTAATGTGGATCTAAATTAATTAATTTATCTTCTTGGAAACCAATAAAATAAAGCGAATGTCGCGGTCGGCCGCCAATAACACCAATACAGGTATCTAGTGTAAGTAAATGTGTTAAGCATGATGCATAAACAAGATTTAATTTGTCAGCACCAAGCCTTAAAGGTACAAAGAGTATAAGAGATTTCCATTTGCCATCTGGTGTTTGGCATACATTTTCTATGTCCTGCAGATAAACTGTAAAAAAATATCACACATTACTGTTGAAAACATGTGAAAAGTTTCTCATTGAGAAACTTTATTTAGTTAAAGTATAAACAGCTCAGTTATAATATCACCTGCACAATCTTGAGCAACATAAACAGCTAAGTTACTGAATGCTGGATGCCGTTCTGCTGCATGCGCTATTGCTTGACTTAAGAGATGAGCAACAGAGCAAGGACCGTACCAATCTCCAGCCCGTTTGCCCCACAGGGCACCCAAAGAAACGAGCGTATGTATAGAAAATGGAGAAGTAGTTTCAGGTAAATCTCCAAAAGATTTAATTATTAATCTGTGATTATATTCATCCAATCTCTGCTGTTCTGTTTTTATTTGTTTATCTGGCAGCCATCGCCATTCTGTAAGGAAAATATGTTACTCTAGAAGAATATATAGACGATATATAGAATCAATGATTGTTAGAGCACTGATAATATAATAATTGTAAATACAAAATATTTTTATTTACAATCACTATATTGAAATTCATGGTTAAAATTGATAAAGAAAATAAGTGCCTCTTCCAAGAAAATGGCAAACCAATGCCTGTGCCAGCATCATTTGACCACTACGTAGCATACATCCCCACCCACAATCAGTGGTGAATGTAGAGCCATTCAATATAGGAAATTCTCTTCTGTACGTTAACCAAAGACGCGAGGTAAAGTCCTTTTTAAATTCTTCAATGCCATCTTCAAAAGTAATAGCATCCATTGCTAAAGATATCTCACTTCCAGTGTCTAAAGTTTTTTCTGCCTCAGAAGCTTTTTCCAAAAATTCTTCTGGCTTTTTACGATAAATTTTTCCAAGTAAACATACCGGAGATTCTTTTGAAAAATTTGGTTTTACTACCTTGATGGTCCAGCCTTTAAAGAGACCAAATTTAAGCAGTGATTTTTACAATGAAACATATATCAAACAATCATGGAAACTGATTCACACTAACCATATTTAACGTTATTCCACATAGACAATAATTTTGTTTTGACTTTGCTATCAACTTCTGTAGCGACATTGGAATCATCCATAGATAACCCATTGTTCGTAGTACCTAATTGTATGTTTGGGACACGGTCTGTAGCAATCATCCCAGAAAACAGTCCTATTGTACTATTACTAAAACCTCCTGAGAATAAAGCAATTTTGGATATATCAATACCTCGTGTGATTTTAAAAATGTAATTTCCTGTAATCGATCTTACGAAACAGTCTGTTTCGCGAACAAAAAGATAACAAAAACGGTCGCCAAGTAACTGGTCAAATTCTAGTAATAAAGAACACACAAGCAACGGAAACGAATCATCGTTGCTCGCAACCGTGAACGGTAAAAAAAGAAAACGATCGCATACCACGGAATTTTTGCGTACGATTAACTTTCACTAAATTCGGCACTTACCTAACCTCTCCCTGGAGGGCTGCACCTGTCCATTCATGCCCAATAAGTAAATTTTAGAAAGCATATATTCCAAGACATTTAAAAACCGCATAGAAGTACAATTACATTTTCGTACGCGTACGATTACGGTTACACGGACATCGCACTTGATCACAATTTTATTGCATCCCGTACGAACAACTGGTTACTATTGTTACAGAATAATCTAACACGATTATGCATCGGCCGATGCACACGCCGAGCTCGACACAGGGCTTATTACCAGCCTACTGTCAACTTAACGCTTCATTTCCTTCTAGTAATATATCAACTTCTTAAGACACTCTGTAAGAATATGTTTTCTTTAGGATGCCAGTCAATCCGAGAATAAACGAAACAAGTAGCACGTCGCAAAGCAAACGATCAAAAATAGTTTAAAGACACTTGAGCCGCCGACAGGACAGGACGCGTGTTTACAAAGAGCGTTGTGAAATTTAAAGCGCCCGTTAAGAACACCATCAGCGCCGTTCCACGGCCAAATCGAACACTACCAATATGCATGCGAGTGCACCACTAATATGTAGGGATTGCGCTGACTACATCTGATTTCGAAATGGTGATATATCTTATCGAAGAACACACACACTTGAAGAGGCTTTAATTTTTTGAGCAAATAATAGAAAAAGCGATTCATAATCCTTCTTTTCCTATCCGCATTCGATCGTTATATCGTATTTCTAATCGATCATTTTTACTATTTCTATCAACTATAAAAGCGTATTCTTACGAGTGTGAAAGTATCCTTTTTAATAATATATCATAGATATATACTTTATTATTGGCAATTACAACGTTTCAACGTTTTGTATTTAACCACTTTGTCTTACGGTACTACAGACGGATATTAGCTTATTCTTAACAGCGAATCGCCATTTCATTAATTAATACCTCTTCATTCGAGAGGCTAACAAACGTCGCGCTGCTTTTAGCCGGGATTGAAAAAAATCCCACGGCAACGGCCACGGTCCGTTTATCGAAGAAAAAAAAAACCCGAACAAGGGCCAGGGTAGCGCTCTGTTAACTTATTCAAATTATTAATTAAGAATTCGTCTGGTTCGAAATTTCCTTCTCGTTATCATTGTCGGAAGTTCGCGGGGAGGAAAAAAAAAAGAACCGAGGGAACGTAACGTCGTTATTACGCGAGTTCCGTAATTCCTCTTCTTTCGGCCTTCTTCGGGCTTTTTGAATTCTAATTGATTACCGGCCAGCCAAACTGGAACGAAAAAAAAAAAAAAAGAAAAAGAAAAAAAATGTTCCACCCACGACAGTTACCAGGAGAGTAGGATTAATGGAGAAATAACGGAGCGCAACCGGGGTACATTATCCCTTTTCATCGCGGTGTAATAATGCACTTTTGTCAGGAAGAACCAACGGAGAACAGAGAAAAAAACCGGGTGAAAAAGGAAAGCAAACAGAGCTGGCTTGTGCGCGGTGGGGGAACGGACGGTTGGAAGGAAGAGGCAGGGACGAAGATGGCGGACAAGACAGAGACAGAGGCAGGAGGAAACTGTCATGCGCGTCTTGTCGCGGAATAACCAATGAGATACGCGTATCCTGGCTTACCTCATTGATTACCACGTTCGCGCTCGTTCTAAATTTCACATTGTGCCCGTTGTCGCGCAGCCGTTGCAAAAATATGAATCGCTGCCTCGTGTGTCGAGCATCGGTGGCTCGTAGCAGCGAAATTGATAGAAGGAAGTGGAACGGCGTGTGCCTGTCAGGACAATAATCTCTCCTTCTGGCTAGCGTTGCGTTAACAATAGCCGTTGGTAGATGTATCGAAAGCTTCGGGCCAAATCTCCATATGAGCGACGGGGGGATACCAACGGGGTAATTCGAGGAGTGGAGGTGAGATAGAGAGGGGGAGAGAGAGGGGGACGTGTATTCCTAAAGCTAGCATGTATACGCGTACGCGTGTACGCCGCTAATAAAAGCCGAGGCAACGCTGGAAAATCAACAAAGGGACATACATAGCGGGGATAATTATTTGTACAATAAGTATAACTGGCTGTTGTTTAGACGAGTCGGAGAGTAGGAGGGGCCGAGTTCAGAGATCGGGGGGTGGTGGTGGGCGAAGGGGGTGGCAGTGAGACGGAAATTAGGTCATGCAAGAATATCGACGAACCGACGTAATCACGGTGCACGGCTTGAATAAGGACATTAACGAGTCACGCTTCTCTCCCTTAAGATCCTTTCTACCGTGGCGACGAATGAACCGAGGAGGAAGGGGGCCCGGGGGGAGCGAGGTTGGTCGGCGATCGATTCGCCATCTCGTGGCGTGCCGATCGAACCCGAGGATCAACCGAACGAAGGTCGTTCGATAACGATGCCAGGAACGACGTGGAAATTGCGGGATTTAACACTGTCGACTGGTGTTAACGAATATCGCCGTCGCCACGACGACAATTCTCTTTGAAAACAGGCGAACTCATTAGCCGGACTGTATTTCTATTCGAACGACGAGAATGCAAACGCGCTTTGGGCAGGCGGTAATGCGAACTGGCTTTGCGCGATAATGGCTCGGCAGAATCGATAGATCGATCTGGGGGGACAGCGAGCAGAGAAATGCTGGCTAGCAAATCAAAAGTCTATCTCTCGGTCAAAGGATACCGGTCGAGCTGTTAATTAGTCGAGAGATTTGACCTGTCGGAATTGCAGGACGGAAAGCTGCTTACGTTTCAGGTTACACGCAGATGCCGGAGCGATACGAAAACGCGTCGCGTCGAAATGCTAGGGCAACTACAACGAAACGATCAATCGACAGTTGCATTACACGAGGCGGGGTAGACGAGTAGAACGAGCGGTCGGCTGGCACAGAAGCGGAGAAAGGCAACCGGAAGGAAAATAAATCGCTCGCGAAATACGCGGCCCTTGCGATCACGGGGCAGGGGGGCGCCACCGGTACCGTATATACGAATTAGCGCACGCGGAGTTAAAACAAACTCGCGAAATTCGTCGAGTCGGTCGAGCGATTGATTAATATCCCGGTGGCACAGCTGGTCCGTAGGAACGCGTTCGGTGAAAAATCGCTCTCGCGTAAAGGGGCCGTGAAAGATTGGGAAAGTTTGCGGAAACGAGGCAGGCGAAACGAAACTCGGACCGCGCGGATTCTTTCCGCAAGAATGAAAATCTAATATCGACCGAGAACCGTGAAACGTTGGGCGTTTATCCGCGCGAACGAAACGTTATCGGATCGCGCTTTGAAAAAAAAAAAAAAAGAAAAAAGAAAGGAAAACGCACGTTCCAACAATATATTATTAACGCGTAAACTCGAAGATACACGTTTCCAGTTTAGCCTATCTAATCTGACCGGCAGCGAGGTTTTTCCATGTAACTTCCTGCTGTCTCATCTTTCGTAAGAACGTTTCCCTCACTCCGGCGCCTGTCCCTCCCTTTGCCGCGGTTCTAATAATAATTTCGTTGCTAATCTCCGCGTCGTTTAAGGAGCCCCCGTTCGGATCCCAGGGCGGACGTTGAAGGAGTCCGACCGGAATATCCGGCGAATTAGTGGAGCCGACGTGGCCGCGGCAGCCGGTGGATTTCCTTTTAATTAATGCACCGCGTCGCTGTCGTCATAGTCGTCATCGCCGTCATCGCCGTCATCGCCGTCATCGCCGTCGCCGGACTTTCCGACGCCCTCGCCCCCCGTCGTCGACGTCGTGGAAGCTGCGCCGCGCGTTTAAGGATATTATTTCCCTTACAGCGCAGTTTATCCCGGGACAGAGTAAATCCTGCAGGCGACGCTTCTGCCCTCGTGTGACGTGTAAAACGCTGTTTAACCTATCGCGCGAGCAAACGGCCCGGAAGGCACGACCGAGGACGGAATCGTATATACCCGCTTTTGTGCCCATACGTCTCGAAGCGAAAAAAAAAGGGGGGCGGAGAAAAAGAAGCGGAAAACAAGACACGCTGAAATAAATAACATCGAGCAACGCGTTCGTTGCAACGTCTGTTAATTGCAACATCCACGGTCGTCTCTTCTTGGATCAACCGCGAACTGGAACCTCTCTCGGAACAACGAGCCAGCGGCGCCCGCTTAACCGTCGCGCCGTCGACTTCGCGACGGTTATCCGGGCAGGTGGATTTCTCGCCTGGTTTTTTTTTTCCCGATCTCGAGAAAGAGGAAAGACTCTTTTGCGGGCGGAATAGAAGAAAGCCGGCGGGGATAGAACCGCGTCGGTTCAAGGGGCAACGCAGCGACAATTAAGCGAGAAACGAAGCGACAATTAAACGAGCATCGACGTAACGCGTTGAACGAGGCGTCGACGGATTTCTCGTGATCTCGGCGTGCCTGTTTCTCGTTTACAATTCAGAGTCGAACTAATACCCGCTTCGGTTCGACCATTATACGCCTGGATCCTCTCGACCTTCGGCACCCGGTCGAGACGCTATTCGTGGTCGGACGCGTACTCGAGGAGATTCGTACCATGGTCCCGTTTGTATATCGGGAATATCTGGAAGGTCAGAGACGTGCCGGGCGTAAAAATAACCCGTAACCCTTCCGCGACTTCGAGTCGTTTCGGAAATACACGCGTAGACTTGTTCGCCGATTTTACGACCGGACGATTCTTTTTTTAAACCCTGCCAGGGCCGTGTCGCGTGACGGGACACCCGGGGTGCCTGTTCTGGATCGGGATCGATTCGCTGGCGATCGAAATACGGCCGAGTTACCATAATTCGTGGCCGCACGTGACGATTGTTGCGATATCGTTACAGCCGCGGGTTAACGCGTTGTCCAAACACGGCGCGTCGAGTGCTCGGTTTGCTGAAACAATTATGACCGGCAGCGAGAGTGACCGTGGCGTAATCCGCAAGGTGAAACGCGCTGTTCTGTCCTTCGCTTTCGATTGCGAGTTTCGAATTCCCGTGAATCGCTCCGAGAAATTAATTCGCCGAACTCCGTTATCGGAGAATCGCGAAACGAACCATAGTCGTTGGGATAACGCGAGTAACGCCTGGTTTGATCCCCAGTGACACGTCATTTTCTTCTATCGCGACCTTCGCTTTCGATTGCATCGCGCAAGTTTCGAATTGCCGTTAATCGTTTCGGGAAATTAATTCGCCGATCTCCGTTATCGGAGAATCTCGAAACAAACCACGGCGATCGGGATAACTCGAGTAACGTCTAATTTTATCCCCAGTGACACGCCAGGTTTCTCTGTTGTGTCCTTCGCTTTCGATCGTAAGTTTCGAATTCTCGTAAATCGTTTCGAGAAATAAATTCACCGAACTCGATTATCAGAGAATCGCGAAAGAAATCACGGCGAACGGGATAACTCGAGTAACGTCTAATTTTATCCCCGGTGACACGCCATTTTTTTTTCTATCGTGTCCTTCGCTTTCAATTGCACCTAGTAAGTTTCGAATCGCCGTAAATCGTTTCGAGAAATTAATTGGCCTAACTCCGTTATCGGAGAATCGCGAAAGAAACCACGGCAATCGGGATAACTCGAGTAACGTCTAGTTTCGTGACACCATTTTTTTCCCCGGACACTTCGGAGCAGGCACGAAATTTGCACGCACGTTCGGCGAGGTGTAAACGCGATTACGTAGGCGTAATTTTCGCGTCGGATTTATCCAGGACCGTGATATAAATTCTTTCGCGAGCTTAACGAACCTGCCGGCGCGCGTTCGCTCGGGAGAGAGCTCGCGAGTCCAATCTCGAAATAAACACGCGAGCGTGACTCATGCCTGATAACATCAGCGACACCCGCAGAGGACTCGGGACAGAAGCGTGTGATCCGCGGCACGGCGAGGCGGAAAATCGAAAAGTTCGCGGGAAATTCAGCGAGGGTGAGGATCGGGCCGGAGAAGGAAGGAACGGAGCTGTATAGCTGGACGGATCGCCGCGGAATTGCGGGAAGGGAGGAAGGGGTTGGTCGTGGCGAGGGTGGAAACAGCGCCGGGGAGCGAGAGAGACGAGGAGAGAGAGAGAGAGAGACGAGGAGAGAGAGAGAGAGAGAGAGAGGTCTCGCGCGGGCGCGCGAGAGGAAAGGCAGAGGAGATACGGGGCGAAAGCAGCGAGGGTAGTTGGGCCGGCCGGCCAGTCGTGCTGTGGCGGTAACCACGACGCGTAGTCGCTTCACGTTCATCCGTCATGTTGCCAAACAACCCCCTCGAGCACCGTTTCCACGCCTCGAGCGCCGATCGTCCGCGGACCGGATGAAGCAGCTCGGCCAGTCACCGCGACCATCCGATCGCCGTTGCGATCACGGATGCACCGTCCTCGAGAGGAGCCTCCACGCCTGATATCAGCTGGTCTAATCCTGTCGCCGAGCGGCCGAGCTAGTGGGATCGTCCTGGTTCCGGTGCGGACCACCTGGTGGTCCAGGCTCCGCGTCGAGGAAGAACCACCGTTCCCGAGCTCGCCGCACCTCCTCTGTCAAGGAGTAAACAAACGGAGGGAGTCGGGAGCCGTCGGTGCTGGCGGATCGGGTCCCGGTACACGTGCAGGGGTGGTCCGCGAATCGATCACGGGGGTACAAGTGGTTCGGTGGCTGGGAACGTGTTCTCGCGTGGACGGATCAGGCCCGAGAGAATCCACGGCTGCTCGAGGGAAAGCCCCGGATATCTGAGGATCATCCGAGAGGTGGTAAGTAGCAGGGGATTTCCCTCTCTGGCGGATGAAAAAAGGCTTAGAAGGTCCATCAAGGACAAGATGTTCGATCGTTCGGCCTTACTCGCGGGCTGCAGCACGGGACTGGTCCTAGCCTAGAGGGTAACCTTGGTTCCTCTGAATCTCTAGGTCAGACACCGACTCTCTATCGCACGCTCGTAATTACCCTTTCGAACCTTCTCTTTCTCTTCTCCTCGCATGCCGCTCTCTTTCTCTCTCTCTTCTCTCTCTCTCTCGCTTTCGTTCCTATCGTGGTCGGGTGACTTTCTCACGCGACCCGTCAGCGTGGAAACAAAGTCGGTCCGTGGAAATCCGGGAAGAGTTGGAAGGCTGATCGAGCGAGGATCCCGACACCCCCGACTGTGACCGCGACGCTGGATCTTCGATCGAGGGATCATCCCGAGACTCGACCACCACCCCCACCCTCTCGCGGATCCGGCCACGATTTAGGGGCGGGTAAACACGTCGACCAGTCTCGCCGGGAAGGTATTATCGATTCGATACGCATCATATTTGCACGCGGCGGCGGTCCGGGGCTAATTATTTCCCAACGGAGAGGGAAACCGACGCGGCGGCGGCGGCGGCGGCAGCGGACGCCGGGCGTCGTCGTCGGCTGCGTGTTGCCAGCGTTTTTCCGCGCGGCGGAATGAATGAAATAGAGAGATCGTTATTTAGGTCAGCCGGCAATTTTCGTACCCGGGGCTTTTAAGCGTCCATCTAAAGGGTTTTCAGACGGGGACTGAACCGCGCTGAAAGAGAGGAGCCTCGCACGATAACGCTAACCCGCGCTAAAAGACCCGTGAACCACCGGGTTTTCCTCCTTTTTCCTCTCTCCCTCGCTCGTTACACGCCGCCACCGTTTCCAACGCTCGGATTCTAGCCAACTCGCCCCTCGGGGGCCAAGGGGGTTAAACCTCCTCTTTCTTTCCACACCCACCGACACACCGATCCTTTGAGGGTAGGTGTAAGCGGTGATTGCTCCTCGAATCCCAGCTCCGTCCTCCCGAGCTTCTCCCGAGTTTCTCCCGAGCTTTCCCCGAGACTCGAACGGAAAGAGTTCCTCGAAAACAGGGACTCGTGTTATTCCTACCCTCTTACTTATACCCCCCGGTAATTAACTCGAGGACCGAATCGCAAGCGCCTCCTAAAATTTTCACGAGAGACCGTTAGGTAGGAACCTAAACGAACCTAAACGAACCTAAACGAAACGAAACCGTTCCCTAAAACCGGGGACCAACGACGATCTCTGGCAGATCCGAGATTAATCGTAACGGTCCGTGACTCGTTAAAATCGAATCAACCCCCGACTAGGTCGCGGTTACCACCTGGAACCACCTGGAAGCAGCGGTTAGGGGTGGCGATCAGGGACACCTGCCGGTGGTACGCGCGGGCTTTCGCTCCTCGTTGGAAGCTCGCCGTGATCGATCAGCCTAATGAGCTCTTCCCGGGACAATAAGAGATAGTGACCCGGGTCTCTGGTGGAAGTAACGATAACGACAGTAGTAATAACGGGGAAAAACCGGGGAGAGAAACAGCGAGAGCGGAGCGCGGCGCGTCTCTGTAGAGCGAGCGGCGCGAGACAGAGAGAGGGAAGAAGGAGAGGACGGGAGAGAGAAAGAGACGGAGAGAGACCTTGTCCCGATGACGCAGAGACCGACTGATAAAATAGTAACGAGGGCGGCAATAAAGAGGATACTCGCGAAGAAAGGGGATGGTTTTCAGGGAAACAAACGGGACGAAAACGAGGGAGGAGAGCGGCGGCCGGGGGAGAGAAGATCTGGAGGAGAGGAGAGCTCACCGGGAGGAGAGGAGAGGAGAGATCGGCCGGCCAGCGGCGCAGGGGAGCCGGCGGCGGAAAAGTAATCTCGGCGGTGCACAAAAGGGGTGAAATAAGTATCCGCGGGCAGTAACGTCGCGGGGACAAGTTCGCGGAGGGGTTGGGCAGGGATATATTGATTTGTTTTTGTTGCTCGCGGACACGCGATAGCCGGGGCCGAATGTGTGTCAGAAGGCGAGCAGCGGACGAAATTTCCCGAGGGCGGTCCTGAGGGAGCGGGGCCGTTCGCTAAGCGGAGAAACAAGCGACGCCGAGAGGGCGGCGAAGGGTGGCTGCGGCGACGTAGCCGTCGAGCAGACGAGCAGCCGTCGCTGGGACGATTATTACGAGAGGCAAGGTCGGCACGAGTCGAAGACTCGGTCGCGACGAATAATGAGAACGGGGCCGAAGGACGGGATAGCGCCGCTATTGATTCGCTATCGCGAGGCGAACCGAACCACCGCGAGATCCTCGCGGATGCTGCCTTCCCGGTTCCCTCGGCTCCACGCCGTTACCAGCCTCGCTTCCGGATTAAACCAGCCGCGGCAATACCCGGTGCTCTAACCGCGTTACAGCAAACCGCCGCGACTCCCGGACCATCCGCTTCCGGTCCCCGTCGCGTCGTTCCGCCGTTTCTTTCCCCCTTGGGGAAACCGTTCCACTCGCCGAACAGAGAAACAACCGCGAGTCTGAACGAGATAGGCTAGGCGGAGAAGATCATCGGATGATCGAGGCTAATACGGAAACTTTGATCCATCGAGCGTGGATCGGCGTCGCGAGAAGCGTCCAATTAGAGCAGCGTCGCGGTTCGTCGCGTCTTCGAGATCCTTTCCCCAGCAAGCTCGCGCTTGTTGTTTCCGGCGTCTCTGGACCGACATGCTTCTTCCTTCGGCTGGTACACACCGAGGAGGGCGTTGAAACGCGTGTTCCTGGACTGACCGAGGTGCGCGCGAGATTTGACCGGAGCCTCGGAGGGTTGGGACAGGTTGGATGAGGCGGAAAGGGGCGCGGGTGTCTCCGGATGGGTGAACGGCGTCGATTCGTAAACGCGCGCGTAACGAAAAGCGGGCCGAGGGCGGCTGGGACGTCGGCGATGACGGGGGTGAGCCACTAAATGAACAGCAGCGGCGCCTTCGTGGACGAGTGGAAGAAACGGGAAGTCGAGGAGCAGCGGATAGCCTCGGAGACTTGAAAGAGAAAAGGGGCGAGAGGAGAAGAGAGAGAAAGAGGGGTAAAGGACAGGTGGAGGGGAGAGGGAAGGAACGTGGCATGAATTAGAACTCATTTGGTAAAGTGTTGCGCGTGTAGCGAGTTTTGAAGAGGTCGTCGTCGGGGGTGGTTCAACGGCGGGGTTGGCAGGGGTGGTCGGGTTGGCGGCGGGGAGGGTTGACGAGCGCGGAGGAGCGAGGCTGGCGGAACTAAAAGCGAAAACGAGGATGGGGTGGAACGGTGAGTGTGATATGAGAAAAAGAGGTGGGCCGGGGTGGAGCTGAGGGGTGCGGCGGGGGACAGAGCGCGAGGAGCAGAGGGAGAAGGAGAGAGAGAGAGAGCCGGGGTGCAGGTGCTGGACCGTATCGCGGAAACTCGAATCCGCTGGCAACTCCGAGGCGGAGAGGAGGGAGAGAAGAGGAGGAGGAGAGACAGAGGGGGTGGAAAAGGTTGGCGGAGAAACAGAGGAATACCACTTTGCTGGTTCTCGCTTCGCGCTCAAAGAAAACGGGTCGACTTGTCGAGCTTGTACGACTACCGAGTAAGTAATACCCTTTAATCAACGACCGGCAGAGGAAGACCGGAAAGTTTATACTCGAAGGGAGTACAGGGTGTACGAAAAACGCGGCCGTCGAACTCGCCCTCCGTTTCCAATCGATTCTCCCCTCGATCCTTTCCACGCTTTCCACCCCGATTTCCACGCGACACCCACCTGTCTAATCTCGCTACCGTGCGGCGACCATTCGATCATCTCCACCAGAGGTCCATCTTCTCTCCGTTCGAACCTCGAGAAATCGATTCATCGTTCGAGTCTTACCGATGTAATCCGCGGCTGCCGCGAGTTCGGCCGAGAAACGAAACACGGCGTTCGGTTTGGATCGCTGTAAATCCAGGGACACGGTAATTTGCCGAGGTTTGCGGAGGCTGAGGTATCGGAAGAAGGGGAAGATCGAATGGTTATAAAGCCGATTTGCCTTATTCGATATACAGATCCCGAGGCTGCGAGCTATCTCTCCGGAGGGTCTAAGGAATATTTAATCCTGCGCACTTCATGCGAATATTATATCTCGCCTGCCTTTTCCGCCGTTGGAATCGTCGCGATTGTTCGTGGACGGGGCGCGAACCCTTGAATCGCCGGAAACAATGCTTTGCGAGGCAACAATGCCGCCGTTTGTCTCGAACTATCTTTTCAAGGAAACTAATTCGACCAAGGAGCAGCGGAGAATCGGTAAAAAGGGGAGACAGGATGATGCTACGGGATTATTGTAACTAACAGCAGTTCTTGTTTGAGCTTTCGAAGAATTTCCTCGTTCACAGAGTTGTTCTTCAACGCTTTTCATTCCAGCTGAGCCCGGCAGTGTCTACGGATTCCCGGCTATTTTAACCCCGGGACAGTTTCTATTCGATTATTATTGCGTATTCCGCTCGTTACCTTTCAATTATCTTCCCTTCTCCGGGATCTCTCCCCGGCCAACAGGAGAGTTAAGCGGCTAAACGACGAAATTAACCAACGCGAAATTCTATTATTCAATTGTCTTCCGCGGAACGATCGATCGGTGCGCGAATTTCCCTCGTATTCCGGGCTTCAATCGCGAAAATCGCGGGATCCCCGTCGCGATTACGAATTTTCCCAGCTGACGAATCCGGCCCTCTGCAATTTCTCGTTTCGCGTCTCGTCTCGAGATCCGATCGCGTAATGTTCAAGATCCAGGTAAACATCCGCGAGATATTAAGTCGTGGAGGATCACGCGAAAATCTCATATCTCTCCCGCCATCCTCGTCGTTGGATCTTCGTCTGAGTATTATCTCAAATTCCTAGAGACTCGTCGCGATTCCACCACCTCCGTTGGTTTCTTCGATCTTCCGTATTTGTATACCGGATTTTAGCGAGACTTCTTTAAAAAATTCGTTATCCTTCCCAATCTTCTGGAATAAATCATTAATCTTCTCTACTCTAACGTCTTCTCCTAAGGTTCTTGCTGAGATCCGAACACGAGAGCTTTAACATCCAAGCCAACATCCTCGGATTTAACCACCCAACGCTCAAAATAATCTAAAAGAATCACGTTTGATTACGAGACTCACCGCAATTGCACTACTTCGACTATTTCTCTCAATATTCGTCGTTAAATTACTAATACTAGCGTAATTTTCATCTGTATTTAAAATTTCTGCATCCACATCCGTGACACGAGGTTTCGGGAAGATTTGTCTCCCTTTCTCGGTCTTCGAGAAATAAATCATCAATCTCCTCCACCCTAACATCTTCCCCTAAAGTTTTTGCTGACATCCGAACACGAGAGCTCTAACATCCAAGCCAACATCCTCGGATTTAATCACCTAACGCTCGAAATAATCTAAAAGACTCACGTTTGATTACGAGACCTATCGCAATTGCACCATCTAATCCAAAGCACCGATATTCGCCAATTATTACATCTATTTAAAATTTCTGCATCCACACCTGTGACGCGAGATTTCGGGAAGATTTGTCTCCCTTTCTCAGTCTTCGAGAAATAAATCATCAATCTCCTCCACCCTAACATCTTCCCTTAAGTTTTTTGCTGTGATCCGATCGTAAGAGCTCCAACATCCAAGCAAAAATCCTCGAATCTAACCAGCTAACGCTCGAAATGAACCGAAGTGAACTAAAAAAGAAATCTCCCTCGCAATTACTCACTCCTGTCGATCTCGAGTAACGAATCACCGACAGTCCGCCAATTAACATCTCCATCTGTTACTCGTCGCGAGATCCCACCCGATCTCGATATCTCGAAAACTGCAGGCAATATCTCCCTGAATATTAGATCACCCGCTGTTTGAAGCGGCGTGAAAGAGCCTAGATCCCAGATTCGATCGGACCAACGCGAAATTCCATCGGGGTCCGCGTTTTTCTCTTCCGGGCTCGCGGAACTTGTTCAACTATAGAACACCGTGGAGTTGCCGAGTATCCGTTCGCGACGACGTTCCAAGGCATATATCGAGTCTGTGTGTATCCGGTTTTCGGACTAATAATTTTGCGGACAACTTCCTGCCCGTGATTGCCCAGGAAACTGCTAATGCGTCCTACATACACGTGGATACGTGGAACGCACACCGATAGACGATCGAACGTTTCCTCTAGTTCGCTCGGAGGAGTACACGCGAGCAATCGAGATTGCTTTTCGCGGGAAATCTTTTTCCCCATCCCATCTCGGCCTGTGTCTCTATTACACGCCACGGGAAAGAACATCTGGCTCTTCGGTACAGGCCAGGGAAAATTGTTTGGAAATTCGCGCCGGGGAAATAATGGACCCTCAGTCGACCCATGGACGTGTATTAATTGCATGATTCCTGATACCACTTTTACCTGGGATATATATATACGCTTATTTACGTGTAACATCGATTTTCAGGTCGCGGGATTTTTGAAAATATAGCTATACTTTCTAGTGGGTCGGTTTAATAATTTAATCGCAGCAGGTGGAACAATTTTTTCGCGTTTCTTTCTTTGCTGAATCAGCAAAAAGTGTAATACAATATATTTCCTGGTGGATCGTAGAATTTTTGTAATTAGTTTGCACATATCGCAGGAATTTTGTTACTTTTTTTCGAAAGCGGTCGAAATTGTATTTATTTTTGCTCTCTGTCGCGTCGGCAGAAAATGAAGAGTATGTATATAAAAATATACAATATGCTTTCTGGTGGGTTGTAGAATTTTAGTAACTGGGTTACACGTATCACACCACGATTCTCCGATATTCCAAGGAATTTATATCGTTTTTCTCGCATCATCGAATATAACGTAACGCATATTTTTTTAACACGTAACTGGGTAACCGTAAAATTTACGCGTACCGCAATAAATATTCATAATCGTAATACGTTTGCTATAAATTGGTCTCAGCAAGGATAAAATTCTCAAACTTTGATAGAATTACCTTCCGTTCATCGTGCGATGGGACGAAATATTATATTATTTAGATGGAAAGTCATTTAGTTTTTCCCCAAGAGAAAAATTTGTCGAATTCCACCATTCATGATCACGTGAAACGTCTTGGCTTAAAAATTGTTTTATTTTCACCAAAATTCGAACTGACTTTCCGAATAACCCGATACATTCATGGATACAGGAGACGTAAAGGATGCAACGTGGATATTCAAAAATTCCCTGGCTTATTCGCATTATTTTCTATGCCGGTTTCGGGGTTTTATTTTTCACGGATCGGAGAAAGGAAAAGCGGGACGGGAAACCGCTATTGGGCTGGTTTGGAGAAGTTTTTCATGCGGGATCACGTTCACGGTGATCCATCCGGTGTGCCAACGGGTGGAGATTTTTCTCGATACTCGAAGCTAATGCGCCCGCGTCCCGAAATCGCTCTGACCCGATCTCCGCGGAATTATTTAGCAATTTAACCGGCGGATCCCACGCGAAAATAGAACTCTTCTGCGGTTCGCTCGCGTCCTACCGAATTACCATGGACCTCTTGCCAGCCAACGCACGCCGCCCCGACGTCCTCTCTCTTCCTCTCTCTCTCGAATACGTAAAATGGCTGCCGGATAATTTCGCATTCGCCGAATATCCGCGATGAAATACTCGGTAAAGAGGGGAATCCCGAATCTCGGTGTGTCTACAAATTTGCCGGAATCGGGAAAACAATCCTTCGGAATGGATTCGTCGGATACTTGAGGTACGATGGCTGCGGAGTTAATCCTCCGCGAGGGGTTTGCGAATTTCGCCAATGTGAAATTCCCCGGTGTTCCCGGAAATTTGAGAATATTTTGGGAGAATTCGAGATTCGCGTGGAAAATTCTGAAGTAAATAGAAAGTGTCGAGATTATTCTTCAAGGTTTAAAGCTATTTTGGAAAAATTCAGGACCATTTCGAAATACTCCTAGCTATTCCGGAAAATACGGAGAAAATTTCGAGCTATCCGGGGAAATTCGGAGCTATCCCGGGAAAGACACGAAGCTATTTGCGGAAAATTTTCGGCTATCGCGACACAGTTCTGAGAAATCCAGAAAAATTGGAGCTATTTCAAAAGATTCGCAATTATCCCAGCACACTTCTCACAATTCCGATAAAATCGGAGCTATTCCGGGAAAGATTCGAAGCTATTTACCAGAAGATTCGGGAATATCCCGGAAAATTCCTCGTTATCCCAAAAATTCCTCACTATCCCAAATAATTCCTCGCTATCCTCAAAAAATCCAGAACATTTCCAAGAAACTCTTATCCTAAAAATCTTGGGTCCACCTCAAGGCACCCCAGCCTCTCGATAAATCCTAAACCACACCGATGAAATGCAATTTCCACTCAAAAAAATTCAGAATCACCCCTGATACACCAACAACTCTAATACAATCCAACCAAACCAACCACCGTCGAATCAATCTCGCGAAAACGCGAGTTTTCCGTGGAAATTTCCCCGAGTCCAGCATCGCGGATAGCCAATTATCTTAATCAATCGGGGGAGTCCGGAAGGAGAAAAGTCGGTATCCTTGTGGGGCAGCAGGGGTCCGGGGTGAGGCCCGCGGAGGCTGGTGTTCCGTTAATAAGGAAGAAAGGCTTTTCGGGCTCGCGGGGTAGGAAAATCGATGTATCCAAATTGAAAGGGCGGGATAGGCGCGAATATCGAGGCAGCTGGAATCGTTGTGAAAGCTCCGGGTAAATATCCAGAGTGCTTGCGAGCTGCACCTACGCTCGGTCGATACTCTAAACGGGGAAAACGGCAAGATACTCCCTTTTTATTTAAAGCCAGAGAGACAGACGCGAACAGAAGCGAGAGAAAGAGAGAGAGAGAGAGAGAGAGAGAAGGAGAGAGAGAAGGATGGAGAAAGGGGTCTGGGTGGGTTCCGCGCGAGGAGAAAGTACATCGAGCGAACCCGGGTACGAAAACACGCGTGTGAATATTCAACCCCCGGAATATTCAGCCAGCGGGGGGATGAAAGACGGGGAGGAAGAGAGGGCGAGAGAGGAGGGGGTGGAGAGTCCGGTCTATCGTGGAAATTCGGTGCAGGTCACCCCGTGGAGAGAACTCGATTTATGCCAGACGACCAGCCGGCCAACCTGCTCTCCCTGCAAAATCCCTCGCTGCTACTCGTTCCTCGCGATAAATTCCAATAGGGTGGAGCAAACGACTTTCCAACCGTTCGGCCGCAAGATTACACCAATGGCCGAAAGAAAAAAGAATTACCGTTCCAAAGTTTCCGAAATTTACCGAGTTTACCGGCTGTTCAGCGTTGCAGGAAAATTTTTTTCACGAACGATTTAGGACAAAGGAAGGTTTTTCAAGAATCGAGAGAAAAATTTCCATCGCGTTCCAAATCTCTGAAATTTTCCAGTTTTCTAATAGTCGAGAGTGGTTAAAGCGCGTTGTACGAAAATTTGGTCGTAATTTGGGTTAAAGGAAAACTTTTTCGGGAATCGAGAGAAAAATTTCGTTATCGTTTGAAATTTCTGAAATTTTCTAGGTTCCCAGTAGTCGAGCGTGATCGACACGCGTTGTACGAAGATTTTTTTGACGACAATTTGTTCGTAATTTGGGCGAAAGGAAATTTGTTTCAGAAATTGCGAGAAAAATTTCGTTATCGTTCTAAATTTCTAAAATTTTCGTTTCCCAGGAGTCGAGAGTGACGCGTAGTGTACGGAAATTTTTCTGCGAGTAATTCATCCATAATTCGTGCATCCCTTTTGCAAATTTCTGAAATTTTCAAACTCTCCAGTGGTCGAGTAGGATGATACGTACTCTACGAAAATTTATCTGCGAATAACTCGTGCGTCTCGATTCGTTTTTGCGCGCAAAGTTTTCTAAAATTCTGCGCTTTTCGAAATGGAACGGCCGGCGAGTTATATTTAACGCGAATACTGCTGAAAGTGGGGAGACACGAATCGAATACAAAGCATCTGGAGTTAATTGCAGGGTAATAAAAATCTCATTACCAAATAACAGTAATGAATTCTTCGTCTCTTTTCCTCTTTTCTTCGGAAATTCCCTTCAGCTTGGCGAAATTCTCGACCCGCGTCCCCGAAGTTCCCGGTTGCCGAAGAAATTTAATTACGTTACGTTTCGCGAAATTGCTTTATTAATATTTTATTAACTCTCTGCTGATTGGAAATCGCGCGCGACACGTCGGGAAATCGATAGGCAAGATTCGCGGAAAAGTTTCGGAGCCGTTGCGCGCCGGATAAAACTTGGAAATTCGAGAAGTTGCCGGAGAATTCCGCTGGCTGGGAAAATATTTTAGTTGAAAATCTGTCGACGCGACGAGTTATAAATTGTTATCGAGTAGAAAAGTCTGATAGCTCGGATGATCGATTGATTTAGTATAACAGAAATCGCTCGGTTTCCAGAACCACGGGGGGAAACATATCGAAAGAGGGGAAGGCCGTAAGCCTCTTAAAAGTACACACATACGTGATAAATCCACAAAGTTCCCCCAAAAAAGAGAATCGATATTCCTGAAATATACCGGAACACGACAAACCCAGATACATAATCCCGAAACCGCGTAAAAAAATTAGATAAAACAGCTAATCGCGACTAATCGAACTATATCTACGTTTGCATACTAAAACAACAATTCCATTATCGTATTTCTTTTTTAACGTAGATTTAAGATTTAAAAACGCACAGTTAACACCGTATTTAGTAAATTTACGAGATATCTCATAGCTTATTGCGATTTGTCACGGAATAAATTTGTAGCCGTTCGAGTTACGAATTATTAGAAAAGGAAAATTCCATTTTAGCGCTATATCTGAAACTAAATATCGTTAGATTCTTTGAAATTCTTTTAAAATAAAATCTTGAAGCTTGAAGCAAATCTTGTAAATTTTCCTAGCATTCAACGGGTTAAATAAGGATAAAAGATAAGAAACATAATACATAATAACACGAATAGAAACATAATCCTCAAATTTGATAGAAAATTCCTTCTTTCAGTCTATGGACTCGGTTTGTCAAAAATAAAACGAGACACCCTGCATAAATTAAATCGCTCCCAAGTATCGCGTTAAATTTTTAAGTTATCGCTCTACAAGGAAAATTCAATTGTTACAAATTTTCCCGAGGGATGAGGGAAGAGGTACATAGCGATAATCGAGGAGCAAATAATCGTGTAAACCGGGAAAGGCCAAGGAGAATGGTGTTCCGGTTGGGAGAGAAGCCGTGCGCGGCTCGGTTGGAAAGATTAATAAGGCTTTAGCGTTGAGATAAAGGATGGGAGATAAATGGTAGGTTGGTCTAGGGTTCTTGATAGATAAGGATGTCGGCGAGGTGGTCTGGAGGGGTGGCGTGTGTTGGTCTCACGCGTGACAGAAGTGGGCCGTGCGCGAGCGGTTAACAAAGAGCGCGCGGATGGCTGGAAGAAACGGAGGATGGCACTTGCCGGGAACTGAAAGCCCGTTTGCATAAAACCCCCATTTACTTTGTGGGATTTCGGTACGCGCGCCTCCGCGACGTGACAAATTTTCGATATGCACGCTTCCATTTGGCCGTCCATCTCGCGAGAGTCGCGAGGACAGTCGCGTTTCTCTTTCTCTCCTCTCGGAGAGCGACCGGGCCATCCCTCTGAAAGCGGCCGCGACACAGCCTCCGGGATAAAGCGTATATCGTTTCCGTGCTTTCGTTATCGCGTGTCCAGAATCGTGCTTCGCTTCGTTGGTTCCCTTCGATTTATGGGGTCCACGGTTCCGGGTGTCGATGATCTCGCTGATATTCTTTCTGGAAAATCGTGTAGAAGAAAAGAAGGGACGCGTTTCGACTTTGGTGTGATATCTAGCAAGGTAGGATAAGGTAGCATAAAGGTTTATGTGCTTTTCCCTTCGTTATCTAGTCCAAAATCATGCTACGCTTCGTAGATTGCGTTCGATTTATGGGGTCCACGATTGCGGGGGAATTCGGGGAAATTAAACGATACTTTGTGATGTTTCACACAGTGAAGTTTATTCGTGCTGGAAGTCTATTCGAAAGACTCGTGTTTTCGAGAGAGAGAAGTCTGCTTTATTGACTCGTTGCCAAGGAACTGTGTTTTTTCGGGTGGCCCGCTATTTGCGAGTCACGAGGCGCTGGATATGAAAATATAAAACTAGGCCCCTGTTAACTTCGGACCCTTGATGTCGAAAAAGCGTGGAAGATTTCTAGCGCATCGCTGAATGCGTTCCTACACGAGTGTCGATAGTTTCGCTGATATCCTTTCTATCGCGATGATATAGAGAAGAAAGGAATGACGCGTTCGGACTTGGATATGCCACCTAGCAAAGTAGAGTAGAGTAGGATAAGGTAGGACAAAGCGTATATCGTTCCCGTGCTTTTCCCTTCGTTATCGATTTCGAAAATCATGCTTTGCTTCGTGGGTTGCGTTCGATTAAAGGGGTCTACAGTTACAGGCGAATTCGTAAGAAATTAAACGATACTTTGTGATGTCCCATAAAGCAAAATTTATTTATTCGGATCCGTTGACTTTTTGTCAAGGAACTGTGTTTTTTTGGGCTTAATCTTAAGCGGTTTTGGGAGTGGTCCGTGAGTTATAGGGCACAAAAATATAAAACTAGGCCCTCATTAACGCGGTACTCTCGATATGGATAGGACGAAAAGGCGTGAAAAATTTCCGGCGCATCGCTGAATGCGTTCCTACACGGATATTGATAATTTCGCTTCTTTTTCCTGTCGCGATGGCATGCAGAAGAAAAAAAGGAGAGTTTGCTACCTAACAAGGTGGGATAAAGTAGGATAAAGGTATACGTGCTTTTCCCCTCGTTATCTAGACGAAAATCATGCTTCGCTTCGTAGGTTGCGTTCGATTTATGGGTCCACGATTACGGGTGTCGATAGTCTCGCTGATATTCTTTTTGTCAGGATAATGTAGAGGAGGAAAAAGGGACGCGTTTGGACTCTACTCTAAGCAGGTCCTGTTTTAGACGAGGAAACTGTTTGGAAGTTGTGTATGTAGGAAAGGGAGGACTTGCGAGGTGGTTCGAGATCCTGCTTGAACTTGGAATTCATCTAGTGTCGAGGGTGAGAACGATGGTCGCCGCAGGTTCTCGAGGACCACGTGGTCCGATTGAAATGGTACGAGTGTTCGAATACAGGTCTAAGTTCTTGACATACAATGACGGCATTGTAGACTTTGACTTCGCCGAGACGTCGAGAACCGTTTATTATAATATGGACATGAAAGCGATTAAACGTTATATATATAGGAATGTTGGGTGGGTAAGAGAACGATTTATTAAAACTACGTTCTAATAGCTAATCGTTGAACGCTAAATTCTCACGCTCTATCAATTATACTCTTCCGTTATACTCTTAACTAAAACACCGGCTAAACTGACTACCAAACACTGACTCGATCCTTTATTTAAACCTTGCACTCCGTCTCCTTTCATACCCAGGCTTTGAGTTAGGCTTAGGATTAGGACTCTCGGTCGCCATTCGCTTTAATGCCATAACTTGAATGACGAATAAACGGCAGTAACTATATTCGAAACAACTACGCACGAGATATAATCAAATAAAATAATTCCACTCGTTCCTAATGCAAACGCATAAATTTTTTTCGTATTTTAGCATAAAACGTGTCACCGAGCTTAATAAAAAAAGCTTCGAATTGCTATTAGTTCATAAAAAATCTGTCACGCGTCTTAAATTCTTCTCGGAACGGTGGAGAAGAAAGAGTATGAAATAAACATTCCTAACATAATAAAATAAAATAGTTCCATTCGTTCCTAACGCGAACGCATAAATTTTTTTCGCACTTTAACATAAAACGTGTCACCGAGCTTAATACAGAAAGTTTCGAATTGCTATTTCATCGTAAAAAATCTATCACGCGCTGTAAATTTTCCTCGAAACGAGAGGAGAGGCTATGAAATAAATATTACTAACCAGACTGTCGTTGGAAGACTCTGGAAGTTCCTATGGGGCGTGGCAGGATCAACAGGAAAATAAGCGGCACGTCGAGCCATTTCGTCCTAGCGTGTCGAAGAATAACACGCGACTGAGACGGAAAGACTTCGACGGAAATTGACCGCGAGCCTGGCCCGTCTTTTGTTTACATCGAGCCTCGCATAGCTCGTGCTCGTGTTTCTATCGGTTTCCTTACCGGAAGTCTGGCAAAATATTATTACCGAAGGAGTTGACGATTATAATGGCTATGTTCGTGTAACCGCTGAACGTCTGACCATTGCAGGGTATTATAAGGGGTGTACTAACAGTAGATATAGACGTTCTTAGTCGGACGGTCGCTATGCGTTAGCGGTGAATATAATCGTGCAACTTTTGACACTCGGAGTGTATTAACGATGACTATAGTTAATTGACTATAATTTGACGTTTGTCTATAATATATATTTAAACACAGTGCGTGCAATTAGTGTCGATTAATGCTAAACCTACTATAGTCAAATGACCGGTGAACATAAAAGAAATAGAATCTTTAAAAAATAGAATAATAATTCTAATACATTAGAAGAAAAATCGCAAAGACGAGTGATTAAGATGGTAACGTTGAAGGGATTGGAATCTTTAACGAAACTTTGGAAAACAGTGATTTACACCATGGTAGGTTTATTGTTAATATGATATAATGAAAATAACTTTAATTTAATAACAACAGCTGCGTATCTTCAACAATCGCGAATATAAAATTTCCCGAAACGAGTCACTTTCACTCTCATCGTAGTTCCAGCATTAACACAAGGTTTACGAACGTTTTCTGTATACTTATTCCCAAAGACATTTATCATATTTACGGGTTAAAGAAACCATGTATTTTCTGTAAAAAACAAACGACGAGTATAATTTGAAATCATTCGCAATATTAACAGACTTAATACAGGTTAATTAAATCTGTTAACATGGTACACCTGGAGCAACCAACCCAGCCGTCAGATTGACAGGTCCCGTAAACCTAGCGTTAATGACTATAGCCACCGAATATTTGACGCCTGCGTGGGACTATCAGTCGCTAAATATTTGACATTCGCGATGTACTAACGGCGACCATAATCACGGAATACCTGACACTCGCGTTGTGTCAACACTGGCCATAGTGATCCAACGAGGGTAAGTACACGAGGATAATAACGGGCCGCAATATCGCGAGGAGAAAAGAGAGGTTGGCGGCCGAAATCGGGGGATAAAGACGCGATGGAATCTGTGTCGCCTGGTCTCTCTGCACCGATACCGAATATTCGTCTGGGACGCCGGGGCGCCACAGGGGTACGCCCCGACGTCTATAGTGCAGGCGCTTATGATGCCAGCCACCCGCCGGCGGCCGACCATCCACCGTCTTCGATGGAACTTGTACTTGAACTCTTCGATCCCGTCCTTCCCTTCCAACTTCTTAAACTCCACTCTCTTACGTAACATCGTAAAAACAGGGCTCATGAATCCCGCAAACAATAGCCCCTCTATCAGGCTGTTCTTCGAAACCTCCCTGTCCCCCTGATATCTCGCGATATAAAATATCATTCGCAAACTTTTCCGAATTTCCCCCTTCTCGCGACCAACGATCGCACCCCTGTTGTTAGATGGCAAAGGGAGGTTCGAGGTTCTTCGGCGAATCCTCAACTTCCATGAATACGAGTTCCCGTGTTGGAACTCGTATGAAAAACGTCGTGGACCGATTAATTTCTTAGAATATTTATTTCGCAACGTTTCTTTGTAAAATAGGAGTTGTACAACGTGGATTTGTAGAAGGTATTAACCTTTTGCACTCGAGAGGGGAGTCTTAGTCGTGTTTGATCAAATTTTGGAGAGCAATGTTAATTACCCAACGATGCGGAGAATGTCGAAGTAAAATAATTCCACGTCTTGATTTGTACACGATTTCTTATTTACTGTTTTCAAAATATCGTCGATTTTGTCATCTTATGTGAATAAGATGTTTTGAAGTCTGCCTTTATCAGCTAGGTTCTTTTAATGTCTAAGAGTCAATGGATCTGTGAGGGTCCTCACCCACGAAGATTTGTGCTGTTGTGTTGTAAAGGGACAAAAGGCCTGGGCCTGCTCAGAAAGCTACCTAACAGGGCCTGCTTGAGGACTAGACGTGGTATATATAGGAATCGGAGGGTTTACCGTGGATTTGCGAGAAAATCCTCGAACCTCCTTTGACTCTATTTTGTGTCGAGAGTGAGAACGGAACGCTACAAATCGTTGGTCATCTAACACCTTTCCTGTCTAAAGTAGTATCCTCTGTCTAAGTCAGGGCCTGCTAGACCCTTGAAAGCCTTCACGAGTCCACTAGCAGGCCCAGAACAAAACACCACCCTTCCTTACGTTCTTCTACCTGTTCTACCAACGCAGAAGACAGCAATACGAGGAATAGCGACACCGCGAAGAGGCCATCAATTAAACCCCGTTCGTTTCCTAATTTAATTCCCCTTGGCGGGACCACACCCGATCACCGATCGAACCGAAACACGGATGTGGAAACCCAGTTGCGAAAGAAGGCGGAAAGCGAAGAGCAAAATCGTCGGAAGGGTGGAAACAATCGCTAGAACCGGCGAGGATTCGGGCAGCCGAGGGAACGGCAAGGCGAAGAGGAGCGGAAAAGGAGGAGAGAGAGAAAAGGAAAAAATGAGTCGGAGGGCTCTCGAATTTAAAGCCGGGAGCACGGCCACGCTTGTTAGAGTTCCGTGAAATTAAGTCCGCTTAACGAGTACGAGTCGGGAAATTTAACGAGCCCGGCCGTTGCGACCCGGAGAATTTCCCAGCCGTTCTCTCTAGCCAACCGTCTTTCCCGTTTTTCCCTCTCTCTTCTCCTCCACCCCGGCCTCCCTGTTTCCCCGGTAAAGGAGTAAAAGTGAAATCGGCCTGAACAGCGGCCGTATGGCCCGCGTCGGGTTAAATCGGCCGGAACGGGTTGCGCAGAGGTTTCAGAGAGAAGCTGGTGTCATCAGTTCTCGCGGAGACTTTAGTAAACGAAATTTAACGACTTACAAGGATAACTACGTAGTTCCGGATGAAAATATAACACTCGATGGTTGAACTGTATGGAATAGAATTGATCTGCGACATCCTGGAGGTGTTAGACATCCTGGAGACTCGACCAAGTGAGCTGTTTCTTCAAAGGGTTGGTCCAACTTGTCAAATTATCCTTAACGAGGATCATTTCATTTTTTTTCGCAGGATTTTTCGCGTGTCGAACTTCTGCACGCGGATTCTCTCGCAGTGGTGGAAGTAAAAAGTTAGTTTAACTGCTAAAAAATACAGAGACGGTGCAGGATTATCGGCCAACCTGGAAGGAACCGAGCGAGAAGCTGGTAGCTGGTAATGAGGCTCCAGGATGTTAGACATTCTGAAGACTCGGCCAAGTGAGCTGCTCTCGAAAAGGTTCGTCCAACTTGTCCAAAGATCCTCAACGGGGAGGGCAGGGTTTTTCCAAGATTTGTCCAACACCTACACGAGGGTCTCCTCGCAATGGTGGTAGTAGAAAGCTAGTCCAACCCTTTGCACTTGGCAATTTTTTCGTTACGGAAAAATAACGATTCGAAGATCTTCTGCCGCAAAGTCGACGACACTTTTGCAAATTAAGAAATTGTCGGAAATCGTATTCCAATATCTTTAGAATCTAATTAACGCTATGTTTATGGATGCTTTTTTTGTGTTCATATTTCTACGGATCTGCTAACTGAGAGGTAAAGGAAATCACGTTTTTCCTTAAAAAAAAAAAAAAATTGCATTCATTTAAAAACAATTACAGTGCTAACAATTTTAATATAAGTTAAATGGCGATTGAAACTCGCTTCTCGTGTTAACTCAAAGGATTAAACACCTTTTTCGCGAAGCCGGTATAAAACAAACACTTCGATATCAATATTCTAGAAAATAGAATCTTTATTTTCCGATTTGGTTCGGCTATATATAAAAGGTTCTACTATGGTAAGGAAGAGGTATGTTTTGTTTTTTCTCCAATGATGCAAATCTAAAGATAAGGAGAGCCCCGTTATCAATATTTCTAGGAAATAGAATCTTTATTTTCCGATTTGGTTCGGCTATATATAAAAGGTTTCGCTATGGTAGGGAAGAGGTATGTTTTGATTTTTTTTTCTAACGATGCGGAGAGGTAACGCATCGGTTAACTCGGAGTTGACTACTGAACCGTGACGTGCTTTCGGGGTGGGGTAAAGTCGTCCTGATACCAGAGAGAAAAAGTCACGATGCCAGTCGTTGACGCGTTCTATCGGGATAGAGAAAAGTTGGGATCTGCCCTTTGGGCAGAGAGGTTCGACCAGACTGTGCTCGGTCGTCCGACTTATTAATACTCTTATCGCGCGGCCTGTCGCGATCAGAATTCGTGGGAAGATCGAAAGAGCTCCGAGGCTTGTTCGAAAGTTGCCTATGAAAAAGTCCGTGCTCGCCGTCGACTTTGCTCCAGTCTTCGGATGCACGTGGGAAACTTGGCAACTTCCAATGCATCTGATTTCTCCTCGAGATTGAACGGGAAGAAGTAACGCGTGTTCTCCGCTTCTTTCCTCTCGGTTCCTACCTCACGGGGGTGGCGTGTACTACGTAACATTTCAATTAGCTTCCATCCCCGAGTACTACGCGTTCGCGCCGAGTTGGAACGGTGTGCTTTCATCTTTGAAGCTACGTTGATACTCCCTCTGTCATGAACAACGGCCACTATTGTCCAGAATTGCGACAGAGATCACACTGTGCAACAAATTTTAACTTTTTCTATGTTTTGTAATATTCATTGGGTATCTTTTATAGAACTCTGAATACGAATCCGTAGGAGCTCCGTTGATACTCCTTGTATCATAAACAACGACAGCTATTGGCCAGAATTGCAACGGAGAACACATTATGCAACAAATTTTAACTTTCTCTATGTTTTGTAATATCTATTAGATATTTCTTATAGAACTCGCTTCTCCGAATACGAATCCGTAAACGAAATTTTTCTGTAACCCTCGAGTTTTCGAAAACTCTAAGTTTTTAGGAAGACGGCTCAAACGAAGAATTACGCGAAAATTAAAAATGTTAGGATACTTATTCTTATCTTAGAAGAAAGACGAGAGTTTCTTAAGCTGTTTTTGTCACAGGTTGATAGGAAGGGGTGATTTCTGCCAATTATTTGGATTTCTATAATTTTGTCATCGCGTTAAAAAGGGTGAGTTTGATAAGGGTTGGTAGGGATTCGGTTCTACGCTTTTCTCAGCGAACTTCGAGTCAGCAACGCATAGTACGTAGGTTTTGCCTCCCTCTCCTACGGATCTTCGAATCCGATCTTCGAATCTTCGAATCCCTGTCTCCCGTTTCTCGGGAAATTTATCAGAATTTATTATTCCAACCACGAGCGGAGAAAGCTTCTACACCGGTCCCTCGATTGTCAGTTTCCACCGGCGTAAGTCGCTCGCGCGAAACTTTGCCGCGAAGTTATCTGTCACGCGTGATTTATCGGCGAGTTTGGAATTTATTTACCTACTTGCTATTCGATCGTCGATCCTTTCCTTATTTTTTTACCGAAAGAAGCTTCCTGTCCTCCGGATCCCGTATTTCTCCGGCACGCGCGTAAAAAGTTTTACACCGGGAGTTACACGCGAAATTTCATCTTCGGTTCTCCGAATTGCCGCTTTTACAGAGTCCGTGTCCCGTCGTTCCTCGGCGTATTATCCGAACGAAGGATAATCTCGCGAGG
Organism: Euglossa dilemma; assembly: GCA_002201625.1. Lineage (NCBI taxonomy): Eukaryota > Metazoa > Arthropoda > Insecta > Hymenoptera > Apidae > Euglossa > Euglossa dilemma. The sequence goes on from NIJG01000123.1 coordinate 2,267,688, forward strand.
GAGAGAAAAAGCGACGGCGAGGGTCACGCGTGTCCCCGGGGAGAGCGGAGGAACCGGAAACGAGCGGGACGACGAAGAATGGCGGAAATGGAGTGGCGTTGCGTGTGAAAGGGTCGTCGGGGTGGGCAGTTTTCCGGGTTCCTGGCCTGACCGGCGAATAAAACGCTTCCGGCCGGCGACGTGGTACAATCGATAAACTACTTCCGGTGATCCTCTCCGCCTTCCTTCGACTCCTGACGCGCTAATATCGAGATTGCTTACGCGACTTCAGACTGGCATCGAGGGGGATAAACCCCGAGCTCGGAGCGGGACTTTTCTCCAGCTAGACTCGGAGATGCTCGAGGATGGATCGAGCCGGGAGGACACTCGAGGAGACCGCATTAACCGACCGACCTGCCAGGGCGATCGGATAACATGTATATAGAAGATATCCGGATGAAACGGTGACCGCGGAGGGCCGAAAATTTCTCTATCCGCACCGTGTTCGAAGCACGGAACGGAAGAACCTCGCTACGAACTCTCGCCGAGCAACCTCTGAAAAGCACCTCTGAAAAGCACCTGTGAAAAGCATCTCTAAAAAGCACCGAGGAACCTAGACCGTAGACCCTAGAGACCCAGTCGAAGCAGCGACTTTAAAGACACTAGCATCGGAATAGAACGAACCGGAAGGGCATCGTCGCGAAGACACGGCATAAAATGCGATCTTCGACCGGGCAGGAAGGTTCGAGCAGCAAGTAGAGGAAGTCGATGCCGGGTAAAATGAGCCGGCCCCTCGGCCGGGTGCTGGTCCTGCTGGTATCGCTGCACCAGCTGTCGGTGGTGAGCCAGTCGAAGGCGCACAGCGAGCGGGAAGCTGTGCTGATCCCCGGCGACATCGTTCTGGGCGGGCTGTTTCCGGTACACGAGAAGGGCGGCGCCTCGTGCGGGCCGAACGTCTACAACCGGGGCGTGCAGCGTCTCGAGGCGATGCTGTTCGCCGTCGACCAGATCAACAAGGACAAGAAGATCCTGCCGGGCATCACGCTCGGCGTGCACATCCTCGACACCTGCGGCAGGGACACGTACGCGCTCAACCAGAGCCTGCACTTCGTCCGAGCCTCCCTGTCCAACCTGGACATCAGCGTGCTCGAGTGCGCGGACAAGTCGGTGCCGAGGGTGAAGAAAACCGCGAGCGCGGGCCCGATCTTCGGCGTGATCGGCGGCTCGTACAGCTCGGTGTCTCTGCAGGTGGCCAACTTGTTGAGGCTCTTCCACATCCCCCAGATCTCGCCCGCATCCACCGCGATGGCGCTCAGCGACAAGACCAGGTGACTCTCAGCTATCCTCTTACCCTCTCGCGATAGGAGAAGGCAAACCCTGTTTTAATCTCTCCGCCAGGTTCGACTACTTCGCCAGGACCGTACCTCCGGACACGTTCCAGTCGATCGCGCTGGTGGACGTGGTGAAGAGCGCCAACTGGTCGTACGTGTCCACCGTCTACTCGGAGGGCAGCTACGGGGAGTACGGGATCGAGGTGTTCACCAGAGAGGCCACCGAGAGGAACGTGTGCATCGCAGCCGCGGTCAAGGTGTCCAGCGCGGCGGACGACCGCGAGTTCGACGACATCATCCAAAAACTTAGCAAGAAGTCGAACGCCAGAGCTGTGATCCTGTTCACGCGCGCCGAGGACGCGAGAGGGATCCTAGAAGCGGCCAGACGTTCCAACCTGAGTCAGCCTTTCCAATGGTTAGCCAGCGACGGCTGGGGTCGTCAGATCAAGCTGGTGGAAGGTCTCGAGGAGGAAGCGGAAGGAGCCATCACCGTGGAACTCCAGTCGGAGAACATTCCGGAGTTCGACGAGTACATGGCCTCGTTGACCCCGGACTCGAACCGTCGGAACCCCTGGTTCAGCGAGTACTGGGAAGAGGTGTTCGACTGCGCCCTGAAGAGGAACACGGCGTACACGGTGAACGCCACCGTGTGCTCGGCGAATCTTAGATTAACCTCGAAGGCCGGCTACGAGCAGGAATCGAAGGTTCAGTTCGTGGTGGACGCGGTGTACGCTTTCGCGCTGGCTCTGCACAATCTTCAGAGGGACGTGTGCACCAGGAGCGAGGGCCTGTGCTCGACGATGGCCAACTACGACCGAGGGGTGTTCTACAAGAAGTACCTGCTGAACGTGTCCTTCACAGGTGAGTGCGGGGATCACGTAGCTCGGGGTGGGGAAGCCCGGCCGAATCCCCGTGGCCTGGAAAAATTCAATATTTCCCGCGGCCTCGGGGCTCTTCAATGCGCCCGGGCGTGTGTGTTCCGCTTCCCCAGGTCCCTCTTGCCCCTCTTTCCCATTCTCCGCGTATTAAATTTCTTTTTGCCCCCCGTGCCTCGCCCCCCGCTGCGGCGGGACCGGCAATAAACGCGCGATTCGCGCCCGCTTTATCGCGCCAGACCGATAATATCGACGAGCCGTTGAACGAGAAACGCGCCGGAACGAAGAAGACATTCAACACACGCCCGGCGTCCGTTCGCAGATATGAAATTTTACGGGCCCTTGCTCCGCGGGATAATTCGCGGGTGACGGAACTTCGAACGCCTGTTTTCAACGGCGATACGCCATTTTGCGCTTGATTAACTTTTATCCGCTGGTATAGTAGCAGAATTCACGGCCGGGCTTTATGACTGGCCGTTAATACGTTCCCTCACGAACCACCTATCCGCGATCTTTGATTTATGGCACGAGGTGATACCAGAGTGGCCATATTTAACTTCTACTTAACTACCCGCGGGCTGTGTTTAAACGCCGCGCAAGTGGATAATGGTAATTGAGCCTTTCCACCAGGTATGCGAGAGTCGGTCGATTGTTTTACGGTGTTAGTAACTCGTCGGTGTGACTCTGGTAGACGAGGCAACAGTTATATCGGTTGCGAAAAGATTCTCGGCTAGATCGGTAATTGAAAATCTTCGTTACTCTCGGAGTATCGCGCTTTTTCATTATGTACCGTACGATCGCGCCGAGTTGGCACAGCGGATTTCCGTTTTGAGGGCTGCTTGCTTAAACAACGGCCATTGTTGGCCAAAGGGTGACAAAGATCATCGACGGGCCGTAACGAGATCGAGATAGCAACGAGATGGTACTGTTGACTAAACCGAAATTTTGTTTGCTGTGATAAGAAATAATAAAAACGCGGAAAGAATAGAAGAAAAGAGCCTTAACTTTCAATCAATCGTGGCTGGAAAGAATGAATCGTGGAAGAAAAAGAAAAAAAAGTCACTGAACCTCAGAAATTGAATCCACGTCCTAATCGCGTACAAACAATAATTCGTTACTATTCTACTAAATCATTATGTAATAATTATTCCAAACAAAATTGATTTAAACCCACATTTCAATTGTAAAATCTTCGATTGCGAATATCTAAAAAATTATCGAGTATTGGCTCCTATAATCGTATATCCTCGCCATCAGGGAAACTAAATTTACCATCCTGTAAAATTTAATCTAAATCAGTGACCGCAAGGCCTTGCAATCTCCTTGTTAGTTGAAAATTCAGAGTTAGTCGAAAGTTGAGACGTTAGGTTAGTCAGAGAAATAATTCGTATCTGGAATCGAATAAATCGCCAGCTGTGTCAATCCCACAATTACGCTACACTCTTTCCCCGGAATCTCAGGAACGTCTATTTCCTGATCGATCGATTCCTCCGGTCGACAAGGACCACGCGCTGTCTTCTTCCTGGCAAATAAAATTATCTGCTACCCCAAATCTACTCCGTGTTCGACACATCTCGCCTGACACACGATCCACACCCATTCGTCTTCCCCGACCATCTCCTTCGAAACTTAACCCGAGGATTCCCGAGGACTCGCGATAAAATGTAACGCATCGTCGAAACTGGACGGAACTCGCGATAAATAACTTTGCGAGAATCACTGCAACGTCAGGTATCGAGAATTGACACTTAGGTTTACCGGTTTCACGGGATATCAGGAAGTACAGAGATTAATTGCAGTCAGACGTGATTTACTATACCGAGATAGCGTAGATGCGACGATGACCGCTATCTTCGTACCACTGATGGAAACGCGACGTCGAACTGACATCCTATCGATAGCACTGACACGACGTCGGTTTGACGTATCTTTAGATATCTAGATCTCGTAAGTATGCTATCAGACACTTATATTACACACTCCCTTTCTTATAAACAACGGCAAAAACTATTGACAAAGATCATCACGGGTTGTAGCGAGACCTAGAGAGATAGCATCGGCATTAGTTTTTTGTTTCTTAACCTCTTAGACGCTACGCTATAGTGATATTTCAGAACGACATGCCGCTATAGCGATGCTTTCGTGGATAGCATCAATTTGAACGGTACAAATACTATAGTGACTTTCGTGGATACCACGATTTTGGATGGTATTATACGTCTTTTGCTTTATTTCTCATTTGTTTAAACCCTTCCATTGGAATTTAGCTCAGTGAAACTCGGGCCCAAGCGGTAAACAGACCAGATCAGACTAAGAACAGTCGCAATACGAGGCGAAATGTAAATACTTGTGATATATCTTAAAGATCGTAATTGGGAAAAAATTATTCTGCAAGCCTGGCTCGTGATAATCATGTTTGGGCTAAACTCTTCATCACGAGTCAGACTCGTTAAAGTGCGGGAGGGGTTACTGCCTAAATCACATTAATTTCGATTATTCATTTAGAATTCCCACGTAATATCACAGTGTAAATCATATTGAACAGTTTTCGTGTCATCCATTTAAAAGGACATTACTGTTAACATTACTGTCTAGGAGCCTAAGAAATCCTAGAAGAACCTAGAAGAGTCTAGGAGAGTCTAGGAATCTACCTAAGAGCTATTCAAATCCGAAAATGAAACCCTTTGTGCCAACTGATCGCGAACGCGTAATACGTCGCTAGTCCAAGCTTAAAAGAACCTGGACACCCTCGCTATCCTTGGATCATCGTACTCGAAGGGAAAGAATTCGAAATTCGTGCGACGGATTGCTCCCCTGGATCGCAAGAATCCCGAGTCCGTTTCTCTGACGACGCGGTAGCTCGCTATATTGCTAGTCCGAGCTTAAAAGAACCGAGACACCCTTGCTATCCACGGATAATCGTCCTCGAAGGGAAAAAATTCGAAATTCGTGCGACGGATTCCTTCCTAGGATCGCAGGAATCCCAAGTCCGTTTCTCTGACGACGCGGAAGCTCGCAACATCGCTAGTCCAAGCTTAAAAGAACCTAGACACCCTCGCTATCCTTGGATCATCGTCCTCGAAGGGAAAGAATTCGAAACCCGTGCTTCTCTGCCCGGATCGCAAGAATGCCGAGTCCACTGCCCCGACGACGCGAAAGCTCGCGAGGAGCGTGACGGGGACCAACGACAGCCATCCGAGGCATTTCCCAAGGGGCCGATGCGTTGCTAGATCGAACACGGATTTCCCGTCGCGTGCACAGCGCGAAACGAATTTCAAGCCTGGCCGATGAAAACAGAGGGTGGTTCGAAGAGAGGGTTGATAAAAGCGGCGCGACGCCTTGCTCGCCGAGGCGGACCTTCGGAACGGATCGCGTCCGACTTTTATCATCGCGGTTCGCCGCGATAAAGACCGATCTCCGCTAAGGAGTCAAAGGAAGGAGGGGGTGAGAGAGGGGGTGGCAAAAGAGAAAACACGGTTCGAGGCATACCGCGACTGCTGGTCGACGTGAAAGGGAGGAAGGAGGGAAACGAGAGGGATGATTGTCAGGGAAACGAAGGGTAGGAAAGGGGTAGAGGGAAAAGTGGGGGTGGTATCACAGGGGGATCGTGCTGTATCGATCCTAAATGTGCAGTCCAAGGCCATTGTTTTTTTTTCTTCCTTCTTCTTTTTTTTTTTACCTTCGTTTATCAGACCGACGCGCGATGGAGGTTTGCGTCGAAGATGCATCGAGCTTGGAGAATCAAGTAATACCGGAAGTCGCGCCTCGACGCCCCCAGTGGCGGCCACCCTTGCAACACCCTTTCACCCACCCACCCTCGCTCGTCAAAGCGTTCGAACATGCGCTGTTTCTAGAGAGTTACGTACCAACTGAAATATTTCATACTCCGTTCTAAGTAGGAAATAATTCGACGATGTATATGATATTTGGTATACACGCTTTGGACACGCGAAATACTGAGAAATCTCAATAACGTGTAACGAGAGTCGAAAGTGTCGTTAATTGATACAGAGAAAGTTTAGTTGCCTGCGAAAGCCTTAACTTTTTGCACTCCTATGACTCGACATCAGTTTTTACCTCAGGCGCTGCTTTGTCACTTGAAAATTATATAATGCAACGATGTTTAATCGAATTTGCTTCTTCCTTTGTTTATTCAAATAGCCCTATTTTTAGTAAGTACTTTCTTCGAAGTAAATTTCGAATACTACGCTTAAAAGCTTGAAAGAGTTGCTTGTAACAAATTTGAAACATAATTCGGAATGGAAAGGGCTAAGACGACTTTGCGTTTAACTCACTAGCGCCACCACGGTCGGTATCTACGGTAAACGTCCTAAAACCATCGTGCAAATCGTTGAATTATTTTCTACGTTTCTCGATATAATCGTGGAACTTGCTTCTCCCAGCGATATCGTTTTAAACGATATATTTCAGCTTTACGCGTGTATCTCGTTGTTGGACAAACGGTCGCGCGTGCGAGCGTGGTTTCTTTATTTTTCCTCGGGGTTTTTTCCCTTTTGCGATCGCGCGATGAAGTACACGTACACCGGGAGGAGTTCGGAGGATATCTGGAATCGAATCGGCCAGTGGCGTGGCCGCGGGCGGCGTTATCGATTCGTTCGGTCGACGTGTGCACGTCCAGGGCGATTTCTACGAAATGACCAGGAAATAATGGCCCGGTTTCGGTGACTTCGCACGCTTTAGATCGATCCAACGGCCGCCCTCGCCACGGGCGACCGGATGAATCGGAGATTACAGGTCGTGCCGCAAAATGGATCGGAAGAAATTCTATTTTTCTGTCTCTTATTTTCCCTCCCTTCACGTTCGTTTCCCGGATTTCCCAGCTCGCGCCGGGCCGATTCTTTAATTCCGAGCGTTTAAGTCCGAATCACCGAGCGAACGTGATTCGTAAATCGCGAACGGGTGACGAGATATCTCGCGACGATTAACGAAATATCAGCAAAGAATACCAGCTCTCGATATGGTATTAATAACAAAAATATCGACTTTCCTTTGAGAATACACACGTTTTACGCACAGTTTTTACCCACGCCTTTACACACAGTGGAAATAAAAAGTTCAAATCTGACAATTTGCAAGGGTTAAGAATTTTACACCGAAATTCGCGTGAAACGAGGAAATTACGAAATCACGCGGGCATTGATTTCGGCAAATTCGCCGAATCGGTGGAACAATGGCGTCACGTGAAGCAGCTATAACAATTCGCACGCTTCCATATTTGGCAAACAAACAAAGCAAGCGGCATACATATGCAGCAGGGTTGGATTTTCAGCGAAGATATGGGATCGTGTGGATGCTCCTTTCGGTTAATACAGATTTGCTAATTTCGCGGGATGCGATTCACCGCTCGGCCGACAAAGAAAACAAACACGAGCGCGTTATTTATAGACTCGAAATTAGTATTTTCCATTATCCGAATTGGTCGGAAAAAATTCGCAAAAATAGCGATCGTTCGAATTAAACAATCGTCAGACAGAGATCGTATCGGGTATGCCATTACGAGTTATGGCAGGGTAAAAGTTCGATCGCGAGCGATTGGTCAGAGACAGGCGGAACAATTGTATCGCGTCCGTGTTCGGTTTTTAATTGCGTGCCAATAATCGAGCGCGGAATGTAGGCTAGAGCCGGAGATATTGCAGCCATCGGATGACTGTGCTTTACGCTGAGTTACGAGGCAAAGAAATGTACGCGTGTGTAACGTTGCACGTCACGGCCTGACCTGATCTGATACCCGTTGATATCACAATTTGCCTCGCGTCGTTAACCGAGGAATGAATCAGACATTTCCGAGACTATTCGCCGCAATAAAACCGCTACTAGCGCCACCACTGCCTCTAACTCCCCTCCGTTTCAAAGCTAACTCGTTTTACGCTCGTCTCGATTTACTCCGGAGTTTTTCATGCCGAATCCGCGTCGGGAATTATCGAATAAAACGCGCCAACATGTTGATCGTAAAGAATTTACGAGGAGTCTTTCGGAAGAAGGATATTTCCAGAGGTTATTACGCATTTACGATCCACTCTTCGTTATACAACTCGGTCTGTATTAACCATGAGGTTTGTGGACACTTCTTGGCTAGTAGGATTATAAGAGAGGTGCTAAAAATACCGTAACTTAAAATACCAAGATTCTTAGAAGCATTCCTATGATTTTATATAATTTATTAGCCAGGGATATTCGTCATTTTCGGGCAGGATATACATTATGCATCTATTCTTCCCAACGTTCTCATAAAGGATTAAAGCTTCTGTAAGTCTCGTCGAATTTATTATCAGATACGATTGTTCCTTTGGGATTTTGCGGTTAGGTAACGCTTCGCGGTAGAAATTAACGCGCCGATTGAAAAGAGACGAAGTTACAGGTAGAAAAATGACCGATGGATGATATAAAATTCAAATCGGAAAGGTTCGATCCATCGATGGCAGATCGCGGGGGGCCTCGGTTCCCCGGGGTGCCTCGTTAACACGCGAATTATTATTCCCCAGGTTACTACGTGCTCGTAATTCTCACGCGCGGGAGTGCTCGTCGGCGTGATAATCCTCGCGCGTTAACACCGTGAGAAATGTTCGAGGAGAAAAACCGAGCTGCTCTAATATCGGCCGATATCGAGTGAAAAAGGTTTCCCCTCCGGTAATAGAAAATCGAGAGTCGTCGAAAGCGTTTCGCCGGTACCCCGGGCTCTCTCCCTCTCTCTCTTTTCCTCTCTCGTTTATTCCGCGAGTATCGGCGGCGATATCGGAGTTCGGGAAAAACGCAAAGGTCGATATAATTTCACTTGCCGGCTGGCACAATCGCGTGTCAATTACGCGGAGCGGAAGAGCGATAATTAAAAGCCGTATTGGCAGCGGGTATATTAAAACCGAAACGATCGCGCGATATGTAAACGGAACGCTCGTCGCAGTTTCGGAATTTCGGGAAGAAGCGCGAGACAATTCGAGGGATGATTCGCGAATCCGGTTTCCGAGAGGATCAACGAGCATAGAGAGGAAGAGAGAGAGAGAGATTGATAGATCATAGGAAGTCGGAGGCCAGGCTAGACCGTTTGCAGACGCCTTTGATCGAGTGAACGCCGATTCACGGGTCCACGGGACCGATTGAATTGCCGTTTCCGCTCAGCCTCGATGCGTTTTATTGTTCGAGAAGAGAGAGAGAGAGTCTCGGAAAGAGGAGAGAGAGAGAACGTGTGGCTTTTCAGACACCGCTGGCAGCGAGGTGAAGTTCGACGAGCACGGAGACGGCCTGGCGCGGTACGAGATCCTCAACTTCCGGAAATCGGACCACAACGGGACTAATGGCTATCACTATCAGGCAAGTGAAAGTGCTTCTGGCTTTTTCCAACAATTAATTAGAACTTCTCCGACCCTCCCCCGTTTCGCGCCCTTCGCCAATCATCCTCGGAGTCGGCAAACTTCCCGGTGAACCGCTTTCGGCACTTTTAACGCCCCGGCCCGGCATAATATCGAAATTCAAGTTCCTATTATTGGGTTCGCCGGATTTCCACCACCCACAGGGATAATTATCCTTCCGGAAACTTGGCCGAGTGCGAACTGCCATAAATTGAAATAATCTCCGGCTCTGAGGAATTAGCTTCGGTTACACAATTCAACCTCCCGCTCCCCCCTTCAACGACCCCCCGAGGCCTCTGCACCCCGTCGCTCTGCCCCTTTAACCCCCTTCACCCTTCACCGGCGCATTGTCCATTAATTGTTTTCCGACTAATTTCCATTTCTCAGAAATTCCAGGCCAGGCTCCACGCGCTCCAATTTTCTCCCTGCTCCACTTTTCCCAACTTTTTCAGGAATTTCTTTTATACGTATCTTGGCTAACTTTCCCCTCCTGCCGGTCGAGTTTCGCGTAATTCGAATCTCTCCTTCTCAAACTTTCCCGCGGTGCCGCTCTCTTTTCGGGTTCCCGAGCCACTCCGGCTAAGGAGTTAATCGCTTCGCGGGTTGCCATTCTCGAAAACCAGAAATTTAAGAAACCCTCCTTCCTGTTCCCTCTTCTCGACGTTTAAATTGGGCGTTTCATTATTTTTCGAACGTTTTTAGCAACTTTTGTTTAGCGAATTTTTTAATTTCCTTCGAACACCATTTAACTTTCGATTTTAAAACGTTATCTATCCTAATTTCTTACGACCCTGATTGTAATCCCTTACTAATTTCTATCGAAATTACGTAGGTGAAAGTATGAAACAATCTTGATATTTCGATTCACGATTAAATAGATCTCGCGATTATATTATCGCTTTAACAATTTTCTTTTCCAAATTTTTACTCGTTTCAAACTTTCTGACTCTAATCCTTTGCACTTGAGAGGTGACTCTCGTTCGCCACTTAGTTTCACGCGGAAAGCAAAGTTACAAAGATTAAAATTTAAGAAATTACCTTCGTAAAGGTATAGACACGCGCAAAATGTTAATAACGAAGTAAGAAATCCACCAAAAGTTTTATGGAACGTATCGAGTTGCTTGTTCGTCCGCGCGAAAAGGTCCTCGAGTGCAAAGGGTCAAACCCGAACAATTAAAATAATTTCGTATCCTCATGGTCACTTTGCTTCTCCGGATCTTTTCGTTATTTCCAATTATTTTTCGAATCGGTGGCGAATAATTAAAATATAATGCACAGGTTCATTTGCGCGAGCCTGCCACGTGCTCGTAAGGGAACGCGAGCATTCGCGCGTTAAATTAGATTGGACCTGGGGATTTTTCCCATCGGAGCAGAGCGACGTCAGCCACGTACGAAGCCTGGTCCCTGGCCCCGGCCTCTCCTATCCAATTAACGATTGTTTTTCGATAAAAATCGTAAATCAACGTAGAAGCCGGGCGCGCCGGTCGTGTTTCGAACGATAAAGCGGCGGCTGGACATAAATTGCAACGTGACCTTCGTTGCGTCCGCCTTCCTACCCGCCGGCTGCAACTCACGGGGGATGAAATATAACCCCAGCTCGCGGGTAACTTTAAATCGCCAGAGACGGGGGGGTTGGCCGTTTATTAAGGAACGGAAGAAAAAGAGGGTGAAATAAAACGGGAGAAACCTGTATCGTCTTCCACTCGAAAGTCGCCACGCTCGTGTTTCAATTTCCATCGCAGTACGTGTCTCATTATCAAACCCGAGTATCATCCGAGCCAGGACGATATTTATCCCCGGGAAAAGGGAAAAATGTACCGCCTCTTGGCTTACAACGGTTGCAATGAAAAACGAATAAAAGAAAGGAAGGAAAAATCGTCGCATTTTCACGAACGCCCTGTCAGAGCTGGCGCCTCTGAACAAGGCTGATCGAGTGTCCGGAATTGAAATCGCGTGTGTAGCGTCCACTCGGCTGTCCGTCCAATAGACCCCGATGGAAATTTCCACGTCGATCACGTCGGTCACGCTCGAAACGCGTTTACAGTATCGCCGTTCCCTATTTCCCGACAACTCCGAGATCTCTCCGGGTGGTCGGACTGGACCTGGGCCAGGGATTGGTCCGACGCGAAGCGATCGATGGGAGAACGGTCGATAACGATAGGCACGCGTGTGGTCGGCAGGTGGTAGGGAAATGGTTCAACTCGCTGGACATCCTGACGGAGGAGCTGGTGTGGGCCCGTGGCACCAAAGACATACCGATCTCCGCGTGTTCGCTGCCCTGCGAGCCAGGTATGATAAAGAAGCAACAGGGTGACACTTGTTGCTGGGTGTGCGACCAGTGCGAGGAGTACGAGTACGTCTACGACGAGTACACCTGCATGGACTGCGGCCCGGGAAAGTGGCCGCACGAGGACAAGAGGGGCTGCTACCAGTTGCCGATCAACCACATCAGGTGGGACAGCGCGTTCGCGATCGTTCCAGCGGTGATTTCGTGCCTTGGCATCGTGGCCACCCTCGCGGTCGCGTGCCTGCTCTTCCACCACAGGGACACGCCGGTGGTCAGGGCCTCGGGACGCGAGCTCACGATCATTCTGCTGGCCGGAGTGCTCGTTTGCTACCTCAACACGTTCCTATTGCTCGCCACGCCCACCACCGTCACCTGTATTCTTCAGAGGTTCGGCGTGGGGGTGAGTTTCAGCGCCGTCTACGGCGCGCTCTTGACCAAGACCAACAGGATCGCGAGGATCTTCGATCCCGCCACGAGGTCCGCCGTCAGGCCCAGGTACATCAGTCCTGCGTCTCAAGTCTGCATCGCAGCCGCGCTCATCGCGTTGCAGGTGAGACACTACCATCTTTTCCAACGATCCTCGCTAACGGAGGGTCAAGGCTCCTCCGAACGTTCGCGTAATCGATCTTTTTCGCGACGGAAAAGCGAGAATCGAGTGGAACGATCTTTTTCGCGACAGAAATCGCGTTGCAGGTGGGACACTCCGATCTTTTCGAACGATCCTCGGTAACGAAGAGTCAAGGTTCTTTTGAAGGTTCGCGGCGGTGGTATATCGATATTTTTCGCGACGGAAAAGCGGGAATCGAGTGGAACGATCTATTTAGCGAATGAAAAGCGAGAAGCAATTCCGTGTAGTTCTCGGACAAATCATCGCGCCACTCGGGATGGTTCGGCATAAATCAAAACACGCGATTGCACTTGGCACTCGTGATAAGACCGTTCCAATGATCATTGGCACTCGAGCCTATAGCTAGAAAACCGAGGCCATTCCGTGGTTATCTGACCGCGCAATCAATCATTCCTTTGTTACGCGAGATTTCTGTTTCTTTTCCACGCAGGTTGATCTATCGCGTGTCCCATCGAGTGCGTCAACGGCTCTCTGTTTGATCGACGAGTAGAATAACCATGACGACATCCAACGGTGTGGCATTTGTGATTTCATGGGGTTGCCAGGTGGTTCTAACGCTGGTCTGGATGATCATCGAGCCACCGGGGACGAGGTTCTCCTACCCGGATCGCCAACAGGTGATCCTCAAGTGCAACATCCAGAACATGAGCTTCCTGTTCTCCCAGCTGTACAACGCGTTGCTCATCGTCATTTCGACGGTCTACGCCGTGAAGACGAGGAAGATTCCGGAGAACTTCAGAGAGAGCAAATTCATCGGCTTCACCATGTACAGCACATGTATCATCTGGCTGGCATTCGTGCCGATCTACTTTGGAACCGGAAACGCGCACAAGACTCAGATCACCACGCTATGCGTGGCCATCAGCCTCAGTGCCACGGTCACTTTGGTCTGTCTGTACTCGCCGAAGGTCTACATCATCCTCTTCCAGCCGGACAAGAACATCCGCAGGAAGGTAACCATGGGAGATAAGTCGAAGAAGCAGGGCAGCAGCGCGGGAACCTCTTCCATCACCAAATGTGAGTAACAGAGAAACAGAGACCAAAAAGTCGGTCATAAGGAAGACCTCGTTCTGAGCCGGATTCCAAGTTAAAGGAGGTTCGAGGTTTTCTCGCAATTCCTATATATACCACGCCTAGTCCTATCGATAGTATCGCTTACTTATGGAACCATTAACGGGCCCACGACGAAACGCGTGTCTTTCTTTACCTTTCGTCTTTTAGAGCACCGATTAATATTAACCCCTTGCCATATTCCGACGAATCTATACCGTGATGAGAACTTTGAGGAGATTTTGCATATGACGAGTAGGCGCGAGTCACGGATTATTAGATTTATTTTTTGTCGCGTTCGACGAAAATTTGCGAGTTGCGTTAGTTACGCGAACGAATTTTGTTTAAATTGTTTTTTCAAGATCCGACATTTTATTTTTGTCACTTCGGTCTCCTTTCCCGACCATTTTTCCGAGTTAAATAGTACGGGAAGCGGTTAAGGACTCAATAGTCGTGGAGCAGGAGGAATTTATCCCTGCAAACACGTTTCAACTTGACGTTACGAGATTCTTGGCCGATTTTTCCCGAAATTTCTCACTCCGCTGAAACTCCCGGTGATTCCAAATATAACCTATAAGCTCTACTAAACGTATTAACCCGGCACGCCTTGGAGCCACCGTCAAAAGCCCAAGGAGCCTTCCTCTCTGAACAAACACGACCCTTCCAGCGTCTTAACTGGTCTAATAGCCGCGACGTTGAAACAGATTAAAACCCTTTCATCGGCCACTGTTTGCACAGCGTTACGTTTCTCTTGCGTCAGCTTGCAATTCCGCGGGCCAGCCGGTAGACAGCGATTGTCTCGCGATTGTCTAAAAAATCTCAGCCGCGATAATACCCTGACACGCGGCGGAAAAAGCCGTATCCTCTCGACTCCTCGTCGGAACCCGCCGGGAAATATCAGGATTTACGTTTCCCGATCCAATAAAGCCCCGAGTGTGCCGCTAAACGGTCCCATAAAGCGCGGATCGATGGTCCCGGGGAGAAATATAATATACGCGGTGTTCCATTTTAAAAGGAAGTTTTCGCCGCGGCGATAAAGCTGGCTAATAATGCCCGAATCCGCTGACTCGATCGCAAATTACCGAGGCCCGAAACACGGTAGTGAACTCGGCTCGCTGCCAACGCCTTGTACCACCCGCGGCTCCACTTTCTCTCTCTCTCTCTCTCTCTCTCATCGGCGTCGACGCGTCGTATTTTCTTTGTATACCCCGGCACTTCATAGCGACACGAAGTCGATCAATTTGCAGCTCCTCGAGCTGCTGCGGGAGAAAACAAAGTCCTCGCCGGTTAAACGCGTGAGCCCGATCCGTCAAAGCGGAATAATCCCGCGAAGAAAACACCCGCTCTGTCCGGGGTGTGTGAAATTCGTTCTCGACGAGCCTTGTATCGACGGGAAGGAAGGGAGGAGGGACGGATCGACGGGTAATTCCAATTTTCTGCATTATGTCCGATCGAACGGTGAGGTGCTCGAGCCTCGGATAGAGGCGATGGCAGGGAATCGCAAACAATCGTCGCTAATTTCCTCCTTCCTCCGGCATCGGCATCGCGTTTACATCTTCCGGGAAGAACGGCTGAGCTTCGTGCTCGATTTCCCTGGGAAAGCGAAGGAAAGAACGAGGGAAGACAGCGGACCCGGGGGCTGTTTAACGCGAAATTACGGCAGGCTTGCTCGAGTGACCGTAATATTTTCCGGCTATGATACTTAATACGAATCCGATTGCCGGTGGCGGATCGACTCTCGTCCAATTTCCGTATGGAAATCGATTCCGCCATTACCACTGTCTATTGTAATTACGGACTAGTTACACAGCCGGGCGGCGTGCAATCACCGGGGATTACGGCCGGGAGAACGATAATGGCCGGAATTGTTCATGCTGCGCTAAATTATTAAGTTAATTCTTGGATCTGGCGCAGTCACGTCCATTTATCTCTGCCTCTCGGAATATCTTCAGCTTCGTAAGTGCCGAGAGAGAGAGAGAGAGAGAGAGAGGGTGAGAGAGAGGGTTAGCTGGGAGCCTGTGCCACCTCGGCTGGAGGATCCCGCTGATAGCACGGAATATGAAAGTTTCATGGAGTCCAGGTGAGCGCTGGTCAGCCGTCGGGTCTGCCGGTATTCGGGGAAGTTAAATTGCAATCTCGCTTAATCTTCGTCGTCGGGTAAATCGAAGAAGATCGCCTCGTCGCGACGGCTACACGCGTTCGCTGCCGTGGCTCCGATTTACACGGAATTTCGCGAGGATCGTTAGGCGACCAGGGGATGAGGCGCTGGCTGCTGCAGCCCCTTCGCTTCCCCCTATGTCCTACCGGATATTACGAGGTATTAAATTTTCAAAGGATTTAAGTGGCGAGCGTTTCGCGTTGAAAATTCGTCCGGAGGACCGGCGTCGGCTGGAAGAACGATCGATTCCGTATTCACGTCTTCCCTTTGCATCCTACCGACCCGTTTTAGGTTTAAGGTCGAAAAGTAATTTGCGATGTTACGTTAAAATACGGTGATTTATCAAACATTGTCCGCGATCTAAATAGCACGATCGATTTTAAAGAAGCTTCGACCTTCAGAATCCTTATACCATTCGATGACATCAGCCCTTGTATCATCTTGACTAGTTTCGAGGAATCTTCGAAGTCTAAAACACGCGAATCGGAATTAGGGAAATATCCGATGACGCGTAGAACGCGTAATGGGAAATTAATATGGACGGCCTTGGTGAACACGAGGATTGCGAGGATCGTAGAGGATAACGAACGGCAAAGCGGGGAAAAAGCCGCACACTCGTGCGGCTAATACCGTGGATCGTTTGAACCGGCTCTAACTACAGGCTTGGCTGATTTCTATGTTCGATTAGTAGGTTTGTAGATAGAGCACCGCGGTTTTAATGGGCATCCTGGCGAAGCTACTCCTGAGGAGCAGAGGGCCGATGGTCGGTGGTCGCTGCTCGCTCTCACGCAAGCTAAAATCAAGGCTGCTTCTTGCCGGATCGATCAGCCGGAATGTATTATTAACTGCGTACTAATTATCCGTTCGTTACTGGAGGAGCCGAAACACGCAGTTAATATTGCATAAGAGGAAATACGCCATTGCGATCGAACCTCTTAACGCTAATTACGATCGACATTTTTCGCTCCGCGAGGAGCTCGTCCTTCTTCGCACCGTCGACCACTATCAAACCTTTTTCTCCGCTTTTCTCTCCTCTTTTTCGCCGCGGACTTTCTCGAGCTTTTTTTAAACCGCAAACAATCGATACGTCACACCGCTCCTGTTTCACGTGTCCGAACCACCGATACGACCGTAATTTTAGAACTTTTCCGACCGGGCCATTTTAGCTTCTCGGCTCACCTCGGTGTCGCGTCAATCTTCCAGACTTCTTCGCTCTCTTCGCCTGACCTTTCCGCCATATTTCAAACTGCGAGACTCTCTCCGAGGCTTTAATCTCTCCGTTCATTTTCCCTTCTCTTCTTCTTTTACTTCTTTTCTTTTAAATATCAATTTTAATTATCCGAAAGGGAACTCCGGCTGCTCTGCGGCGCATTATAGACAGAGGTCCGCGACGCGGAAGCAAGGGAGGGTTTCCAGACGGTCACCTATCCAAATATCAATTCCAATTAAAGCAGTTTAACTTGAATGATCGCGGCAGAAGAGGGAGCTCGGCCGAGGGCACGATGGCCGGCCCGGCGTTTGTTCTTTCCAACTCGGCAGTTAAGTTTCGAACTAATAGTGGAAATTTTCATTTCCGAGTGCTGTTAAGCGAAGTTTAAACTGCCCTCGTGAAACCCCAGCCACCCACGCGCGCCGACCCTCGCTGCGCCTATTGCAAAATACCCCCGTTCCCGAACTTTTCCTAATTACACGACAACCGCGTCGTTGTCCCCCCTTGTAATTGGCGCCATTTTCCCCAACGTCGCTACCGCTGTCTTCTTCTTTTCCTTTTCTTTCTCCGTTCTTTCACGCAGAAGATTCGTTCGTCTTGATACGCCTCTTTCCTTCACTTTTAAACCCATTTTCCACGCGAAGATTCGAGTACAGTCGCGAAGCGGAAGATAGGACCGGTGAAAAGGTGCGGTGAAAGAGCGAAGTTCGCTCGAAATGAATTAACCACTTAACACGATTCGCGTCCCGCTGTCTTCGGAGCGAGGAGCAGCCAGAACGAGGGGTTACCACTTAATGGGCTTTAACGGTCAATAAATTTCACACCAGCTGTCGTCACATCCTCCTCTGAAAACGATATTCAACGTAATAACCCTGGCCGATCGTAAATGGTACTCTACTCCCATTAAAACCTTCCTTCTCCCCTTTCACCAGTCCCATCAGTCAAACAGCCAAGTGCCTCGTGTATAATCGACGACCAAGATGTACACAGTGTCGCGAATTAAAGCGCCAAGTGGCGGAACTAATTGATACCGCGACACCTCGAGTTTTTCCGTCTTCAAACCGTTTTACGTTTAACTCACTAGCGCCACCGCGGCTCGTAACTATAATAAACCAATTACTCTCTAATCATACCGATACGATCCTCTAATTGTTTGCGCGAATTTTTAATACACGACAGTACTCGTGAAAGGGTTAATAACGAGTCGAAAAAGATCGGAATTGCCTTGAAATTTTGATCGAATAATATAATGCTATAAAAGATGAAAATACGTAAAACATCTCGGTCGAACATAGCACTCTTTTCACAGCGAAAAGCATTTCCATTCTGAATCCCGAACTAATACCGCGACCATTGTAACCTTATCAGTTTATTGAAACACGAAACGTGTCAGTTCGGGATCCTCCGTTCCCCAGATACTTTCACTGTCCCGCGATTCAATTCGCAGGCTGAAGGAATAGAAAAATGTGGTTGTGCGGGTGTGCGTTTCAGACACGGACTGCGACCTGACCAGCGAGAGCATACCCCTTCAGAGCGCGCTGACTGCCGCGGTGCAGACGTCCGTAGGCGTGACGGAGATCTCCCTAGCCTCGAACACATCGGGCAAAA
The DNA here is from genome assembly GCA_002201625.1 of Euglossa dilemma. Lineage (NCBI taxonomy): Eukaryota > Metazoa > Arthropoda > Insecta > Hymenoptera > Apidae > Euglossa > Euglossa dilemma. Next base: position 2,286,178 of record NIJG01000123.1, read on the forward strand.
CTAATAACGAGCAAGTGGCGCAGCTGTAGAGAGCTACTTTCCAGGCGCATAATTCCGATTTTAGGGAGTACGGCGCATCCTGGCGGCCGGCCAACCGATAAGACCTCGAGCCAGCTGAAGAAGGACCACGCGCCAGTGAATAGTGCGAATCCGTGTTAATAAAAAGGGGATATAGTTCGGCCGGTGAGTGCGACGGAAATGTTGCGCCGTGACAAAGACCGAGAGGAGTGGGGGTGGGGGAAAGGAGGAGTGGGGGTAGAGCGAGGGAGAGGGAGTAAGGGAAAAGGGCGCGAGGAGAAAATGGCCGGAGCCGGCTTAACGAAGGCACTGCCGGTTCTTCCTTCTGTGCTGGCTCCTGCGATATGTCTCTCTCTCTCTCTCTCTCTCTTTCTGACCGACGATCACCGTGAGTAAGCTCAACCCTCCTTAGATCGTCGCACGATCCGGGATCCAAGATCCACGGCCTAGAGGACAACGCGGAAGCAAACGGCGAGAAAAACACGTGATAATATATGTACATACGCTTAGGATTGCTGTTTATCAACGTACACGTGGCGCGAGATGCGCGCGGATAACAAGGAGAACTGTTCGCGAGCAGCATTACGAAAAAGCCGCGTTGCCTATTATATCCAATTACAACACTGATCGTATCGTCGCTGTCGTCTTCGTTCGCTCATTATACCGAGATCAATCGTATCGCGATCGCTGTTGTCGTTATTGTTACTGTTAAAACGGTTATCTTCGTGAATAATATATGAACGTACACACACGGACACCACGGATATTTATATATACGCCTGCATAGGTGCAGTACACAGAGGCGAGCTGCTGGCACGAGCCTGGAATAACCGTTTCGGGAAGCAATCGAACGGATCGGAAGTGAGCGTGATCGGTGGGCTGACAGGGGAATTAATAGGAAAAATTCGACGTTCGCGCGCTCGAACAATCACTGACGGGTAAATAAATTTTACAATGTTTGTATCGTTTATTGGTTTAACGAGCCGGCTAATTGGCGCGATTAAAGCAAACGCGTTCGACCGCGTGTCGGCGATTAAATTCGATTACGATTAATAATGTCGCGACTGATCGGACGTTTCTCTCTGATATTCAGCCTTCTCTCTGATAGGAAGCAGGCTGAATCGGTGGACTGCGCAGGCGTGCGCGCGCATCTGCGCGCAACTGCGCCAGACCGGCTCGTGCCAGGAATTTCGGTGGAAACCGTTCGCTCACGCATATGTAATTAGCTTGTTCGAATGATCGACGTTCATTGTCCACTCTTCCCACGTAGATCGTTGACGAAGTAAAGATGAAAATATTTACATTCCGTGAGATGTATATATATTATATACATACTGTTAGATAGGATACTCTACACACGCAGACACACACACGCGCGCGGAGACACGTTTGCACGCAGAGTTCTATCGCTGCGCGGGAACTCGTGTTTTTTTCCCACAGTTATTACGTAAGTTATTCGTTTTATTCGCCGTTCCGCCGATACCGAGAATGAATCGTAATTAATTAGGGAAAATCGTTTGTTATCGTTAGAAACCGATCTAAACTTCAACTCGAGACGTATCGTTCGTTTCCTCCATTATATTTTCCATTTTTTAACGGACTCGCGATATCAACGGACACGGAACCGTTTCGTTCACGGGCTAGATCGTTCCTGCTGGGTCGTTATTATGTTTTCTAGCGGATAATTGTTATCTTTAACAAGTTGAACGTTTCAAAGGTTTATTTCTGTTGTTTTTAACAATCGTAAAGCGGTCGTTCGGATCGCGAATACGGAATTACCAGCAGTCAATAAAAAAAAGGATCGTAAAAGAAGTGCAATTCGATAGTTCGCCGTGCGACACTTTAGAACAATAACTGGAGCACAGGGAAAACGTGCGAGAGAAAGACTCGGAGGGAAGTGACGATGACAGGGGAAAAATGAATGGCGGAGAATTTTGAAACTAGGCCGACTACGCGACGCGCAAATTCAATATACACTTCTTCCATGAACAGTAGACAATAAATAAATCGCTTTAAGGCGAACTTCAACCTGGCTCGACCAATATCAGAATTTACACTCGACCTGTTCGATTAACGACACCTCAAACTTCGTTGTCTAAGGCAGCTAGTTTTTACTTGGAGTCACGCGAACGAGGAAACAGAAAGGAGGATGATTAAATAAATGGCCGTACGAGAAACCTCGAAGATTATAATTCCAAGATTCGCTCGGCGATAAGCAAAAAATTGGATTGCAGACGAGAACGATCGAGATATGGAAATGCTAGAGGACTGTTACATGATTGTTCGTATCTGAAATTGTAATCTTCGACAATTATGCGCGCGAATAATTCCGAGATAACGTTACAAACGTAAAAAAAAAACTGTCGTTGTTAAAAAAGAAAGTGTAAGGAAATGTTATCAGGATGGGGAATTATGCTTCGACGTCAACCGGTTAAATACGAAGCATCGTACAAAAAGATAACTTTGTATCTTTTATTATAACACCGAGCATTGAAATAGATTTACCCCGTCAAAAGGAATCCTTGTATTTTATTATTAACTATACCTGCAAAACGATCCCACCTTTCTCCTAATCACCAGCAATAAAAATATTAATATCTTCCGGTAGAAATAAAATTTAATTTTATACGATCCTTATCAATTCCATGTGTAGGTATTAAAATTAAGAAATTTTTCTATTCCACTCGCAATTCGCGGCTAACGCGTATTTATTCTATGCACTGTCGCCATCTAGCTTACTTAACGAGTCTAAATTCAGTGGAGACAATATCGACATCTATGTAGTAAACTAATTTCCATACCGATTTGGAATGATCAGAAAATCTGTGCTCACAGATGACGCAAGCGTCGCGTTCCATTCGTGACTTATGAAATTCTAACCTAATTTTCGTGACCGACAAATTAGCAGCGCCACGAGAATCAAATTGTCCAGCCACTTTCGGTTTCGAGTCCTGCATAACCGATTACACACGCCGCTTTCATGCTAATTACAATAACGTCCGATACATCGTATGCACATATGTACAATGACAGTGTTGACAATTGTTTCGTATTTCCCGAATAGAAACACGTCGGTAATAGAAAAATTACTGGCGAAGAAATGGCGTGCAGCACGTACTCTTAATTGGATTGCAATTTAGCGGCGAACGGTAATCATATCCAGGGAAGAAAATTGAATTCCGTCGTGATGTCCGACCTACATTAACGTGTCGCTAAATTAGAGTGCACTTCTCGTACTTCCGAACGCGCTAACAGACGATCAATTTCTATTTATCCCCTTCACAGTTACCGCGCGGATATAAATGCACACGGAGACAGCGAATTCGCGTATTTTTTCTTAAATGTAGCGAGTCGCGATAAATTTCGCTGTTCAATTCGACAATTATGCATGGACTATTGTTTTTTCGGAAGACTGTTTTACATTCGGGCGCATCTTAATATCGGGTGACCCGAGTAAGAATATTCATGACCTGTATTCCATGCAGAGCTCAATTTTTTTTCAGGCAACGAGAAAACAGCGAAAATATTCCCCAAGGCTATTGAAATAGAATATGACACGATATACCGATATTTAATCCCACGCGAACGTGTCTGATCATACTACATTTTAAAATAATCGTCTATTATTGGTACCTCCATTAACGTGTAAATTAGATGTGCATTGTATTTAAATATCATTAAGCGTGTGTCAAAAACCCGTATGACTCTTCATCGATAAGCGATGATTACAAACGTTAGCGGCAGTAAACAGGACCACGAAAAAAGTGAAGAAACTTCCCGTAATCGTACACCGTAAAAACGCAATACGACGCGAGGTTTCCGAACAATCCTGCTTTTCACTAATACCATTGGTACCGTTGCGTAATTTCTCGTGGACACGCAAACGAATACATATTTCGATAATAGTAAACGCACACGATAACAAGTACGGTTGAAAGGCCCGCACACTGCTCTCGGTTATTATCGACGATTTCTCGCTTTTTCGGCAGCTGCGCGACATTCTCCAGCAAGAAATCTCAATTGCAAATTAAATCGGTGAAAATTATCCACGATGGCCCTAACTTGGAAGCTCACAGCCTTAAGAATTCTGGTAAGAGAATATAAACGTAAAACGATAGATCTTGTGAAAAAGTCGATTATCGTACCCCCATTAAAATCATGCCTAACATCATCGTGCAGTCTCGGTTATTTTCGGTAATCTTCGGTTGCATGTTTACAGTACGACACTAAAACTAGTAGCTCCTTTGTCTTGACAGGCACAGCCAGTTTATTGCATTTAGTAACGAACAGCTGAGTATTCATATATATATATAAAGAACATAGCAAACTGGAAATATTTTATGCATCGTATCGGCCAATGTGTTTAATCGACATGACGCAGGATTGGCTAGCAACCTTGTTATATGTCGTTTATATTGGGCTTGTTGAACCTTTAGAGAGCCAATATATGTTCTACTAGGGAACGTCACCTCTTACGATACACTCCATTTTGTGGTCTCCAGGCAAATTATACGCCAGAGAACTAGTAAAGCAATAAACACGTAACCGTGGCGCAATAAATGAAATTAACACGCCACCTGCCCGTCTGATCAAAGTTGCTAAAAGCGTCTATGTTTTGTACTCGAGTACGTAACGAAATTGATAGAGAATTATGACAGGCTTCCTATTCAATTGCTATTCCCTTTAATTCCGTTTCAAATGCTAAATCAAATATGACGTATATTTGCTTGTATAGCGCTTAATAATTATAAAAATTGATTAAAATAAAGGTTATTCTGGTTGGGTAACTCCTACAAAGTATATAACGCGATTAACGTTTCCCGCTAAATAATGCAATCATCTCATGACTAATTTATCGTTCAAATATTTATTACATATATAGATTATGGCGGTGAAACGTCATAATCTATACTTTTTAATACGGATATCGGTAATTACTCACCACGAAAGATGTTTTCCCTCCAATTTCATCGAGGTTGACGAAAGTCTCGAGAAATGAAATTTGAGAAGTAATTGCCAATAAGTAGTCGATCTAACTTGAATACGGATTACTCAAAAACACATAACACTTTGATATTAATTTATTCACTTATTCGTTTGATTAATCGCACAATTTTCCTCCACTAACTTTATCATTGCCGATGCAGTCACACGAGTCAAAATTCAAACTAAAGATGGCTGCGGATACGCCACGCGAATCGATAGTACAATCGAAATTAGCGTGATCGTAAATTGATTATCGATGACTTTTACCTTAGCGCGGCAAATTTAAAACTTTGATGTTACGATACGAAATTCGCATTACGAATGTTCGATACACAATCCTTCTGCCTCGACGCGTCCAATATAAAATTTTAAATAAAAGGTACACGAAATCGCTCAGACAGGAGCAAGGATTTTCAAGTTATTGCTGACGAGTATACAAAGAAATCCATGTTTATTTAGGGTAGGAATGTACGCGATCAAAAATGTCGATTCTTCTCCGTAAGCTGCTTTCGATGCGGAACCGTCGTCCCCTTCAAACTATCGGATATCGGAGAAGGAATTCGAGACGTCACGATAAAAGAATGGTGAGCAAAACAATGAATTTTCCGTTAACCGTCATACCCGCGAAGCTTTCGCAATTACCGATCATTTCCCCTCGCCGCCGCCATCGGGCTATCTTTTTCTCAGCGTACATTGTTCGAGAAAAAAGAAATCAGTTCTAGATGGAAATACATAACCTAACATATATACATATCACCTGTCACACGAGGATAGCGTGTTTCTGCCTCGATGTTCCGTAAAGACAACTGAACTGCAGTTTCGTGCATTTGAATGCATAGGTACGTGAAACAAGGCGACCGGGTGTCTCAATTCGATAACATTTGTGAGGTTCAAAGCGACAAAGCATCTGTGACGATTACCAGCCGTTACGATGGATTAATTAAAGCCTTGCACTACAAGGTGGACGACGTGGCTCTGATAGGGGATTCATTACTGGACATCGAACTGGATGACGATAATGGGAACACGCATATTAAGCAGTCGACTCCTGACAATCAGCAACAGCAACAACAGTTTGCAAAGATTGAAAATGAGCACAGTGTCGAGAGCGAAGAGAAGATACAAGCAGTACAGTATGGGTTAGAGAAAGCGTTAGCCACCCCTGCGGTCAGAAGGATAGCTATGGAGAATAATATTAACTTAAAGGATGTTATTTCTACGGGCAAAGGTGGTCGAGTGCTTAAAGAGGATATATTATCTCACTTGGAAAAAATTTCTGTCAGTCCCGTAAGAAATATGGCCGAGGAAAAACCAGGGGAAACCGTGGTACCGATAAAAGGCTTTACCAAGCATATGTGGAAAACTATGACGCGATCTCTGGTAAGTTGCAATTTTTAATACGAAGAAATATAATACAAGCAGGAACTTTTTTAAAAATATATTTTGTCGTGTTTTTTTTTTCGTAACCAATTAATAAATAATTACGAAACAAAAATTTCTTATTAAAATGAAAAGCTGCGCGGATAATATTGTAATCGAGTACGAAGCGGTTGTAATATTAATGAACGTAGTTTAGGTTAAAATGCAAATCACGCATAAATTTCTCCTATCGCGTGTCCCGGTGTAGGACGGCAGGTAAATAGATATAAACAATTTACAATGAACAGTAAATTAATGACGTGTTAAACAAACTAGTTTGCAGGTTAAACGACTGGACAACGATTCCATCGATGATAAGAAAGAAAAGAGTAAAAAGTTTGTAATTTAATAATAGTAACGAGAACAAGTGTCGGGTTGTCCAACGAAATTTTACTGCGTCGTGAAACACGAGAATTACGACGAACCCGATAATAGAAGTGCGTCGTCTAAAAGTGACATTGACACACACGATTGATAGCGATCGATCGAATCCGAGCAGCACTCGGCCCGAATTTCGCGTCAACGTTGACAGACGAAACATCGTTAAAGTGTTTCGGAAAATACGGCCATTTTAATCGTCTCATCCCCCGACCCCTTATCTTTGACGTTCAAATATGACGCGTATAACGTTTCCCTGTGTGTTAACGTCGTTAATTGCACGCTCCAAATAAACGTGTAATTAAACGAGACCGCTGCGAAAAATGTACGAAACTGACATGTTTACAGGCCATACCACACTTCGTGTACAGCGACGAGTGTAACGTTACCAAATTAAAGGCCCACCGAAACGAAGTGAAGGATTCACTGAAAGAGCAAGGCATCTCTTTAACTTACATGCCGTTCTTTATAAAGGCAGCATCTAAAGCGTTAGAGAAGATACCGCAACTAAATTCCTGGCTGGACGAGGGTAATCAAGCGTTACGTGTACGCAAGGATCATAACATTGGCATTGCTATGGATACACCTGACGGTTTAATCGTACCGAACATTAAATCTGTTCAGAATTTGAACATCGTGGATATAGCGAAGGAATTGAATAGGCTTCAAGAACTAGGACGAAAATCTTCGATTTCGACGAATGACGTGGTGAACACAACATTCACGTTATCGAACATCGGCTCTGTAAGTTTAAAGATATTCCCGATGAAGCCTGTTAATCAAATAGTCAATTAAACGGTATTTACTGTTAAACATTTAAATTGAATTTCGAAGCTATTTTAGATGAAATTTGATTTAAATTTAAATTGCAGTCAAACTTAATTTATATTCGGAAAAGAACGTTATATGATGCTTTTTAAAGCAATTGATTTATAGATATCGACCTGTCGGTCATGGAGTAATAGATGGTGTTACGATGGCGAAATATTCGAATCTCTGGAAGCATTACATTGAAAATCCTATGTTTTTACTAACTGGAACATGAAAATGATTTATATAGAAAATATCTTGATTTTTGTAAGGTTTGATATATAAAATGTAATAAAAATATGGTATCGTTTTGTACGTAAATATTAATTTATTTATTGCTGCACAACCAACTAGGACTTTTTAAGAAAGATAAAATATCTTTTTCTAACATATTCAAAGTGTTACAACTGTATGGTAGTTATTATGTGGTGACCAGTCAAACTGTGAGCATTTTTGTACATTTAATCTATCATACATTGTCACACAAATTGTTTGAATAGGTATTTCAAAAAAATATGCCAAACAAGTGGTTGTACTGATTAATGTTCTATTTTTAATTTTTCGTTTCTTTCGTTTAATTAAAAAATTATTTTATTATAGAAACCACTGGTTAGTCTTATAAAATTAAGAAATTATTAATCAAGGAAAGAATCATAATTGAAATTAAGATCTGAATAATAAGTACGACCACTTATACACTTGTATATTTTTAATCTTTTATATATACAGTTTTATGTACCGCATTCTTAATCACACATTTCCCGTACAATCAATACATTCCATTAAATGCCACTTAAATATTTGCTCAAAAAGTAGTCAGTCTGTTTAGTAGTTAGAGTAGTAGAAAAGATTGTATATGCATTTTATGGTCCAAAATTTTCTTTTTTAACACTCAAAATATTAATTTATCCTGCAGAAGAGTTTAACTAAGTATTTGAGCATAAAATAATATTTAAAACGAGATGTTACATCTTGCTAAGAAATATTAATACACATGCAAAATTCAGTTTGTACATTTGCTATGAATATAAACACATAAGAGTATTTGTTGAGACATAAATGCATACAATAAATATATCATTCTTTTCTATTGTAACTCTTATAAGTAAAACCGATATTTAAAAAGAACTACACAAAATATTAATAGAAATAGATATCATGAGGTGAAAATACAATCCACCCTCAATTATATTTCTTACTTTCCAATATGACTAGGTATGCAGATTATTGGTAATGTAGTTAGTCCAAAAATTTAAATACCAAACTGCTTTTATATATATAGAACTACTCATAAAAAATAATCAAAACATATATAATTTTTACTAAGAATACTTTATAATCGAGTATATAGTCATCTAAAATTACTTTCACAAAATATGTAAATCAAAAATAATCTGCTCTTTTTTGTCAGTTTACTTCTAAAATATATCAAAATCCTACGTATTTTCCATAGAAGGTGCGATTCTTATTCACTGAATAAGTTTTACCGGTATATTCGAAGGAAATTTTTCTGAAAATATAACATTTTTTGTTACAATTTTCAATTGTGGAAGTTCTAAGCTTCACTATAATTTCAAATAATATATTACGAAATTCGAAGCTCAGATAGTTATAGAAGAGAACAATTAATATATATTTCAAGTCACGCCCAACATACGTGCACGCATATACGTATATTTCCATCGTATAGCTACCATGTAACTGTAACATTGTTTTAACTAATTCGTTAAAAAAATCATGATTCGTATCTGTGCGTAAATGAATGTCGAAAAATATTTTGCTCCAATTTTGAAAGACATAAAAAATAAAAGTAAAAAGAAAAATAAACAATACGAGTCAATATTTTTTAAACACATTCTCCGAAATGCATAAACCATATCGCCTAAATGTCCTTATAGCTAATGAAACTAAACAAAACTGTTATAGAGTATGTAAAAAAATGCATAGATCATAAGAATGTGCATTGTAATTGTTCTGTATATGCGAGGTAAAGTGAAGTGCGATATTGTTATCTTGTTGTAAAAGTTCTGGGATACAAATAATGTAGTGATATAACTTATATCTTGACATGAACAGTTCACTTGTGCTATACATCATCATACAACCTTTCTAAACATTTATCTCACAGCTCTACTCCATTTACATGAATAACTTTCATTTTTTTTTTTTTTAGTATAACTTCACTAACATAGAAAAGTAGTGTTTTATCTTACGGTTTGACATTATTATGCCATATTAATAACTGTTGTTAAAAAAACAGTTTTTACAAGGTACATACATTTGTTCCTTTACCACAGAACGAAGCAAATATAAAAATTCACAACCATAACAATAAAAAAAATCTCATTTTATCAAACACTTAACAGTTGACTTTGTGATAAGACAATTGTTAATATGTAATAGAATAAACTTATCACACAAAACAATGGCAAGCAAAAACATATAAAATTTCGTAAATAAGACAATATACTTCCAATAAGTATTTTTTCAATAAAAAGAAAAAAAAAAGAAGAAAAAAAACCAGCGGTAAAACAATTAAAGACGTTATCAATAAAATTACGGCACATAGAAGAATATCTCCCCTTTTTTATATTAGCAAGATTCTCACAGATTTGTTTTTTAAGTAAGACGAAAGTATACCATTTGTTAAATAAAAATTGCAAATAAAATAAATAAATTAACTGTGGAACTTTTTGTGCTTTTAAGATCTATGTATTAGGATAAATTCATAGAAAAATCATTTCTACATATACAAAATATTTCACACAATATCTCACGAAAGAAGTGTCTGTAAGAATCCCGTCTAATCGACAGAGATAATGTTTGTATATAATATATATATATGTAATATATATTCACTTTTTATATNATGTATACGATTAATAAATAGTATTTTGTTTCTGGCACATTGTCAGCTCTCTGCAAGGAGAACAAGTGAGTTGACACAAATACAATCAACACCATAAAACAACATAAATATATGTATCCTTTATGGAATTAGAAATTCGGGAAGAAACTTATTGTTCTATAATTGTTTGCTAAATAGTTCCTATTTTACCTATTTATGCGGCCAAATAATACGAGTGAGCTGTGGATTGGCCCATGAAGAAATTTTTCTTAAAAATAACTTTTTTATACATCACATTTTAAATTCTTTTCTCGTCGCAAATTGTGCAAGGGAACGTATTTCTAAGCTACATTATAATCTAAGAACCGAATTCTTTCCTAAATTTGTTATTGTTCCTTTTAATAACAAACTCGGTTCGTGTATCGAAACCACTGGAAGCTAGAAATGTTTTTTTCAAACAAATGCCACTACTTCCACCTTTGGTAACGCTGTTTCAATCGTACAATACAATTGTTCAAATAGTATATCGAAGACGATACGATTTACTATCACGAAAACAAGCGTTCAAAACAAACAAAATGGAACTTCCGTTTTCTTGTATGTTTGTAAATATGTTGATGTGTACTAATGTTAGTTAAAAAAATATATACACTAAAAAAAACTTACATGAGGTGTATGCAGTTTGATGTACGTAAACTGATCACTAGTTACAAAGAAAAGAAAAACCATTTTTTTTAATCGGGTGTCATTGATGACGACTAATCATCATGGACACTACTGGTCCGGTCGCTCGAAGGACAGCCACAGCATTATTGTGATCAGATTTAGTGAAGTCTATACCATCAACTTCTAAAATCTTATCTCCTGGTCGGAGTGTACCTTGTGCTGGACCATCTGGATTTACCTTAGTCACAATGATTCCCTAAAGTAATTAAAACTGGTAATTAATATATACGAAATATTGTTATACTCGTTTTGAGAAATTGTGAATATTTACAGTTTCGGCGCCTGCCACCCCACCAGCTATACTGAAACCGAGACCTGGATTCTTTTTCACTTGAACAGGCAACTGTAAAGTTAATAATTACAAATTGTAAAACATACACAAAATATTGATAAGTTTTATCATAAGTAATAGAAACAAGAAGACTAAGAGAAAGATAAAACATACTACGTTAGCATTTTTGTGCGGTCCGAACATCCATTTAAATCTCGGTTTCCTTTCTGGATTTAATGACTCATTCGGTCCAGCAACTTTGTACTTATCAACATTAGGATTGGTCACCTCATTTGGAGATTTATTATTTACTAAGATTGGGGTACTTCGACCAGAATTAGCTTCGTTTTTCATGTTGATAGAACTGTTCATATTCGACGATGGTTCGATAGATAAAGTTTTCGAAATTCCTTCTGTGTTCGAATTTGAAACCAGATTTGAATGTATCGCATTCGTGGATAAATTATCACAGGAGATATTATTATTCGAGATAGTTCCATTTACTACTTTTTTTGATCGATCTGAAACTTTGGATTGTACAGAGAGTGGACTCCGATATTTTTTTCCGGTTATCGGAGATGTCGGTATACACGATGCATTTAACAGTTTTAAAGTTTCACAGTCTTCAACAGAAGAGTTTGTACATTTATTCGATAAATCACTGCTTGAAATAGAATTTGTGCTTTCTAAATGTTTTGTCTTTAAAATAGGAATTCTACTTGGTTTTAATGATCGATCTCCTTCTGAGGATTGCTCTGGGTCAATTGATTCTGATAACGCATGTGCGTGATCGTTACCAGTAAAACAATTTGTATTTTCATTGTTATTTGAACTGTTTGTTGCATCTGTATTATTCGATGAAAATTTATCATTGTATAAACGTTCTTCAACTTTGAGTGGTTCTCCATCAAAATTTTGCATTTGCGTTTCCTGCGATGTCTTTGAATTCGTTATATTAAAATCAGTTTGTGGAGGAGAGATTGCTGATGAATCTGATTGGGCTGCTATAATGATAGAATAAAAAGTTCATATGTATGTTATAATTGTAGAAACAATAATAAAATGTGACATACACTGATTTAACTGTTGAAAAAGTGCTGCTTTTTTTGAAAATGCAGCAGCAATATGATATGGTGGTGGAACAGGTGGAACTTCATTTACTTTCGGCAATTGAACATGATCAGTATTCTTATTACCCGTGGCAACAGGCATATTCTTAAAAGGCTCTATAAATTTCTCTGATTCAACAATTTTTGCTGTGTTTGCTTTCGAGTATTCATCTGGTTTCCAAGTAGAATTTACATAATCTGCTACTGTTGGAGGCTTGGAAAGATACTCAGACGTAGGATTACGAATATATTTTGCTTCTCGGATATCCGGACTTTTTTCTTTTGCGAGTACAGTCTTGTTCGCCTCGTCGGAAGATTCTTCCGAAACAGATTGTTCTGTTCCAACATCCGTAGGACTATTGTTCTTACACCCTTTTGCTGTATGACGTTCGGTTGGTGATAACGATGAATGTGAACCCTAAAGGACAGAAACTTTTGATTATGCAATGTTTAAAATTCCATTTTATACTAATTTAATTTTCTTTTTAATAAGTTGTAAGTTGCAACTTTGATATAGAAATTATTAATAATTACTCTGAAATCTAATAAATTGCCTTTTCTTATAATTCTCTAATGGATACCTTATTAAATAAACTTTGTGAAAAACAGGTCCCAGATTTTGAGGTGAAGTCCAGAGTAGTTGTAGCAATAATAGCTTCTTTGATCATAGTCTCCTGTTCTAAATGCATCTGTAAGTTTCAATTAGCAATTTTTTTGTATTCTAAATGTTAATTATGAAATAATACACATAAAAAGGAATGTAACAATAATATTCATAACGCTCAAAGTTATGTTACATGTTATGAATATAAGAATACTTACTCTTTGATCATGTGCTGATTGATGATGTAAATTACGGGCATGCCTAGCAAGGTTGCGCAGCTCTTTAGGATAGGGAGTCGGTGCTCGATGAAGTTGTCTAGGGATTTCAGATTCTACTTCAGCAGCAAAACATATTCTTTTTCCAGTACCAACGATCGAACTCGAAATTAATCCTACAGCCGGCGTTATTTCTGCATTTAACAAATATAAATTTATAAATAGTTATTTATTCACATTAAAGGTTTTAAAATGTTTTTAAAGAAAAAAGATTTTAGTAGACACATTTATTAATATATACTTTACCATTTCATTCTTCATCTTCTTCCTCATTATTCACTAGCAGCAATAATGTATCATATTTTATAGTTATAATTTTTTAAATTACTGTGCTACTAATATTTTGAATAAGTAAATAAAACAAATAAAAATACTTACGCTCAAGTTCTTGCCGCGGTTTTTGTGGGAGCATAAAGCAACTTAACACCATCATATCTTCTTCGCAATTAAATTCCTGTTGTAATGGCACTAATGGTTGACTTTGATTGTCGCTCAGCCATAATGCTTTCAAATTACTCAAGTTCAACATAGAAACAGGCAAAAATTTGATACAATTGTTTACAAGATTTAGTACTTTTAAAGAGGATAGATGTCCCAATTCAGGCGGGACTCGAGCTAGATTGTTTGATCTTAATGATAGCAATGATAATGCAGTGCAACTTCCAATCTCTGGTGGAAGGCATCTCAAGTAATTATTGTCTACATTCAAACAATGCAATTTTCGCAGAAGTCCTATTGATGATGGCAAATATTCAAGAAAGTTCTTAGTAACTATAAGCTCCTCTAAGCTTGACATCTGTCCAATGTCATTTGGCAGTGCATTTAATTGATTGTCATCAACTTTAAGAGTCACAATTGTACGTAGATAGCACAAAGAATCTGGTAACTGATAGATTTCATTTGATGAAAGATGCATAATTGAAATGTCTCTCCATCCTTCTACTTCTGATGGAATAATATGAATTGCATTCATTGTGCAATCAAAATGATTTAAACGGTATAGCTGATTAATGTTGAATGGTATACGTATAATATCATTACCATCTATCCATAATTCAGTGAGATTAATAAGATCCCCAACAACTTCAGGCTGAAAAAAGAAAATTAAGTTAATATACATATGCCAATAAATAGCAACCATAAGAAATATAAATCTTACCAATTCTGTGAAATCATTATTACCAATATCAAGTCTTTGCAAATTTATTAAACGGCTCATACTCTTTGGTAATGTCATCAAGTTATTTTCCCTAAGTTCTAATGTTCTCAAAGCTGAAAGTCTTCCAAAATTTGCTGGTAGATATTCTATGTATGCATCATTTATATACAATTCTCTTAGACCAACAATATGTGTAATAGCATCTGGGAAACGTTCAAATGGGTTAACACTGATATCTATAGAACGAAGATTTTTACATTCTTTTATACTGTCTGGTAGTTCTTTAATACCTAAAAGAATATAAATATAGTTAATACAAAACGTTACTTATAAATAAAATTCCTACATAAAATTCTTATGTACATACTATTTTTACTGAGGTCTAAATATTCCAAGTTAATTAGCGATGCTATGGCGGGTGGTAACGTGGTGACTTCATTATCACTGAGAGAAAGTACTCGTAACTCATGGCACTGAAACAGTGGCCTTGGAAGATCCTTTATCTAGAATAAAATATGTTGAGTTAATATACTTGAATATTGGGAATATAAATGTATCTAAAGAAACAATTATTAATATTTGTATTTACTCTGTTGGCATCAAGATAGAGCTTTTCCAATGTTCTCTCATAAATGAACACGTCAGGTGGTACATCATAAAGATTACAATTATTCAAGTGCAATTCACATATATCTTCTTCTTGTGTTCTCAAACATGCAGCGCACTGCCACCAAGCACTACCCATTTCATGTATAACTACGAACAAATCTTTTCTTGAATTATGTACTTTTATGAAAAATATATAATGCCATATTGCTTTTCAACAATAATTAGAATCAAAGAAATTACAAAATATCAAAAAATTATTCTCATTACCTATAATACTTCAAGAACGATTCTTCAAGATCATCGATTATCCGTGGGAAGAGATAGATCCGTAAACAAAACGAGAACTCACTAAAAATTATTATTGTATGGGATTTTTGAAAATCATTCGGTTATCGATGCGTCAATGTTCGGTTTTTTACGTGCCGGCTTTGTCAGAGTTATTTCTTGTCGCATCATCGCGAATTTCTGCGATACGCGATGCACTTGTCGAAAGATACCTTTCTTAAATAAATGAGAATAATTCACAAAGCGTAACGATGTGCTGATTAACACTGGTTATATGTCAAGAGATGTAGGTTATTCGATATTTCTTTTTAAGGATTTCTTTCATGAATATATCTCAATGTTTATTTATTAGACATCCTATTCTCTTATAAACTCAATAGAATAGTGACAGATCACGGTCCAATAAAGCAACAAAGAACGTTCTCCCGAATGTACAACAATTTGACACATTTGTGAGAATCGAATAAGCATACGACTCTGCTATTTATTGAAAAACCTTCGATGAAACTAATGGTTCGTTCATAATGTTCCGACGTTTTACCTACTTTTAAACAATAGTAGGTAGATTTTTATGTGACCAATGTAAGGTAAAAAGATTTTATTAAAGTTTGTCAATATAAACGTGGTCCGGTTCGAGTACCACGTACTTGATATAACGGATCGTTATTGAATGTTATTCGTCTATGTAACGGCATGAATCAATTGTAGCGCGAATTTTATCGTAAAAAACGAACGAATTCTAAATTTGCGATATTTGTCATCATTTAACATGAGAATGCGCCTTAGCAGGCACAAAATCGACAGCGACAAGTGACGTTACCACTCGTACACGTGCGCAGAAGTTAATTAATGGATTAAACGTGATGAAGGTGGAAGACCGAACGTCGTGATGTGTTATGACAAATACCAAATTTCTGGTATCCATAAATAAAAGAAACGTCACACTATATTCAGACGTTCATTTATGTCAACTGTGTAATCTTCGCAAGGAGATTCATGAATGCAAGGTAGGAATTTAGAAAAAGAACGAGACCGTAAACAACAGGAAAATGAGTGCTGGCGAATGTAAGGGTAGCGAGAATGAGGATATCGAAAATTCAGATGAAAGTGACAGACCATCGGGCGAAAGATGGGCGCCCGTTGGTGCAAATGATGGTGATAATGATTTCACCGATGAATATAAATATGTCGATAATATGGAGAAGTAAGTACTTAGTTTTTCACAAATACAACAGAAACACTGTTTACTTGTATAGTCGTCTATATAACTTAGTAAGTAAATAATAGAAAACTTAATTTTATAATCAGTTTTAATGTACTCTGCTAGTTTATCATATGATATGGAAAGGTTAAAATTACTTGAAGAAGAACAAGAGATGCTTAATTCATCTCTTATAGCACTGACTACTCATTTTGCCCAGGTATTAAATATATTTAAGATTATTGTTTGTCATTGTTATTAAGTATTATTCTAATGTTTATAATGTGGCTACTGTAGGTTCAATTTCGTTTAAGACAAATTGTAGATGCACCTGCAAATGAAAAAGAAACTTTGCTCAAGGAATTAGAAGAATTTGCTTTTAGAGGAATACCAGATGTCCCAAATAATTTATCACTCGATAGCAGATCAATTACACCAACTTCTCCAATGTCCTGCAAGCAAAGTGTAAGCCACATAAAAACTATTGTACCTGTATTTCATTAATTTCTTTAAATTGTATTATATTTTTCTTATTTTGGCTTTTTATACATTTTATTTCTGCTTATATTTGCTTTGCTTGTAAAATATAAGCTTGCTTGTAAATCTATTTTATATATCTTTTAATTATTTTAAATATTATTTTATATTGTATTGAAAAATAAACAGTGTTATATATGTTATTCATAACATATACATGTATCTATTAATCTTCTATCATAAATTTTGATCCTTATTTAATTCCTGAATATTAACATATGTATGATATAATGACTAAAAAAAGGAAGATAGTTGAATGCTTTGCACATACCATTTAACAGATATCTGGAGTAATAAATGATGTTGATGTTGAATCTAAAATGGCATTACAAAGAACAAAACAAAAAGAATTAATATGTCAACTAAAATCTCAGTTAGAGGATCTAGAAAAATATGCTTATGAAACTGGTGATGCTGATTTACCACAAAGCATGATATTAGAGAGACAGAGTATTATAATCAGTAAGTTTTTCAATGGAACATCTATTTTCTTGAAACCAGGCTGATTTTTTAATTGTTTGCAGACCATTTAAAAGAAAAGTTAAATTTCAATGTTGATGATCTTTGTAAATTACCAGTTGATGACTTAAGATGGCAAGTAGATTATGCTATAAGTCAGGTAAATCATTTTGAATAACAGGATAAATTGCTAAGAAAGTAGTGATAGATAAATTTTAAAAAAGTAACAAAATTAAAACCTTATTTACAGATTGTTAGTCCTTTGAAAATGAAAGAACAATTAGTATCACAGTTGAAAACACAAATTGCAGATTTAGAACGTTTTATAAATTATCTTCAAGGAGAAGTTAGTGCAGAGACCTTGGCATGCACTTGTGCATGCCCAGTACATACCAGTGGTACTGCTGGTTCTACTTCATATTCTAAACATGCATTTAACAAAAAGACAGAGGAAGAAAGTAGGACAAAAACTTTGAACACTGTTAAGAAAGTTGTAGCTCTGTTACATATGTTCCTAGTATCGCAGTTAGGATGTGGTAGTGAACGAGTTCGAAGAAATTTAAAAAAAAATTCTGTACATAATTGGCGCGATCTAAGAACAAGATTGGATATCGCAGTGGAACATGTTATAGAGACCATTGCCGAAACTGAGCATCACCCGGACGACGATGATTTCGTAAATGAAAACGATTATGCTTCGGATTCAGATTCTATGTCACATTGCAATGCCAGAGTAACATTTGCTGTAAGGAAGCATCTAGCAACTTCCATTCGTGATTTAATTCAACATGGTTTAATGTCTGATGCGCGTTCTAATAGTGTAGTACCGTTTGTGGGTTGTTTTCCACAGAGAAATCCCTCTGCCTCTAATTTAATGCATGCATGGGAGTTAGTATTGAAGTATTATGAAATTAAGAATGGTCATCGTTATAATTCTAGTCCAGCACAGAAATTATCTCAAAGTTTTAATCTCGATCTAGCGGGTGGCAGAATTATTTCTCCTAAACAGGTACTCGTTATATACTCGGTAATATCTTCTTCCTTTGTAATCGAACTTGTTCGAATGTTCGATTATAATTAAATCTATATTTTTAGAGTCTATTAACAACAATTGGGAATATCATTGCTTCGCACAGCCCGTATAAAAGAAGTTACGACTCTCACTTCAAAGCATTTATATGTGCATCTCTAAAGTGAGTAAATGTTGTTACGGATCGTTTTGTAAAGACGAGAATGTAAGATTCATGTCTCTCTTATTGTAGCGCTAACAGACTTGTTGTTTGGTTGAAACTTATCTTGCAATGCCAATACCTTCTTGAAAATCATTATATATCGTGGAGTTACGTTATAAAAACAGGTAATTAAAATATTGATATGCATACAATTATTTTTATTCGAGTAAATTTTAATTGGAATATATATTTATAGTTGCATTATTATTGTTACAAACAGGTTTTCAAGATGCATTTCACACCCTCGACCGTCTTACCAACTACAAATTTGATCTACCAGTTGATTTAGCAGTAAGACAGTTTCAGAATATAAAAGACGCATTTTGATTACGGTGAATATCAACGATCATAATTACGGGAGTACATAGGTACTTACTTTTAGAAAACTACACACAAAATACCAGATACTGCAATTACATAAATAACAAACAGTATATTTTAACATTATATTGACGTTATAATAGTATATCACTTTTTATAATTTTCAAGTATTATTTTGTAAAGAACATTTCTTTGCCATTTTCCGAATATTCGTTATTAGATACGTTTTTATCATGCAATAACGTAGCCGTAATAATTTAAAATATCAGTATTTCGGACCTGAATTTTCAGGATTTAGATTTTCGATTAATATGTTTTAAAAATATAAAACATTGTTGTGCAAGGAGTAAAAAATTATTCGTATGTTGTATGTGAAGGTGTCAATGACGATCTTATATAATATATAAAGTGCAGTACAGGTAATTATACAATGCTGCCTGATACAATATGGACTGAAATATATTATCTAGTTATTTTGAACTACATTTTTGGACATGCACGTTTTCGATAAATTAATAAATTTGAGATACTAGAGCTTTAATTTACTCCATTTAAAAAGTAAGCCCATAAATTTAAATCTGATATATAAAGTTGAAGAACGTGGTTTACACTGTGATTAAACATAAGATCTTAATACTAAATTTCATCACAAGGGTAAAGGAGTCATGTTACTTCGTGTTAAGAATTAATATTTACCAAAAACCAAAGAATAAACCAAAGTTGTTTTTAATACTCCATAATTGAAATAAGTGCATTCCTGTAGTTTTTAATTTTAATATCACTTTACACGTTGCAGTTGATAGATATATAATTTTATGGTAACATATCATTGAAGCAGTAACTAATTCTAATAACGATGTACTAATGTACGCGTGTATGAACTTCGATGTTGCAATATATTGTCATTATTTTATCTTTGTTGCATTTTATGAAATTTTATAATTGATTTATATAGTGCAAATGTTACTTAGTCATCAAGAGAAAAATTATATCTTCTTTTCGTTGTACAGCTAATTGAAAAAATATCAAGCATGATGTTTTTCTATACAGCAGCAAATTATTGTTCCTAATTTTACGAACATTACTCTCATAAGGAAAATATAGATTTCGAAGTATTCATCTTATTAGACACGTGCGTTACTTTCAAATAATAGTTTGCTAGACGTATATGCAGGTATATGCAGGTATATGCGACTATTGTATCGCCTACATAAGATATTTCACGTGTAAGGTAGCATTAAGAATGTTAATTGTATTATATAATATAAATATCTGCTTTTTATATACATAACAATGATTTAACGTTAGTTTATTGAAAAAAATATGCGGAAATATATTTATGGAGCAATGTACTTGGTTTTGTAATTCACTGTCCCTGTATTCCATTCTATATGCAAATAAAGGAGAAAACTATAAAATATATGAAATTGGTTGTTTATTCCTTGTAAAAGTTGTACATCAGTAAAAGTTTCATAGCAGATTTTTTCAACATGTTCGTAGTATTCCATTGATAATTCCTCGATATTCGTAGTAGTAAGGTACGCAATCTTTACTAGCTCTTTAGTTAAACATGATTCTTTATAGTAAAGTAAAATACAACTTTCAAATATTTTTTTCACGTGTATGAATTTCATTAAAGATTTAAAATAGAGTATCGAGGAATCTCGATGTTTTTACAGATTAGATTAGTTTGTTGTACATAAAATTCAGAATAGAGTCTACCATTGTCAATAACACATCTGAACTCAACATAGTATATAATACCAGAAGTTTCTTGGTCGTAGACAATACGTATCGTACACGTATTATCGCAATATCATATTATCACGTACAACTCTACTTATACAGGATACAAATACACAGATGTAAGAGCACAGACTTGGTAAAAGTTCTTTTGTCTTCTTCACAATATAAAAGTCGTGTATAAAAAGATTTGTGGAAGAGCATTTGAACATTGCATTCACACTTTTTGCATATAGTATATCATATTTATTAATGCTCAACCAAATGAATTAATTGCCTTTAAAAATCAATTGGATAATGACATTCATTAGTTACATATATCTATGTATCTAAGCATAAGATACAACATTCACAAATGAATATGCTCTTTACAACATATAAATCCCTGTGAAAATACTGATGAGTGACACATCTATTGGAATGCAGTGATAAAGAATAGCAATAGGTAGTTCTAATGTTATTTGGAAAAGACTAAATTATATCACAAAAAGTTGGAGTAAAAGTAAACTACTATAGTTAGAAGAATTCAAACTAAGTTCTGCTCCATTTATAAGAACTTTTTGTATTTAATAATATTGTATACCTATAGAACAAATAATATTTTAAATTAATTCTATGTTACAAGTAAAACATTCATTTAAATACCGTTTACAGCACAATAATGATTTACTTTCAAACCTTATTTATAACAGTTGCACAGTATACACTCACTTTTTTTTATCTTTTTACTATAACAATTGTCATAATAGCTTTTAATGATATTATTTTTCATACATTAAATAGGCTATGTTTTTTGGTACAGCAACGATCTAACATCTAACAATTAAGGACAGTTTACATATAACGTTGCTAAATATAAACCCATTTTTTTATAGCCAAATTGTTTACATAGTTATATAAATTCAGTATTATCTGTTTTAGGCTTTAGCAAAACATTGTTATTTTTTTATTTGCTTTATATATATTTATATATAGGAAAGTTTGTCTTTTTTCCATTAACATAATATCTGCTTCTTCAAATATTTTTATTTCAAAGGTGTAAAGAAAACATCACAAATATATCCGCTAATGCATGCAATTACACACATAAATATGTATGCACATAGATATAATCAGGTAAACTAGTACAACTAAGTATCTTTTTTTCAATTTTTCATAAAAGCATTACGATAAAATGAAGTAAAAGCGAAAAAGTCTTTTATATTCACAGGTAATACAAAAGTTATGTCGATTAGAAAATGCATTATCAGTCTTTGCACTTTTAATCATGAAAACAACAAACATTAAAAATTTATGTAAATATAAATGCGTCCGTAACTACTGAAACAAAAAACGATACAAAAAATCCGCTATCCTTATTAATTATTGAAACTTTACCATTTAAACTTCAGTAAGTTTTTTTTGGCAAAGTATTAAATAAATATCTAGAACATCGTTGTTAAATTTGTATAAGGAAATTTTATGAGATCTTTTAAACACTATATAATCATAGTACTACCACTGAAGTCTTTGTATCGTTATGTTTCATTCTTAGCACTAGATTGGACTGTTATGTATATGTAGTCTTTTAGTGGCAGTTAGTAACATGTTTTATTATCATAATATTCGTTGACGGAATGCGTGAAATCACAACAGACAGAACGTAAATGCAAGATCGAAATTTGTATGTGCAAAAAATCACTCTGAAGCACTCATACGGTATTTTAATTAGATATATGTGTTCTTCATATATTACCAGTCTTCAGTTCTTTAGTCTCGATATAAGTTTAAATAAATTATTAATAAATAAATTTATAGCAATCTCATAATCTATAAAAGCATTACGACAATTAGTTTAAAGATCATTTAAATTTAATAATTGCAAACATGATTGAGAAACAATTTGAAATTTTTCATTTTATAAAAAAAAATTGATTCAATAGTGTACATGTATATTTACAAGAACTGGGTGCAGTTCAAATAAAAAGTTTTTTTCAATTTATCAATTTGGCATGATGCATTCATGCAATTATTTTTGTGAACATAATAGTAGCCAATAGTGTTACTATTAACACGTTTCTCATAAATATTTCGATCAATTCATTTAATAAGGCTACATAACAAACATAACAAAGGCAGTTGTGTGTAACATGTAGTATAATTTACCACTTACTTACTTTTACCTTTCCATAAATATCATTTACTCCATAATTATATGAATAATTGAATTCCCTTCAGAGACAAATTATCATCAGACTCAAACGTGAATACGTAATGGTACACTATCCGATTTATTTTCTGCTTCCAGATTGTATTTTATAGTATCAAGAGTATTATAAATTGTTTTGAAGGTAGGTCTATCCGATGGTCTCCTATTCCAACAAAGCTTCATTAGATCGTATATTGCTGGGGGAGTATTTTCGGGACATTGGAGTACGTTGCCTTCCTTAATATATTTTACAACTTCTTCGTGTGTCATCCCGTAATAAGGCTGAAGCGCAAAACTAAATATTTCCCATAAGCAAACTGCGAACGCCCATACATCAGATTCGACGGTGTACTTATTGTACAATATACTTTCTAAAGGCATCCATCTAACTGGAATAGCATCTTGTTCATCACCTTTATAATAATCTTGCAAATAAATCTTTTGCGACAAACCAAAATCTGCTATCTTCACGATCATTTGATCATTGATCAAACAATTTCTCGTTGCAAGATCTCGATGAACGAATTTTCGATCTGACAAATATACCATACCAGATGCAACTTGAAGTGCAATGTTAATTAAATCCATGTGTGATAAACGAGAATCCGTGAAATGTTCATCCTTTTCTAGACTTCGAATGATATAATTCCCTGGTGAACAAGAGCGTAAAAATTCGTTCAAATCACCACGACCCATGTATTCGAAAAGAAGACACATTGGTCGGCCTAACGCGCACACGCCTAATAATTTCACGATATTTGGGTGATCAAATTCGGCGAGAAGGCAAGCTTCTCGTTCAAAATCTTTGAGTAGATCTTCCGATGCTTCTTCTTTTAACATTTTTACAGCAACATTAGTAAATTCTTCACCCGGAACAAGGCCAGGTGCTTTTGCTTGAAATACTCTACCAAAAGCACCTTGTCCTAAATCTCGGACATAAATAATATTATTTCTCGGAAATTCGAGCTTTTCCAATTTCGGATTAAGTTGTGCACTCGTTTTATGGTATGCGTCGTTGCTCGGCAATTTGTCCAAATCAATACTGACATACTAGAAATTAAATGTAAATGAATAGTATAATATATACATCTATTATACATGTACATATTATTAATTCTAAGCAGTGAAATGACTTTAAAGACCAGACACAGTATTATCTATCTGGGCAATACATTTTCACATTATACAATCTGGTAATATAATCAATAAAAGGTAATCATTTTTAATATACCTGATTATCTGTGGGATTATATCCTTGATGTCTTTTGTGGAGTCTATGACTTAAAATAATGGATAGTAATGTTCCAGCTATAATTACAAATCCTAATGATGACAATATCAATATAAACATTGGAGTAAATAGTGTATCCATTACCAAGTCTTTAGGATTCACCTCTAAAACTTCAGTTGTCACATTATCTGCATCAAGAATTAAACATATGCAATGATCATACAATTGCTTGTAAGAGATACATAAAATATTAAATACCGCATATAGGAATATCACAATGTTGCCATCGTGTATTAGGATCCATGGTAAAACACCATGGCATTGGTTCTTCTCCACCTGCATTTCTACAATAATTTTCTCCATAACGAATCTGAGGGAAGACATCTGGTGGTCTATCATGATTCTGTGGCATTTGTGCATTCCATGACTGACAATCCAAGCCTAATTTTGTCTTATTTACTTTGCCCATGTAAAATCTACCATTGCCTTTGACACAATCATCTACAATAATATGTATTTAAAAAATTAAATATGTCGATATTTAATAATTTCTGAAAACATTTAAAATTTCTTTTACATGTGACAAGATCTTCGTTCATATCAGTCAAATGAATGTGAGAACAAGTCATTTTTCCTTTAACTACTTTTGGTAATGATTCACACTCTGGTAATGTAAAGTGTCCTCTTGAGCTTATATAAATATCCCTCTGTTTGTTATCCTCTATCACTGCCCAGTCATTAAAACAGAATTGATGACGTACTGCCATACAATCTTCATAACATAATGGTAAACCAACTGAGTTATGACATTGTGGAAAGGCATACATACATAGCATTTTCTAAAAGATTAAATATATTTCTTGTGTTTAGTTATCTCTTTGTTAATTCAATATATCAATAATTACCTCTGCAGCTGAACGACATGGCTCAACAAGTCGTTGTATCAATTCCTCCCATAAATTAGTTGTAATACGTTCATTTAACCATCCTGCAGGACTATCATTGGAATCATTGTACCATACTTTTCCAATTCCATTCAAGTATTTCTTACAAATCTTTCCATTATACGGTGCACAATAACCTTGTGATTCTGGTTCTATGAAAGTTACAAGTATGAATTAAAAGTATTTCTTATAGAGTAAAATGTATTATTTACGTGAAATACATACTTGTCTGTGCAGAACTAAAATGCAAAATAATTGCTACCAGAGAAACAATCCAGAACATCATTATTTATATGTACAGCTTGAAGGAATGTCAAGAAAGAATATCACATGTTTAAACAAAAAATTCGTCTACATGAGAAATACACTGATGCCAAAACTCATTTAATTTATACTAAACTGCATCAAATCCATAGTGTAAATTAAATATTTTTTCATACACAGTCGATTTTGATACTCCATTCTATGTGTTAATTAAACTTACACGCGTTTTTCAGCGTATTCAACGATCACGGAATGAATATTAGGATTATTGATTGTAATTTTTTAAACTGTTTTCGATGGTGGCAGTACGATAATTTAACAAAAATAGAGTCAATGAAACGAGCTATTGCATCGAACACATAATCTGTACAGCAAGCAGAATTAAACTGTCCTAAGAAGAGTATTGTTTTTCTCTATCATATGTGTAATTAACTAATACAGCCAATTCTTCTCTTTATTTACAACATTGGTACAATGAATAAATGGTAAATTTGCTCGTTTTGTAACGAACGTAAGTAGTTGCTAATCTAACAGAAATTTGGAACTAGGACTGTGTTTGCATTCGATAATCGAGAAATCGTTCAATTTTCTTAAATACATTTTAGCAATTTATAGAGTATATTAGATATTCGTAACCAGAAATATTCGTAAAAAGATTAATAATATTAATTTTAGTCATAAATATAATTTAAAATAAATTCAAATTTCTAATATATATATACAGTTAGAATAAAAATAAATTGTTTTAGAAAGTTTTGCTCGTAATGTTGGTATAACAAGAATTAAGAGTAAAATGCGCGGGAATGGAATTCATTGTGATACTTGAAATATATTCGTTGTGAAAGATTAAATGTGAAAAAAGTATGCAGGCTTTTTTAAAAACTGGTAAATTAGGACCTAGTGACTCTAAAAAGCCTTCTACTTCTCGTTCAAAGGAAGAACGCAGCGGACCTGCACCACCATGGGTTGAGAAATAGTAAGTGTGTGCAAATATAACCTAATTTACATCAATATGTAAAATTTGTTAATTTTATTATTTTAATAGCCGACCGAGAACAGTAGAAGATGTTGTTGAACAAGCAGAAGTAGTAGAAGTTTTACGACAATGTTTAAAAGGTGGAGATTTTCCAAATTTATTATTTTATGGACCACCTGGGACTGGTAAAACAAGTACTATACTAGCTGCTGCTAGACAATTATTTGGAAGCCTTTACAAGGAAAGAATATTGGAATTAAATGCTTCAGATGAAAGGGGTATTCAAGTTGTGAGGGACAAGATTAAAACGTTTGCACAACTTACAGCAGGTGGTATGAGGGATGAGTATGTTCATCGTCATATTGATTTTCTAATTCTAATAAAAGCCAGTGATGCTTAGTAAAAGGTCTGAGAATTACAATTGAGCCACGTATGGATTATTTAAGAAAAGTAGTTGTAATCAGGAGTTGCAATAAAGCACTTTAGTAACTCTTATTACCAACTAAAAAATAATATGCTTTGAGCAGGTTCTCAAAAGTATTATAAAGTTTTAAACATTTGGTCCTGAATCAGAAGCAGACAAATATTAACATTTACCTTTAATAATCATGTATGTTGCTCTTGTAATTTCTGTGATAAAGGCACAATCTGAGGCATATTATATATAAAAATTATCAATAAATGACAGGAATTTGTTATAACAATGTTTTTTTTTCAGTGGGAAAAGTTGTCCACCTTTTAAAATAATCATCTTAGACGAAGCAGATAGTATGACTAATGCGGCACAAGCTGCTCTTCGCCGTACTATGGAAAAAGAATCTCATAGAACAAGATTTTGTTTAATTTGTAACTATGTATCAAGAATTATAGAACCCTTGACATCTCGTTGTACAAAGTTCAGATTCAAACCTTTGGGAGAGGATAAAATTGTCGAAAGATTAGAGTATATATGTAAAATGGAAGACTTAAAAGCAGAAAAACCTGTCTTGTTAAAGATTGTCGAAGCTTCTGGTGGAGATTTAAGACGTGCTATAACATGTTTGCAATCCATTACAAGATTGAAAGGCAGTGGTATTGAAATCACCGTTGACGATGTTATTGAAATCATTGGGGTAATATACATTTTCTTTTTTCTTATAAATAGCAAATGAAAATGGTACTGCTCTATTACATAATGAAATAACAATAGATCGTTCCTGACAAATGGTTAGATGAATTAATGGAAGTATGTAAGACAAAGGATTATGGTAAGGCAGAGGAATTTGTCGATCAGTTTATGCTTGAAGCGTATGCTACGTCTCAGGTAAGCTTTATCATTCCATATAAATTATTTTTTTAAATTATCCAGTGTACATTTGAATAATTCCTGCAGGTTATCGAGCAACTCAGTGAAAGGATTATATATTCTAACGAGCTAACGGATAAACAGAAAGCTATAATCGCAAATAAACTTGGGGTAACTATTTTATTCGTAAAATAAAAGTTAATACGTGTTATCTATTTTTTTTTGTTTGTTTCCAGGAATGTAATTATAGATTGCTAGATGGAGGAAGCGAATATATACAACTTATGAATGTTTGTTGTGGTATCATGAAGGCTTACGAATTAGTATAATTGTTGTTTAATCTTCGAATACTTTCTATGTCAATAAATATTTATTATTTTTTTCTACGAGCTCTGTTTCATCTGTCTTTTCAAAATTAAAGCGAAGCAGTGATAATAATATCACATTCCCTACACTTGCCTCGTTACCCTAATACTAGTTACATATTTTCCCCTATCTAGGACATTTGTTACTGTTATACTAAATATATTTAGAACGTTATAACATGTTTTGCAACAGTTTGTTAATTAACAGATGCGTTTGGTTGCGATTGAAATGAAATTTAAAACACAATGGCAATTTCGCGATAAAAACAGGGAGTCGCGTTGTAATCTAGGGAAGAACCGATTTTCAAGATCGAATAAACGTAGCTCCGTCGCGCACCCTATCGGTAAGCGACGTCCGATGACGCCATAGTTTGAGAGCCACTGTCATCGGCGTGTAGGGGCGTCGTTGCTGCGTGCAATGTGTATCGTGTAGGCGTTGGCGAGGAGGAGACAAGTCGGGGATGTGTCCGTAAAAAACTTGCGGTTTCTGCGTACTCTGCCGCACGTGCACGCTCGAAATCGTGTTCCGCGAACGATCGAGTTGCAACGAAATCATACTGCGTGTTCGCATCGGTCGAAACTGTCTCGCGAACGGGCCTAACAATTACGGCCAGGAAAAAAAAGTGCAGCCAGTGCTCCGTATTCTTTCGTTTCTTCCAAAGGCCACGTATCGTGCGTGTGTACCTCGGTCTCTTGTCACGGACGTTTAAGACGCGAGGAAATAGCTTGAATCAGAGGAATCGTCGATTCGGTTGGACGGGACGAGCGACGTGCTGCAGAAACGACGCCCGTACCAGGATGCTAGGACGTCTTCGAAGGGCTCTCGAGTTTCTCGGTGTTATTCGTGCGAATTAATTCCAACTCTGGATTCGTAGAAGACGAGAGCGTAGCCTGGAAAAAACGTAGGGATATTAACAGGAGAGGAAGAAAGATAGAGACAGAGAGACAGGGAGGAACCCGAGAAGAAAGAAACCGACGGAGAGCGTGTGTGCGGGAGATGTTCGGAATCTCGAGACGAGATCCTGGTGCGGGAGGATTCCACTATCAGCGGCTACGATCGAACGTATTATCACACGCCGGATTCTTCGGTGTATGAGACACAGCATTCACCGGTCGTGAGTCTCTCTCTTCTTCGTGCGAACGCGGCTGACTGTGTGTGCGTGTTTTTCCCGGCGAGGAAATCTCGACTGGCGACGGCGGCGGCGGCGGCGGCGGTGTCTCTTGGCATGAGATTTTATTGTCGTCCAGTCGGCACACTCTCGTGGAACTATCAAAGTCGAATACGCGCCGTGCGGTTTCTGTGATTTTTTGTGCGTGACTCACAATAGTGGCCGTTCTCTTTCGAGTGTCGAACGAAACTGCTGCTCGACCGTCGGTGACAAAGGATATACGTTTCAGAGCGGAAGAGATTTTTCGGTAGGGCGGCACTCGCTTCGTTTCTCCGTTTGCCCCTGAGGCCCTCGATGATACCGAGCATTATCGTCGCACAGTTGACAGTGCGACTCGAACTACCCATGTAATCGTATCCTCCCGAGGAAATTACACACACAGCCGATTCGCGTGCGTGAAACGAAGTGGTGTGGAAGAAAACGTGGAGAGGACAGAGGGTGGATGACATACACGGGACGCGTATCGGCCGGCCGAGGGAACGAATTTGCGGATTCGTCGCCGGTATATTACGTCGTGCGACAAACCTTCTTGGAATGTGACGGGGGACTCCCGACGTGGGAAATATCGTAGAAAAGGTAAGCGATTTGAATATGGCAACCAGTCGGTTTCTAGCCGTCCAATTCGCTACGCGATGCGAACTGTCACTGGAACAAGTGTTCAACGGGCGCGTTCTAACCTGCAAATCTGCTCGCATAAAAATAACGTTGACAAACGCGATCGCAGGAGATACGCGACTCTATTCGAAATCTATTGTTATTTATCCAGAGATACGTCTCTTTAAACGATTTATATAACACCGGTATAATAGACAAAAGCGATGACTATCGAGATACGACGCAATTGGATATTTTCCTTTCCTTATCTCGTATACTTCCAGTTCGACGATCGTTGCGTCATTTGATTCTTTTATCGATACGTACGAGTCGTGGACGGACATCGTTATCGATGGAAACGAGACTGAATCAACAATCCGTAGATATCGATAGAAAAAATCCGAAGTGCGCGGTAGATGTCGCGGTATATTCCAGTATTTGAACCCGAGATGTAATCTCGTGAGTCACGAACGATCGATATAACTTATATCGATCGAGAATCGGAACTATTGACAGGGTATTCAGTGGGAAACGAATGGCGTCGCGAACGAGCTCGCGGTTGTCACAGAGACGCGGCTAGCATTCTTTCCGTTACTATATTTCGAGCTTATCGACTTTCGAGAAAAAGATCTTCGATCTTTGCCGACCGTGGCGCAGGATTGCACTTGTTACTCCGGTGCAACGGCATTTCTCGGGGAGTAGGCGCGAGCTTTGTTTTTGTTTTGAAGCGTATGTGACACTCGATGCCGCGCGTCCACCGCACGCCTGCCAACGTAATTCCAAGTGGTAGCATTCAGCAGCGTGACTTATGGCCCTTTTGAGAATATACGCCGGGGCTAGGAGTATACAACGATACCGTCTGATATACGGCGGAGCAGAAAGGTTCGTTCGTATGAAACGGAAAGCTCCGAGCCGGATATACAGGGTGTCTTATGTAATTTGCCAGGGTTGTAATTTCACGGACGTTTAGCCGGAAGATAGTGCAACTGCACGAAATATAATTAGATGGCGACACTTATTCGCCTGAAAATATTAATCCGAACGGACTCCACCGCTAGGTTAAGTATCCGAATATCTTTTCGACAAAGGGTACACAAAGAAACTATATAAATGCATATAGGTGACTGCAGAACAGTGACGTATAAATCATTCAGTTTCATTGGACCGTGCCCTTTTCACGCGCATATATAAACCACCGATAATTCATGGATGGGCGTCTCTTTCATGCAGATAAAAGGAAATTCCGGGGCGTCGTTAGACGACGCACACGTGCTGGGTTGAGGTATATTGACCCGAATGTGAGAACACGATTTAACCCTGCATCCGAGCGTAGGAATTAATTCCTTATTAAAAGCAAGACGGCAAGGCGTAGGTGGCGCTGCGATTGCTTTTCGAACTAAATCATTCGAATCGAGGATTCTTCTCGAACCGAGTCGTAATTAAAAGGAAAAATAATGAAACACTCGTATGGAAGCACACGTTGGACGTAATGCGAGAAATAGATGTATGGACGGAGTGGATAAACGGCCATGTTGCAAATGGTTTGCAGGTTAATTCCCCGGGTCCTAAGCAGGTATTCCTATAAATGATCGTTACGCAACGGCGAAACTAATCACCGAGTAATATCATATTTACCATAATAATTTGCATAATCGGAACGAATTAATTTCAGATGAGCCTCGGCCGTTGTTATAACGTTGCTAATTAAATTAAATACCGATCCGGTGGATGCGAAATGTCGGCCATCTTGAACGAAAGTCGATTAATCATTCACGCGAACGGCGAAACCGTAGCGGCCGGGGAAGAAAGAGCGTTTAAGAATTAATACGCCGCGCAAGCAGCGCAACTCTGGGCCCGGGAAGAAAACTCGTAATGAGGGCTTATAAAGGCGAGTATCGCGCTAGTTGCCTCTGCCTGTGCTCCGCGCCGTTGCAACGCATCTCTAGCCAAGTCTCGACACCCCCTTGGTCCCTGTTTATATCCGGTTAGATAAGGGGCGAAGTTGCGTCGTTCCAGAGGCGCAGATACGCGCCGCGTGTACCAGCATCCAGACGCCGCTTACGCTTTTGGCCCGCCACCTGGAACGCAGATAAGGCCAGCCACGCTAATTGCCCGGACGAAAGTAACAAACGATCCGCGGCTGTCTTTATCGTTCGATGATGAATAATCCGGAGCGGGATCGTGAAAGGTGTATATTTTCTTGAAAAGCGAGCGTGCGGTCGAGCATCTAGCCGGAGGTTTCGCTGCTTCTCTGGATTCATTGGTCACGGTAGCAAAACAGGATAATCTTTCAGCAACCACCGGCGACGTCGATAAACCGCAAGCTTGCTTGACTGGAACACCGCGCACGGCCACGACCAGATAGAGCTTGTTACTATTTCCCCGAATAATGTAACGCAACAAGTTGCCTAAACGACCAGCAACAAAGTGGCCCAACGAAGGAGTCCCCGGCATCTGGTCTCGGAGGATTTTTTTCCAGGAAGAAACGCTGCAAGATATATGGAAACCCCGGGAGAAGCGAGTCCGTGCCTATAGGGGGCCTTCGAATGGCTTTATCCCTCTTACCGTTGTCGTTATAAGAAGAAGGATAGGCCGGAGAGGGATCGTAGGAGGGATCCTAGTACGACTTCCTTCCTTTTCTCCGCGGCTGTTAGGACGGAAGACGGAACGCGGAGACGAGAACGGGGCGAGTCTGTTTTACTCGTGGGTGGGGTTCGAGCCGGTGCTGCCATGAGTTACTACTTACGTACACGGGAATACGTGGCACCGCAAAGTGTGCCCCGGTTAGAGGTCTATCGCATCTGGCGTTACGTGCGACCACGTGTTCCCCAGATTCTCTGCCACGTCCGATATTTCACCGTGCAAAAGCGCAAAAGAACTGCCAGGAAGTTTGGATTTATGAAGGAATCGGGTTAGCCCCGAAGCGTCCGAGGAATCGGTTTACAGCCTCTGCCGATGGCCGCGGCCGTGAGCCGTGTCCTCGAGGATGATTCCTCGAAGAGCGTTTCCCATTAGCATCTCTCCTCCGTTAACACGGTCCGTAGCACCTGGATGAAGAAGCGTTTCATCTGGCCAACCAGCACATTGCTCGTAGATGCTAATCTAGCTTCATCACCGCGATCTCCAGTGCCACCGAAACGCTTATGCATCTTGCCGGTTCTCCACGGAGCGCGTTAAACGTCCCGAAGCATGCGCTCGGGTAATTAGGTTCGCGGAAAGAACACGGTTGCTCGTTCGGGAACACGGAACTTTGATCTAGCATCCAATTATCCGTGACGTCGCGCGAAGGCTCGTGGAAAGGAATCTGTTCGCGATCTGGATCGCCAGATGCAACGAAGGTGTATTCGATGGCACAGGTGCGCGCGTAGGACGATAAGCGGATCCGGAGAGCGTCTACGGGAATCAGTGGACCGGTGAAAAGTTTCGCCGGCGAGCTGCGCGATCGGCAACCACGAGGGCGGACCCGGTGCTCCAGATCGAAAGGTATCGGCCCGGTCGTTTCACCGAACAACCGTCCATTTAATTCCTAATCGAACGATCAGCGGTCGCGACGGTGCTTTGAATCGGTCGGCTGTTCCCCTTTCGTGCCTCGAATAGACTCCGCGCCCCGTCTAGTCGCATTCACCGCCCGTAGTTCACCGAAACTCTGACCACCGGCCGATTGTTCGCCCCGGAAATGACGCTGTCAGTGTCACGGTGTTATCGAGTAGTCAATCGAGTTATTAGATCGGCCATAGACCCCCCGTTATCGCGCTCGCGAATCGACGCGCGTTTCTTCAGTGATGAAGGATTGTTTGGTCACTGATCACCGCGTCGAGGAGCTTGTTTGTTCCTCACGGTTCCCGAAACCGTGATAGTAGTCTTTCCTTGTCTCGTTTCCGCAAAGAAGCATATCCTCCCTTGCATGGCATCCGCGAGAATCGAACCCGGCGCGCCGAGTTTTCATGGAAATCTCTGTTCACCCGCGTTCCGTAAATTATCGGATTTCACCGAGAACTTTCCTCGGCACAGGGTAGATCCCGCTCACGGGGATATTCCAGTTCTAAAAGAAGTAGAAGGCTGTCGAACCCTGCCGACCGGAAGTATTGATTAATCGAGTAGACTCCGAAGTCATACATTTTGAAGTAAACCCGCTGTGCGTTGCTCGCTTAAAGTCCGTTGAGAAAAGCGTAGGATCGAATCCCTAACAAACCCTTACCGACCCACCTGTTCTAACGCGATGGTACAAGTAGAGTAGATCCGTTTCCCTCATTCGTAGAAGTCACCCCTTCCTATTAGCCTATTAACTTTCGGCTGACTAAACACGAGATATCTCGTCGCCGAAGATTTAATTTCAAAGGAATTTCGAAGAATCTAATAATAATTACTTTCAGATGTAAATGTTATTTTATCGCCATATCTGAAACTAACTATTATATATACGCCAACTACGAGATATCTCGTAGTGAATTGCGATTCGTCGCGGAATAAGTTTATAGCCGTGAGTTGGCAATTATTAGAAAAGGTAAATGTTATTTTAGCGCTATCTTTTCTAATAATTACCAACTGAAACGGTAATTTACCCGTTCACTGCGAACTACGAGGTATCTCGCAATGGATTGCGATTTGTTACTTAATTGACAATTATTAGAAAAGATAGCGCTAAAATAACATTTATCTTTTCTAATAATTGTCAACACAAACGGTTATAAACTTATTCCGTGACAAATCGCAGTCCACCGCGAGATATCTCGTAGTTCGCAGCGAATAGGCGAAGTCACCGAACTTGAAGATAACGATTTCGGTAATGTGACAAAAGAGTGGGGAGTAGGAGCGAGTGAAACCCTCTTTGTCCTTGGAAGGAAACAGCGGACTTGGTGTTCTCGACGCACAGTACGTTACCTTGGTGTTCACCTTTTGCACTTTGTCCCGTGACCATTATCTCGGCTACACATAAAGCGATACTTCCAGAGAACTCGAGGAGCGTTTCGCCGCAAAAGCATCGCAATGTTTGTACGTATGCACGACCCGCGGATCGTTATTTATCATAATCTAATGGGCTGCTCTCGAGAGCGATATCGGTCTATTAGATTACGATAAAGACCGATTGACGGATCGCAAGCGAGATCCTCGTCGTAATGGCTCCGCGGTGACATTGTTCTTGGTTTGTTCGGAGAGGGAATTACGCGGGACAAGTCACGCGGAAAATTCTTATCAGGCTGCAACGCTTGAAATGAAAACGAAATCTTGGTCAGCACTAACCGAGGTTCACCCAATTAGACCGGCTACTCTTGTCATTCCCACCTAACGATCTATTCTCATCCTCCCGGAACTTTAAATGGTTCTCGTTGATTACCCCGAAACAATTTGCCGACTTTCCCTCGGATAGCATTTGAATAAATCGCCCTCAGTCTGCTCGAAACTACCAGAGTTACTATACCAAGTCTTCGAAGATTTATATAGTTTTATTTATCCCTAACTCGCCGACGAGACTTTTATCAGATCGACAGGCCACTCTCCGACTATCCTGGATCTGTATCTTC
Organism: Euglossa dilemma; assembly: GCA_002201625.1. NCBI lineage: Eukaryota > Metazoa > Arthropoda > Insecta > Hymenoptera > Apidae > Euglossa > Euglossa dilemma. The sequence goes on from NIJG01000123.1 coordinate 2,321,706, forward strand.
GAATTAAGGTTTGGCTGATTAGATCGCAACCCTTCTTCTCGTTTATCCCGTTTATTCTCGCCAGTGTGTATCGATTTTCCCCCAGAGATGTCACTAGGATAATTCGGTCTTGCCGAATCGGTTCGAAATTTACCCGTAACTCGAAAACGTTTTTCCGTGTATCTCTTTAGTCACTGTCCAATTATTAGACTAGTTACTCTCTTCTCTCTCTTCGTTCTCTCGGTAGAGTCGCCGAAATGGTGGATCTTCCTAGAACGGTTTGCCGATTTTCCCCTAGAAATGTGGCGAAGACGGTTTAAACGGCGCGAAATCGATGGGCAGATTCTGGGCGGTGGTGGTCGGAGGAAATCGCCGGATGCCGGAGACAGGAGCGAGGAGTAATTCATAAGAGAAAAGGACACGGGGCGGGGACGCAGGCTAGCTAGGGGTTTGTTCCCGTGGCGTAACGACGCTTTCGCAAGAGAGCCGCGAGCTCTTATCTCTGCTCTATCTCTCGCGGGAGCGTTTTGTTCGCGGTATTCGGGAAACGAGACCGTGCCGGCCGTTTCCATCCCGCGAATCGATCAGCCGCCACCAGCCTTATCTGCCGGAGAATTGCTTAACGAGAAAAGTCAGGGCGTGTATCGGGCCGGACCGATTAGGCCGCGGCTATTACCAGTGATAAACCTGCCGGGATAATTGCCGCGATTCTTTCATCGATTCGACGATTAGCCGTTGATCGACCGATCGCGCCACGGTTCCGTTCAACCACGGACAAACGTCGCGTCTGGGCGCCTGTTTTCTTTCGTGTAGAATTCTGAATTTATTTCTCTTGGATCTGTGGGGTTTTACGATGTCGTGTCTTTTTATTTGATGGGTGTGATGGTGTCCCGTTTTTCCTTATATCCGTTTTGCTGCGTTGAGTAGCAGGTAGAAGGGATGTAAAGAAGGGATGCCATGCGATGCGTTTCGTTCTGGGCTTAATAGTGGCCTCTTAGGTCCTCAAACGAAGGATGATGCGATGCGTTTCGTTCTGAGCCTAATAGTGGTCTCTTCAGCCCTCAAACGAAGGATGATGCGATGCGTTTCGTTCTAGGCTTAATAGTGGCCTCGTCGGTTCTCAAACGAAGGATACTTTGCAATACGATGCGATGCAATGCAATGAGTTTCGTTCTAGGCCTAATAGTGACCTCATCGTTTCTCAAACGAAAGATACTTTATGCGATGCAACGCGTTTCGTTCCGGGCTTGATAGAGGCCTCATAGATCCTCACACGAAGGGTACTTTAGAAATGATAGGAACTTGTATTTATGGCGACAGAGGACTCGCGAGAAACCTGGTTTGCCATCGAGGGTGCGAACGTCGGTCGCTACAGATCCATCGGCTGCCGATTCCTCGCGCCCTTTGACAGCGCAATTGCCTGTTTTATCTGGATCATTGACAGAGAAAGGGGAGACGGATATCTGAAAGCGGCTGAAAAAGTAGATATCATCCGCGAGCTCGGTTTTTGCGGCGTGTTTGCGGAACATGTTACGGTACCTTCAGAAAAAGAGATTGGATTCGATTGCGTCGCTTTTTGTCCGGTAATAGATACTCCAACGAGAAGTTTGAAGCGGCATTTTGGCGCGCATGCTCTGTCTCGTTAAACGCGACGGTGGTGGACGTACAGGGTGAACCATTTCCACCGCGATTTACTCTTTTCCGTTAAATTCGAGCTAAACTCACGAGTTTACATCTGTTTCTTTTTAACTGCACCGCGTTCTCGCAGAAATCCGTCAATATAACGGCGAGATCGTGATATGTCAGTTACTGCGACTGATCGTCCACTGATTAGTAACTAAAAGAGTTACTCGAAGATTTAAAATACCATTCTCAGGGTTTAAAAATATAATAATTGCAAATTGATACTAAGGAAAAAACTAACTTTGACGATTTTAACATAAAGATAATAACACGCAATGTGTTAATAGCCGATAACAGCTTTGCTCGAAGAATCTCCTTCTACTTCGTTTATTGAAAGAATTCTAACAGAAGATAACGCTCCGAAGCTTCCAGGAAGTGTCAAGAGGTGCTAGAAGAAACGTACTTCGGCTTAAAAATTACTTAATCCGTTTATAGCGTTCAAGTGCTGGAAACGTGCGTAATAAGGCAACTTTGGGTGGTCCGGACACGCCTTTTGCAGATTAAGGTATGACTAACGTTAGAGTATGACTGTCTTAACGCTGACCTTCGGGTATAATTCCCGCTGCTCGCGTAGAATGATAAGAAGTCGCAAGTTTCGAGCAAACAAAACGAAATATCGAAACTTCTAGAGCTAAGACATCTTTAACAGTCGTCATTTCGCGAGATTCCAAAGATCGGTCGACTCGTAGACCGATGTATCAAATTCAAAATTTGATATCAATATTAGAACATCAAAATCCTAATTTACCGTTTGGTCGTCGAGTTTATGACGGAATGCGTTGGAATTAGAATTTATCGCGACACATTTAATAGTCGCCATTTCGCGAGATTCCAAAGATCGGTCGCTTCGTCGACTCACGTATCAAATTCAAAATTTGATGCGGATATTGGATCGCTAAGATCCTAATTTCCCGTTCCATCGTCGATTTTACTGCGGAAAGCGTTGGAATTAGAATTTTTCCTTAACGAAAAGGGGTCGACAAGAATCTCGTGCACCTTGGAGGATCCTCGTGTTACTTCCGCGTCACCCGTTATCGCGATGGTTAGTCGTCGGGGAAGAAGAAGAAGAAGAACCCGCAAGAGGAAGAGGAAGGAAAAAAGCGAGTAGCCGAGGAAACGATATCCATCGAGGAGCCTTCCGCCATCGACTGATGCCTAATCTCGTTAAGCATCGCGCTAATGCATGCAGCGGCGAAGAAACACCGAGCGTGTGTCAGGTGTGCCAAGAAGAGAGACACCATGCCCGTGACACGACCCTCCACAGACCCGTAGGAACGTGGAAATCGTAGGTCGGGGCCGATTATTCGCCGATTAAACGGCGATAGATGGCGCCGCGAGCGGAGAGGGCGTCGGCACGCGCCGGTTGTTTGCCCGCTGGTAATGACCGAGTGTATAATTTACGAAAAGAGCAGAAGACGGGGGAAGAGGTCCGTTGGCCGGGCCATTCAGGTGAATAAAACCGGCAGTGGGTCCCGCGGGAGACCGGGAGCAGGAAAGGAATTCCATAAATTCTTAAAGAGGCCCCGGCGAAAGAATGGGCCACGATTACCGTCCGCCGTTCACCGGGGACAACGAGCCTCGTTATTGTTTCAAATCTCAACGCGCCAGTTTGCCGTGGTAAAATTGTATTTTATATGCGGCTCCGGGGCTCTAGCCTCTCGGAGCCGTTGGAACAATTCGCCGAAAACCGCCGGACAACTCGGAAATCAAGTATTCGTTGACTCGAGACAGCCGCGGTGTACGCCGTGCACTTGCCCGCCTTCTTTTCTCCCGCGTCGCGACGCCAAAGAAGGGAGAGGGAGGACGACGCTATTCCTTCGCCTTAATATCGTCCCGATAGCGACAGAGGCGCGGAACGGGCTTGATGAGAGATAGCGGCTTCCTGCGAGTCCATATAGGTTATAATCGTATTTTAATGAGACCGCGTCTGGTTAATTTGAATTTAAGAGAGCCGTGCGTCGATGGACGACGACCCCATCGGCCAACTTTCCGCCCTAGACTCTCTCGGGCCCCCTGCTCGACTCGGAACTTAGGCCACGACCAACCCCTTCGTCGAGGGAACCCGGAGATCCCTATCGTCGGACCTGCCGCCAAGGGACGCGTCGCTAGGAATTGAAAGTTTCACGGGGAGATTGGAACTTGCGCGGACCTGCCATCTTGGTCGCAGGCGTCGCTACCTATTACAGCAAGGACGAAGAGAGGAATGGACATTGCGAGCACAGGAAAGTGCCTTTTTTCCAGAGGATTTATCGGAACAGAATTTCCTCTAGCAGCGGACGCAGGAAGCTCTCTTCGAGAACTACACTATTCCGAAATAAAATTTGATTCGTTAAATACGTAGAAATTCGCGTATCATGCGTGTGAGACGCGTTTTCAAGCGTTTGAGTCGAAGACGTATCGAAGCAGCAATTAGCCCTGTGTCTTTAAAATTAGAAATTTCTACAAGTAGTATACTTTATTCGGAAACAGTTTGGGACCCCGTTATGTCGAACGAAACGGAACAGGCCCAGAAAGGGTGGAAGGAACTGGATGCACCCAGATGAAATGGCGCGAGTTTCATCCGAAAGGAAACCCGACACGGAGCGGAAAAGGTAGAAAAGTCGGGAGCGGAGGAACGGGGCACCTGTTCTGGGTGGTTTAGTCCGTGGAAATTAAAGGACCCGTTCGAATTTCGTGTCAGTGGAACGAGCTCGGCCCCGGTTTTCATCGCGGCTCGTCGTCTCGCGTTTCGCGCGGTGAAAACGCGGCTCGCTGAGTTTCCGCGGGAAAGTAGCGGAAGACCGGCGTTCCACGGCCATTCTTTTGCTCCCCTCGGCTGCCAGAGCCCCATCGTAATTCCCGTACGTCGGTAATTAGATCACAGTCGCGGCCGGTGTACTTTTAATGAAACCGCCCGCCGCGAATAACTCGCCCGGCTCGGCTCGGCTCGGCTTTCCTTAGCCTTCCTCGCGTCTCCTCGGCTCTGGCAAGATCGTCGCGGGCAGAGGGGTGGCCGGGGACTTATTAAACCGGCGAAAGTCCAAGCAGGGTCCGCGCGAAGATCAATAATCGACTCTTCAACTTCTAATCCCTACTCGGTCGATTAAGAGCCCCCGGATGCTCTCGAATTCCCGACTCATCTCGATTAACACGTTCCACGCCGAGGCTATTTCCGCCGCGGTTTTCCATTCGTCTAATTATCGCGTACTATGCGTTCGTGCTACGCGTCTTTAGGGCCCATCGACTCGGATGACACTCCCTTGATTAGAAACAACGATCCCTACTGGCTAAAAGGTAACAAAGATCGTCGAAAAGCCGCAACGAGATTTACTAGCGAGTTAGTGTCGGCGTTAGTTTTCTGTTTCTTAATGCTAAACGTATTAAACGTTCAAAATTTACTTTAAAATTGTAAATTTATCGTTATTTCTTTCCCTCATTCCACTTTTTCTTTCGTTTTTCTCGTAGCTTAGTTTTTACAGCGCAAAGTTCTTTACTTTCTGGTAGTTATATTCGTGGTAAAAATAGGGAGTAAAAGAACGGTACGTTTAGTGTTAAACTTAACGTTAGTATCTCACCGAGTGAGATACCAATAGTCGTCATTGTTTATAATCAAGGTAGTGTTCTGCGTCTTGTAGATTCGCGATAAAGTCTCAGATTTTGCAGTTGTTCCATCGTCCAGTAGCAATCCCTGAGATTTCCAGATGGTACTAATCAGGTTGTTTATCCGCATTCTTGATTCGTTTATTCACGGTGCAGTGTTTGTTTGCGCTCTGGATCGTTTATTTACACGCATGGATGTGTGTCCCGCGATTCGTTGTCGATTATTTTGGTACTTTGTGGCTTGTCGATTAGCGTCTCGACGTCTAACTTCTATCTAGGATCTAAGAAAAAGTCTAGGAATTATCCGACGCTGGTCTCGAATTGAAATCGAGTCTAACGCGAATCTAGGACTCAATCTGCTTATAAATCATCGTATCGTCTCGCGGAAGGAACGCGGGTCTGGTTTTAAATCGATCACAGCACGATACGTTCGCATGCTCGCGCGAAACCGTGAAATATGTAAGACGCGAATCTCCGTCAGAAGCCAGGGAGAAGACGAAGCAAAAGTATTATTCATCGAAACGCGAAGAGCAACCTACTCCTGCCGCTCTATGTCTATTCTAAATAGTATGCAGATAGACCGGCGGGGTAAGTCTGTCAAAGTCGAAGTCAGATGAACCGAACAGAGCGTCCCGAGTACCTCTGCCTGATGCAAGCACTTCCAACAAGTGCCGTATACCTCACGAGACTGCATAGGGTTAAAAGTAGTCTGCTCGCAGCCCCTAATCCCCCATCGAAGCCCTCACAGACAGCAAGGCCTAACACACCAGCCTGTCATCCCGGCCAATAAAGAAAACACACGTTCGTCCCATTTTTTCGCCGTTCTGACAAATTGCGCCCATCAACAGGCATAACCGATCGCACTCGCATCCCGGCCGTAGATCATGCTTCTCCTCCGGAGCAACGCTCGCGATATGAAGCGAAAAAAAGACAAGCCCGTCGTCTAGTCGATCTTCGATTTTTCCGGTGAGTCTTACCGATCTTCCTTCGCGTTGTCCCAGAACCTCGGCGAATCCCTCGATGCCCGTCCCTCGATCCCGGCTGAATCCATTCAGCCGCGTACGATTAGCTCGAACTTTTCCTGCCTGCTAGCCGAGGTATCCTTCTTTGACATGCACGCTCCATTTCTCCGCGGAACGTATCGGTCGTATCAGAGTCTCCTCTCTCTCGTTGCCTTGTCGCTGGCATTCACAGGCCACCGGGAAAGAGGCTTTCCCGACGCTGGCGCCGTCCCTTTGAAGATTGCCAAGCGACTCGAATCCAGTTTCCACGTTCCTCTTCCGCCGAGGGAACGCGGAAACACCTGGGTTACCAGCGCCGTCGCCGCGGCAGCCCTCTTTCGTTCGCCGCGTTTTACCAGCCGCGCCCGCGGAACAAACGCGCACGAGAGAGAGAGAGAGAGAGAGAGGGAGAGAGGGTCTCGCGGCCAGACGAACGAGGATAAGTTCGTTTGCAACTTTGATCCGGGGGTGTGCACGCGTGGCGCAGCTCTCGGCCCGGTGACTCCGAATACGAGCCTGGAAACTTAAATTAGGCGTCCCCGCGGACCCGACGCAACGCAGCCACGCTAATTAGACGGTTCGGATTTGCCGCCACGCAGACGAGTGGCCGGGCTACTTAACGAGAGACCGAAAAAATGCCCGATGTCCGCGCCCCGATTAAACGCCCGCGGCTCGAGCCATAGGGGCCAGTTTGCGCTCTCCCGGTGTTTAAAACTGTTAATAATAGAATCGCGGATCTCAAGGATCCGTCTAAATATAATATACGCGCTCTCCGAGTGCTGTAGCCTGGACCTTAAGAGCTCGATGAAGTAAAGAAACCCGCGAGCTAGATGGCGCAGCGTGTCGGTACTAACTCGCACGGATTAAAAATGAATCGTGGAAAATACCGGCGAAAACCTTTACCGTTAAAACCTTATTTCACCTTTAACGGCGAAGTAAAAGAAGAAAGGCTCGCGTTTAAGTTATAGGTTAAGTTATTTCGCGTATTCGTTATTCACATTACTGCGTTGAAACAAATGGCAACTGAGAGTGGCCTCTCGAGTGCGAAGATTTAGCGATATCCTCGATAATGGTATTCCCTCGAGCAGTTTCGAGTTCTTCGTTCGTTATTTCGCGACGACCCGGTATATACCGCGGTAACGAAGGACATAAGGCTAGAATCTCGCGAACTAAGGGCGAAAACAAGTTTGTCGCGCACTCCTGGGACCTCGCCGCGTTGCAATGCAATAAACCGGAGCTCTCGGTTCGCCGCGTCGGGGAAAAACTGATTTTCCAGCTTGCCGGTCTGTCATTGCGACCCGTGTACAGGGTGTTTTCCGGGGAACCGACTTGTCCTTCTGCGAAAAAATTCGATTTGTCCACGGCGAGACCGTTCCTCCTCGTAGCGATAGTTCGGGAAACGGCGCGTTGGTGGCAGCAGCGGCAAAGGAACTAGCCTAATGGCGTCCCCGTGCAATATGGCCGGCAGCGTTTGATAAGACGAAACGGAGGAGCATCCGAATGGAAAGTTGCATCGNAAGCCGATCCTCCGTCCGTTTCTACCTTTCGCGCTACCTGGCCGGATTTTCCGCCGGGAATATAAAAGGCTCCGGCCGAGTGGATCGAGGATGAGAATTTCCTTGCTTTTTGCCTCACGTTTAGCGGCACAATTACCGTGGAAGTCGGTTTCGGTTCCCTTGCTCGGTCGATCGATCGTATCGAGGCCTCCGGTTCGATCCTCGATATCGCCGATCATTTTTCTCATCGTTCCTTCGCCGTGATGGCGGATAAATTGAATGAACCTGGAAACTAATTCGACCTTATTTTTGCTTCCTCTTTCAGCCGGAGCGACTCTTTCTCCGTTCTCTTTTTTCCTCCTCTTTTTCCCGTTGCTCTCCTCGTTAAACCAGGGAAATAGCTGCGAGACGAAGGAAGCGCGAGAGCCGTTTTGCGGAACCCCGACGCACGGCGTCGCGTCTCGATACCGTTCTCGCGAATTAATCGAGGCTGATTTATCGCCGGCCGGCCCGCTGGCGGTAAATTAGCGCCGCGATAAATTAGCGGCGTGGATGCTGCGCGTATGGCTCGTTCGCCAGCCGGATCACTGGAATTTGATGAAGCTGTACCGGCGTTCGCGAAATTCGATCCGCGGCTTGATTGGGCTTGGATGCCGATTTTCTTGCGTAATCGACCGCGGTTCCCAGCCTTCTTTATTTCCGTTCTTATCGTAGCCTCTGCTTATCGGTTGCTCGCTGTTTACTCTGATAGGCGCGATTAAAGCATTTCCCGCGGTTCAACCGCGTTTCGCGAGAAAATTTGCGTTAAAAAGACGCGAACTTGGGCGTCGGGAGATTATAGACGGAATTGAAATAGAATCGGGAAATTGAGGATAGAAGAGCAGCCTCGATGAAAGCGTTGTTTATCGTTAATGGGGTAATTATTCCCTGATTGCTTTCGGCATCGAATCCCGGATAAATTGAAAGTTTAATTTCCTTGAAATTTAGATATATTTGCGGGCTATTTAATAACGCAATCATTGAATTTTTCAACCGAAAATCATTTTAGTAATGGATATTTTAATTCGCATTAGAACATTCTATTTTAAATTATACCGGAATTATGAATTATCGAATAATTTAAAAATTGGATTTGTATTGTACGAGAGAGCGAGTTTGGTAATGGGTTATTTTTATCTCGAATCTACCCCAGTGAAGGTTCAGATCTGTCCGAGATCGAAAATGGCAGGAATAATTAATATAAATTACTAATAAGTTATTACTTAAATAATTTACATTCCTTTCCTCTTAGCCGATGATTTCGTAATTTTTTAATTTGCATGATAAATCCACCCCTCGTGTAATTTATTTGTACCTTTCGCAAATCATATTTCCACACTTCCGTGACACGTTTCGCGCGGAAAATTCAATTAGCAGACATCGATCGGCGGAAAATAATCGCGAGGCATAAACAACGCGGTGCATTTCCACGATCAATTATAGCCGCGCGTTTAAAAATTAATGTAACAATTCAGCAAGTACGTTAACGCGCGCTATAACACCGCGGTAATAATTTTTCACATCCCGAAAAGCAATTCGACCCTGACCCGCTGTTTGATAATTAATTAACAAATATAACTGCCTTGCTGCCCGACGTACGATGATAATTAACCAAAATCGATATCTTCATCAATTTCGAGTCCACCGTAACAATTATGGGAAATAACGTTTCGTTGGAACGGTTCCGAGACCGGGAATCGATACTGCAACAGTTCTCATCCCCCGATACAGGGAAAAGAAAGGGAAAAGGGGGCGAAACCGGGAGAGAAAACACGTGTCAAGCGTTAGGAGACGTTTTCTCCGCGGCTGATTCAGCGGCTTCCGTTGCGCCCTAGGAAATAGGTTCCCGGAAACCGGGCTCCATTTCCCGAAAACCTCCGGCCCCTCTACGTTAATTTCCCCCGTTTTATTTACTCGTGAAACCAGAGGAAATCCGTGACTTCGCGCCGGCCCGGTTTTCCCTCTTAATCCTCGCTCGTCGTCTCCGTTCCTCCGAAGAAAGCCTCGGAGATCGATCGTTCGCGACGAGGAAGAGTCGCAAAAACGGAAGGCAGGTTCTCGACACGGTTCTCGAGATAATTCGCGCCCGGTCAGCGTGGCAGATCTCGAAAATCGATCCTCCGTTTCTCGCCATCTTTCCTCACCCCTCGACCAAGCAGCCAGAGCTCGTCGCACGCGCGAGATATTAGCCGCGTTATCGTCTTCGTTAGCCCGAGTTTTTTCATCCCGCCTCGGGACAGGTGACAGCGAATTTCCGCCGCACTTTTCCCCCTCGTTCCCCCTTTTCCCCACTCTCGTTCCTCGTTTTTCCATCGCGTCGAATCTGTCGGTGGCCGGCGAACCCGATGAATACGAAATTTATCCGGTGCCCACGACAGGGCCGACTAATTCCGGTAATTTATGAAAGCGTCTCCCCTCCACTCCTGTGGCTTTATCCCGTTGCGTCTAGCCTGGGCGTCGTTATCTCTCGAATGTGAGAAAACCGACGAAAACGATATGGAAATAGAGAGGGGAGAGAGCACACACGGACGCGGGAAGGAAAAAAATATTCTTACACGGTAGTTGCGACGGTGAGATATTAAAATACGTAACGGTCTGGGTAATAAATATTTCACCTGGCAGCGTGGGACCGTGTTTTTACAGACATTCGTTGCAAACGTGTCTCGATAAATAAAGAGATACGCTGTTCAAATGTTTTTCGAATCGCCTGCCCGAGAACCTTGGATCTTTTTTCATTCGAATTACGCGATTTCCGAGCTGCTAAATAATTGTTAAATTATAACGCGACGCGTTGAACAAGCATGGAACGAGTATGCTCGATTATTCCACGCATTTATTCGTATAACTGGACGCGAGTTTCTCGTGCAGAACTCTAGCGAAGATGAATCAAAGTAGGCATATAGTGGGAATGAAATTATACCATCGAAAAAGCAGCCGGTTTGTTATAAAAATCGGGAAAGAATTGGGAAAATGTTTAAATCGAGAATAGGAAAACCGGTTGGGGATTTTTGAACGGTAGTGTACCTAAAGAGGATGAAAAAATTGCCAACATTGATTTTACGTGCGTGCTTTATTTTATTCGTGTCTTGTTTCCGCTCTCTCTCCCTCTCCCTCTGTCTCTCTCCCACGCTTGCGTGTACGTGTTCAATTGGCTTCGGCGAATCTTCGTCCTCGATGCAGATCGAATTATCGGGCTTGATTAAAATGTGGAAATTACCAGGTTTGCCGAGCGAGTGGCGCGCTCTATTTTTATTCTGGCCGCCATCGATTTCGCGAGCAAGGGACTCACCGGAACGCGATAAACTGTAATTCGTTTCCGGCTCCTATATCGCGTTGAATACGCGGCGAATTGGAACGGTACGTACGGGCTGTACATACGAAGCTGGACCGGTAATCGAGTTGCTCCCTGATAGGCAAGGAGGCGATCGTCAGCGAGAGAAGAATACAATTTATCACCGCGCTCCCGTAACGTTCCGCGATTTTTCAACGACCCATTTTTCCGCGCGCGCGTTTCTGTGTCCCCCGACACGAATCGAATGTTCCGTCCGCCATTGAGGAGGAGAGAAAAGAGCAAAAGAGGAAAAAAGGGGAAAAAAAAGAGAAGAAAAAAAAATAAAGAAAGAGAAAAAAAAGAAAGGAAGGGTAAGGAAAACATCGACAATGGAGGGAAGAAAAATAGAGAAAGAGAAAAAATGAAGCACGAGAAAGGCGAAACGGAAGCGGCGTCGCGTGATCGCGAGGCACACAGGCGTCCGCGCAGCCACAGGGAATACGCGTATTCCGCTCGTACTAGCGTACGCACGTATGCGTGCGCCTGCCCCCCACCACCGGTTCATTCATTCAAACACGCGTCGGCCTCGTATGCGTTCGCACGGCCGACCCGTCCGAGAGTGACGCTGCCGCGTGGTGGGGGAAGCGCGACCCGATTGGTGGGGGAAGGCCGCGCGGTGGGGATACTCGGGGCCGTGGAGTGGGGGAAGGGGAGACAGCTTTTCAACGCGTCAGCCAGAAAGGAGAATGAGGTTGCGGCAGAGTTCTCGTTCTCTCGTGATATATCACTGCCCCTCTCCTTTTCCTCCTCCTCTCTCCTCCTCTTTTCCTCTGTGCCCCTCTTTCCTTTCGCTCGTCCGTCTCTCTGTTTCGAATATAGAATTCCCTCTATGCACACCCGGTGGCTCTCTTTGTTCGATCTATCGCGGGATATGTAAGAACCGTGTATATATTTCTGGTTCATCCGTCGTGATGCTTCCGTGCCGGATGATTTCGGCCCCGGTGCACGCGCGCACGCGCCACAGGCTTTCGGGTTAGGTCGGAGAAAGGGGGGAGGCAGGAAAAGGGCGAGGGCGGGAAATTAAGAGGTGGGGGGAGCGGGATTACTCGCGAAGCCGCTGCTGAAAATCGCTCGGATCTGGCCCGCAGCTATTATTCCCGGGCAAACTTTCGTCGTGTCCCGTTGTCGCGTGTTCCGAACCGTGTCGGCCCCGACGTCTCCCCCGACGTCCCCCTTGACGTCCCCCCTCGCGTATACGCGCTTTTCGTGCCCCGCGGAGAGAACTGGTAGCGTGACTTCATTTTTGTCTCCTCGCTTGCCCGTTCTTCCTGTCTCCGCCCCTCTCCTCTCCTCCTCTCTCTCCCCTTTCGGGACCCGGCCGTTTTAAAGTCCCGAGCGTGGCTCGCTTTATTGGCTCGTCGTGCGAGCGACAGGTAGCACCGCGCCTTCCCGATTGTTTACCGGACCAGGTAAAGGGAACGATTTCGAAGGAAATTCACCTCGAGGATGCGGTTCAGGATGCTCGTCGGAATTTCAATGCCTCGCATTTTCAGCATGATAATTTCCAGGCTGCATTTTCTTCCTAATTTCGGTAGACCCGCGGCGCGCGTACGTGCGCCGAGGTATTCGAACCCCCTGCACCGGTCGTTTTCGACGGGTAACATAATAGGATGTAAGCACGGTAAACTGGGAGATATTTGAAAGGATAACGACGTGGATGGAAGAAGGCTCGTCTCCGGATCGTATCGCTGAGATCCTATAAATATTCTAACGCGACGCGTAACACGAATGAGGCAGCGTTGACTCTCCGCGCAACTCACTAGCGCCCGCCACTACCCGTATTTACAACAAACGTGTTCCAAGTTTATCGATATCCGATTAACTCGCTCCTCGTTTGTAAATTTTAGAGATTCTTTGGGAAAATATTCGGAAAAGTCAGGACTAGTAATGATTTAACGAAAATTTAAAACTCGGTAGATTTAATTCCAAGAAATATTCGATAGGAATATTTATGAAAGATCATAGAGTATCTCTGAACATTTTTATCTCCAACCGACGGAGTTACGTAGGATTGGTCCAGGGTCGAGGACGTAGATTATTAATAGCCAGAAGCAGAGGCTTCGTTTTCGAAATTTTTCTTCCATTCCGTCGTCGTTCCAGCCCGAGTCTCCCTTTCAGGTTCGTCAAGCTAGAGCGATAAGATATAAAGGCAAGAGAGGCAGGCCCATCGCGAGCGAGAGAAGTCCACTCTGATACACCATACCCCGGTCCGGTCTAGAAAATGAAGGATCAGGTTCGAATCACCGTGCACGGGGCCACGTGGATCGATTGCATCCCGCAGAAGTGAGACGTTACCAGTGAAAGGATCGTGACAAGACGTAGAATACCGCACGCTTCACCCAGATTCACCTGCCGCTATTCATCCCAAACGAATCTTCCTCCATTCGAGGCCCGCGCTATTCAGCGAAACTGTCATCACCGGGTATCAAAAGACGTTATCAGTCGCCGGGCAAGATTTCAAACTGGCGGAGAAATAAACACCGCCCCCTCCTCTCGCGGGAACTCCGGAAACTCGATGGCGGACCAAGCGAGACAAGGTAAAATCGGGATTTTGCACGCGCGAACCAGGACACAGGGCGAGAGGAGAGGAAGAGCGAGCCGGGAAAGCCGCGTGATCCAATTAAAGGAAATTCGAGCGCGCATGCGCGCACGCGAGCGAAGGAAGGAACGAACGGTGAATGGCTGGCCTCGTATCGGGTTCGCGCGAAGGTCGCCTAGTCACGGCACCGATTCCACCGCATTGTTCGCCCCGCGAACGTTCCCGTTTTGCGATTCAAAAGCGCTTCTTTATCGGGCCAACTTGTGCTCTCTTTCCCCTGGCGCGCGCGCGTGTGTGTGCGTCGATTGATACGGGCTCGAGTTGGTTGGAATCGAGACGAAATTGTGCAGGAGGCCGGATGCTGGTGGCCGGTATCTCTTGGTGGACCACGAGTATCGAGGAACGCGCTCGGAACCCTACGGGTCGCACGCTCCATCGATCCGGGAATGGTTTATGGGACGTGGGACTGATCGATGGTATCCTTCGCGAGGAATCTGTGACAATCGATTTTCCCCTTTGTCCCTGGGATAGCCGCGTTTTCCCGTCTTTGCTCTTCTAATTGGCTCCCGACCATCCCGTCGTCCTCGCCCGGGGGTCAGATCGCGTCGGAGAGTTTAACACCGTCGTGGTCTGATAAGGGACACGAGTGTTTGCGGGTGGAAACCACGTTACGGCGAGGAATGCGCGCGTAACAAGTGGAGTTTGCCGTGAAAGATAGCGTAACATTGACTTTCGGTATCTCCGGTTCCTGTAAATACGCCGATAAATCGAGGATCCCGAAGGGAGGACCGCGATCGAGCTTCGTTTGGATTGTAAACCGAGCGCGCTCTGGCTCGTCTGAAATCAATTGACGGCTCAAGGACGCATACCCCCACCACGCCTCTAGTACAGGCGGACGCAAAGATGGCGCAGCTCCGTGCAACCTTCCCTCGGAAGGCTTCCAACAGAGCCTATCTTCGGACGTTAACCTCGGGATTCCTTCGATTTTCTGTCGCTCTGATTGATGATTCCTCCTCCCATCCCTCCTTCGTGATTAATTCCGGCCGATGAATATTCCACGAGTCTTAAACTTGACACGTAGGTCTCCTTCTTCGGGTTCCGCTCTTTCGAGAGGCCGATCCGCGTGAAATTCGATTGGGTCGACGAGGAAACGGCAGGGAATACGAAATTGTACCCCCGCGTGTTTAGCGGTCCCCGAGACGCCGGGAGAATTGCTAAGGCACGAGCCCAAAGGGAAGTTCGATATAAGCTCTTCGGTATCAATTACGCGTCATCCTATCCGTTTGCACAGGGTGTCTCGCGAGTCATCCGACGAGTTTCTTCGTCGCGATCATTCGGAATCGTACTCGGTGTCTACGTCCCGGATAAATTCCAGCTTGTTATCGAGCTAAGCGTTGTTTAGTCTTGTTCCGAGGGTGGCGATAAGTGGCCCGGCCGTGCTTTCGTTATCTCGGCCGCTAGACAGCCGCATTCCTCATCGATTCTTCGTCCCTCGCGATCCAGCTTCGTGTCAGCCACAACTTCCAAGGTCCGTACAATTAATCCTATTCCCGGAACATGTATGCACATTCGCGAAACTTCCAAGGACCTCTGCTTGTTCTTTTATTCGCGACGATCGATGGCTTCTGGAAGACAAACCTGGATCGTCGGGACCGGATGTTCCGCGAGTCCCTGGACGAGGACCACTCCAGGATCGATCCTCGGAGCGTCGCTTAAGCATCACCGCGGGGATTTAGCGAGGCAACAGGAGAATCGAACGTGTGGAGCAGGTTGGCAAACTTCTTTCCTCGATTCCCCGGTGGATTTGCGCCGCGGCGGCGGTCGCTGACGAACGGGAAAAGGATTTTCCACTCGTCGAGTTCCTCGGGCTTTCCACCGATTTGATCGATGTCCCGCCGTCGTTTTTCCTCCCGAGCGTTGGCCCACTTTCCCGGTCCCGCGAATCAATTACGCCCTAACGAGGCCCCCGGCCCGAGGAATCCTGAAGGCTATCGACAGGACTTCACCGATGTTCCTGTTAATTACCACCTGTCTCCGCGGACACGGTCCTCTTTTCCACGATGGATCCCCCGGCTCTCGGCCGGGTATCCCGGTTCTTGCACTCCGAGAAATGAGATTGGAAGCGAGAGAGGAGAGTGAGAGAGAGAGAGGAGGGTGTGTAGGCTGCGAATTGGGTCAAGAGTATGGCTAATTGTTTAATCTTCAGAGACGCAGGGCGGAGAGGACTACCTCGACAGACGAGATGCGTTTAAACGTTGCTTCGGCCGCGGTTTTAGTTTTGTTTTATGGTTACTTTTCCAGAATACTTCTCCCGTTCTCTCTCCCTTTTTTTTCTTTTTTCCTTTTTTTGCCGGGGTCAGGAAGGTAGATAATTTTTCTCAGAGGAAACGGAAAATTAGGTTAACCCGAACTTTTCCGCGTTGCCGAGTAGAAGGTACTTCGGGGTGTTTTATTAACCGAGAGGTTTTACCTAGACGGAGGTATGCTGATTAATTATTAGCGGGCCAGAAGTTCCCGGGTATTTCACGGCACGATAAATAAATTGTATATTATTTATACGTTTCTGCAATTTTTACGCGAGAAACGATACCATCTTTCCGCCTCGGTTTCGGAAATTTCGTTATCAGACTTCGTCGAACTTCGCGGAGCACATCGGCAAGTTATTCGGAGTCTCTTTAACCCTTCATCGTCTGTTACACCGAACTCTCTCGAGTCTATAACGCTCCTTTTCCCGTTGTTCCGCAAATCGAATCAGCAAACTTCGTCAAACGTATTTAAACGCCGTCAAAACGTTGTTCGAAACCTGCTTAACCCGTAATCTTCTGCTAATTATCAGACTGCTAACCCTTTCGCGAGTAGACGCGGACTTGGAGACAGCCTTAAGACCATTTCCTGGTTAACTCACTAGCGCCACCGCGGTCGATATCTCCGACGAGTTTCTTTTCTCGCTTTACCGACCCGAGCTTGCAGTTAGCCTCTTTATCATTCACGCGAATTCGTATTTCCTTCCCGAAGCTTTGCGGAAATATCCGAAATCTCTCTTCCTCTCTTTCCTTCTCTCTCTCTTCTTTTCTCTCTTTTAAGAGATCGAATATCTGTCGAATATCGCAAAGGATCCGGCGGCCATATTAATTAGCACGTTTAGAAGCTGAAAGCGGGCTAAATTTCCCCTCTAATGAATATGTATACACGGTCCACGGCGTGCACACAGGTTCGCGGAAGATGGCGGCGCGCGATAACGGAAACGAACGGCTTGCTAAAAAAGTGGACTGGCCAAAAACTGCGTCAGGATCGCCGGCTAGATCCGCTAATTGCCGGCTTGACATCGTTGTTATTCGTCATGCGTGCCGTTCCCTGGCGCACGTCGAAACCGAGCCAATTAAAACGAGCCATCCCGAAAACGGCCAGGATTATTTTCATTAAACGAATTACTTGCGCGACGAGAATTATCTTTTTTTTCCCCAGACTTTTTCCCAATTACAGCCGGGCAAAAGACGAACCGGGCGAAAATAAACGAACGCGGGTTCGAAATAAATAACGCGAACTTACGCGTCTTATTCGCGCGAAATATCTCGGGTTTTTCTTCGAAATTAAAGGGGAACGGCAGCGAATTTGGGGACCCAAATTCGTTTGCGCTTCCATCTAGAAGACACGAATAATAATCCTCTATCAGTTATGCAATTCCCTGCTTCTCGAAACCGAACTTTTGGCTCCGAACCGCGTCTCGTCGCGAAAGTATGTCGGACTCTCGCTGATCGATGTAGCGCGAACGGTTAGTTACTTTTCCTCGCTCGAAATAAACTTTCAAGAATTAACGATTACCCCGAACAAATTGATCAACGTCACGGCAGTGAGCGCGTAAAAAGGTGCCACGATTCCACGACGAATGAAAGAAATAGAATAAAATTACGGTCGCGGTGTTCGAGTCATATAGTTTAAGCCGGTATCGCAACGGACGACTCGGGAATTCCTTTTACTAGCCCCGTCCCGATGTTTTCATTCGAAACGTAGCGATCTATCGCTTTTTACGACGTTTTATGCGTTAATAAAATGGTATCGGGACCGATGAGGTCGGCGTGGCGCGTTTTAAATCGCTTTTCACACGCGGCCGGTTCTCATGTAAGATTAAGCGGAAACCAATTAAGGCTGCGCCGTGCCCGAAGGACACGGGTGAATTAAATTCCGCGGACACGCCCGAAATCCTCTTGACTGCGAAGACAAAAGCACGGTGGAAGTAACTGGCCGTCTTTTCGCCGTCACAGAAACCCGCCTTAAGGCTCGAACCTTGAACCCTGTTGCACTCGTGCGCGAGTCCCGCGACGAGTCGCGAATTTCCCGATCCTCTCGCGCCAATTAAGATCGCGTGCTGATGCTCTGAGTCAGCCATTCGCCTTTTCACTTCGTGTCTTTTCGCTGGATTAAGTATGTCGAATATTATACTCCCGTCTCCTTAATGCGATTAGGTGTACTCGTTCGCAATTAGGAATGGCGAAAGATAAACAATTTTTTTATGGGATTAGGCGTGAGTGTTGATAATTATTATAGAGATTTTGACACTAGCAAAATTCTCATTTATTTACATTACAAGAAACTAGGAACAAATTTAAATTTGTAACTGCGTTTGATTAATTTTTAATATTTGCAAATGAAGTATATACGAAAATTCGCAAATCGTTAGTTTAGGGAATATAATCATAGATTTAAGTATTATGTCCTAAATTGTGTAAAAAAGAAGGTAAATTCAGGTTAAAAATAAAAAATGAACATAGGTCTACTAACAGGCAAGAATTCACGAATTTCGATACTCTCTGCAAATTACCATAACTCAGAAAGAATCGAGTCGCAGAAATTTTCAAAAATTTATCCACAAACCCTAAAACGACTCCCTTCAAATTAACTCAGAACGAATCGAGTTACCAAAATTTTCCAAAACTTCGTGTCTAGTTGCAAATTTTCTCTAATCACTCGTTTCTTTTCTAAACCTAAACGGAATTCTAAACCTAAAAGGAATTCCAGGAAAACGCGCAACACACACAGAGAGAAGAACTTTGCGATTTCCGCGTCCTGAACGCATCACGGAGCGTCCTGTTGATTTTGCATCGGGCGTTCGCGAGCGGCGTCGATTAATCGGTTCACGGAAGAACTCGGCGCGGAAACGCGGAGCGGAATCAGCAGCTGCGCGGAAGATGGAAAGATAAACAACAGCAGGCGGGCTTCTCACGCGATTCCGCGCGAAATGCGCGGCGGATCGGCGAGACTCCGCTCGCGGAACGCGCCGCGGTCAGCTCGGGTATCGATGATCGATACGGCCGAGTTGCCGAAGAATTATGAGGGTCGGAGGAAATTCGCGGCCCGTGTCCGATGATTGATCGAACGAATTTGTTCTTGGTTACTCTTCGGGAATCATGGCGGCCGGGAAATTGGGAAAAATACGGCGACCCGGGAGATCTGCATCGTTGATTGGGGTTTACGTGGAAATTGATGACTCTCGCCGGCTATTTTTCCCCGGTCTATTTACCTCGCTTCGAACTTTAGATCGGAGTTATATTTCGGCGGGCCATTATGCTTCCGTTCCCATCGTTAATTTCGAATTCCACCGTAAATGAGGATTTAAGGGGTGTATTTAATCCGGTCAGTGAAAATTCTTTCGGATCCTTTCCTCAGGAAACCATGGTATCTGAGAATATTTCCAAGTTTCTTTTTCTTTTTTTTTTTTAACAAAAGAAGAAGAAATTATTGCAAATCGTTTAGCCTTGGTAAGTCGTGTTTTTAAAAATGGGCTCGAATGGCTGACGCGATTCCGGACCATCCGATTATATAAAATGAAAAAACTAAAGGGCATCTTAATTAGTGTAAATACAGCTATAGTATGAACAAGTGAAACAGCGAAATTTCGAAAATTACGGAAATAGCGGAATTTCAAAGTTTAAATATTGATTTTCCTGAGCTTTTCATCCTTTGGGTGGCAAACAAGAATATAAAAATCCATCGGATTTTGAAATCCGTGGTTCACGCGATAAATCTACATCCCGTGAAGATTTGCAGGAAATTTCGAGTCGATCGATCAACAGAAACGCGAGATATCCCGTCAGCCAGTTCGAAAAACACGATTTTAAAAAAAAACGCATTCTACCGCGCTTTAAATATCTGTAACTTTGTTAATTTTACGAATTCGAACAAATACTTTTACACGCACATTTTCAAGGGCCTGCACTTTGAGAAAATGTAAAAAAAAAGAAGAGAATTGATATTTTTAATCCGGATTACAAGATTAACCTCTTTAACGCGTTCAATCCTTAGCGCTACGATGACGAGTTTAACTCGGTCAAATTGTACGATTATAAGCTATTCTTATCACGCGATCATAGTTCTATCTGACACATTCCAACGCGTAGAAAATTCGAGGAGTATCTAAAATTTTTATCTAATTTTACCACGGATGGAATGAACGCGTAAAATAGAATACCGCTTCGTTGAATAATTTTTCGCAATTAACTCGTGGTGCAAGGGTTTAAAGAAGAGGTCGGTATTTCGGAAAATTTGGACACGCACCGGTTGGCGCGAACTCGACGGACGAAGGAGGGTCGTGTTAACACGGGCTAAGGGAAATTTTACATAAAATCGAAACCGTGTTAACACGGCTATGGTCGTTGCGGGGTTAATGGCGAGGACACGGTGTTCACGGTATTCGAGAGACCGTGGAAGAAAAACCTATCACGACGAAAAGTCGACCACGCGGCACCTGGTCACGTTGCTAATAATTAAACTCGTATTTTAGAAACAAGAAACTGTTCGAGATTAAAATGGTAATCGATACTCCGCTCGTACTCGATGTCCTGCCATCCTGTTGCACTGGTTTTGCATTATTGCGAGGTAAACAGCTGCAACGCGAGATAAATTCGTCTCCTTTGGGCCACTTTTCAAAATTATCCACACGCGTAAACACGTAACGAAGATTTCTTTCAAAAGATAAAAGCAGACAAAAACAGAATAAATACCAATTTTGCTAATAAACGCAATAGAGACGAGGATTTGTTTACAACTGATTCAATTAGAAATAAAAAGTGTACAAAGAAAAAGATAGAAATACAACAAAGATAAGTTGCAGCTGAAAAAAGAGAAAAAGAAATAGAAATACGAAAGTGTCGATTTATACACTGTCAATTATATAGTCTAAGCTCGCAATTAATGAACGAGTCACGCGAATTTACGTTTTCATTTGAATTTTTATTAAGCCGTGTTACGAATATGGAAAAATAAGAGAGAAGTTTGGAAAAGGGAAGATGGAGAAGATATTACGAAATAAAATATTACATCAACAACTATAGCAAATATATGAAACATCGGATGAATAGACACCTCTCATATCGCTGTATTACAAGCAAAACTAGGAGTGGTCTTGCTTTTAAATTCTAGACGCGTAAATAAAATTTGTTAGTGACCGAATCATTAATACCGTAAAACAGCAGCGCTGGAAATCGGTGGCCATTTTGGTCCCCGCAGTATTAACCAGAAACAAAGGACGCGTGTCGCGATGATCGGGCAATTAATCGAGATGGGATATCGAGAGAAGACGGTTATGGCGTGTTTGGGAGAGTATCGCGGGCGGTGATTAAAAGTGATTAAAAGCGTTGGATCCCGGGCGAAATTGCGAGGGCGAGGTGTCGGCCATTGTAGGCCAGCCTCGGCACGTCCCCTTGGGACGTTGGTCCCTGGCAAAGGGCTCCAGGTCTACCTGCGAATCCGTTCTGACGTGGAAAAAATCTAATACGCCAGACACTGTTACGGAACCCGGGCCTTCGGCGACGTTGGCCTACATTTTCGACAGCCCCGGTGCACCGGGTCGAGAAACTTTCCCGGCTTTTTCTACGGTGTGCAACGTAGATGGAATGTAAGCATCGTTCAGCCAACACAGGCTTTTAGCCATTTCCGTATCGATGGAGAAAATCAACGGCGAATATTCCCGGTTACGCTCCTTCCTGTCGGCAGAAATTCTCATCTTCCCGATCTTCCGCCGTTGTTTCGCTAACACGGAAACCGGCAAACGGCGAGAACCATTTTCCACCGATCCTGAACGAATCTACCGTGCACCTCGCGTTTCCAGTATTAGAGAGAATTATGGAGAATTATGGGAAAGAAATTCGTCGAATGTTACGCGTCGCCAGTGGCTTAATTCGCGAGTGTTTAAAAGTTAAAAGTTATACGAAGATCGAGTTATTTTATCACGAGTAAAATTCGTATATTGCAAATTAGAAATTCGTGGAAATTTTAAAAATTTGTACAATTTTATTCTAAATAGAATAAGTGTACAGTAGATAATTAAGGAGAATTATGGGAAAGAAATTTGTCAAATGTTACGCGTCGCCAGTGGCCTAATTCGCGTGTGTTTAAGAGTTAAAAGTTATACGAAGATCGAGTTATTTTATCACGAGTAAAATTCGTATATTGCAAACTAGAAAATCGTGGAAACTCCAAAAACTTGTAAAATTTTATCCTAGATAGAATAGGTGTATAGTAGGTGATTAAATCGGGGTTAAATAATTTTGTAAATGAGGGTAAGTTTATGTTTGGAGTTCTAAGTTGGTTTTTATCGCGTTTTATATTTCCATAGAGCTATTGTGTCGCGAGATAGCGAATGAAGGGATGGCGAAGATCCCGTAGGAAGTCTAGACCGAAGGGGTGGTTCTGGATTTGACCACAGAATGTGGGTGCTTTAGAGAGTCGAAAATAGGCAGATGTCTATTGTCCCCTTGTTAGCAGTCAAAAGGAAGCATTACTTTTAAATTGATCCTTTTATAAGCTGCTCTAAGGGCAGATGCGTCCTCCTAAATCGAACTATACTCGGAGCTTTCAGAAAGATTACAATAGCTCGTTCATGGGGGTGGTAGAAAGGATATTGTGTCCGATCTCTATAGAAATAGATACAAGAATGCAGTCAATATTTTGATAAGAGTCAGTTAAATAAATAAATCGTTAACCCTTTCACTAGTCTCCATTCAACTCACTAGCGCCACCACGGCCAGTATCTCCGATAAATCCGATATTTCTTCTTACACAAAAGATCATACTTGAAATATTTAATATTCATTTTGGCATTGGCCGAACATTAACACTAAACGTACCGGTCTTTTGCATTTACCTATTATTTAAAGAATTCAAGAATTTTTCACTATAAAAAGTAAGCTACGAGAAAAACGAAAAGCGAGAACTTGAATAATCCGATGATATAAGAATTTACAAAAAATCAAATGAACGAAAGGAATAACATTTGATTCTACTTGGTACGTTTAGCGTTAATATCGATATTTTTAATATAAAATGCAACATAATAATCGTTCTTTTTAACCAAGAAAAGTTTCATTGATTAATTAAATTTCCGCCATCTTGTATCCAATAAATTAGAAACACTATATCTCCTTGAAGTGTAAAGAAATATAAATCCAATATTATTTATCGACTACCAAATACAACGTTTCAAACATTTATTTAACAAATTAATAATTGCCATGATTTTCATTCGATTATTCCACTATCGAGCTTTCAACCAGCCGCGAAATAAACTTCGGGAACCTTTTCAGAAATCACTTTGGATCGTTTTGGATTTCTGCTAATTCCCAGTGGAAAGCAGGGCCGTCGATAGTTAATCCGCGCCCGCGTTGTGCAGAAGAACAACGACGCGCGGATTTCGTTTTAAATTCACCGCTTTTTTTCCACCGTCGATAAAATTCCGGCGAAAGGTCAGAAGTCTCGGTGCCCCGCTGCTTTGCCAGATTTATTCGATACACCCTCCCGCCGTGGAAAGAGCCGATGCGATCCCCGGCGACGTTGATCTATGGCCGTTCGCCGCGAAGTTCCGAGGGTTGTTTCGCGAACGGGATTTCACCGGGGGTTGACCGTGGAATTTTCGAAAGTTCGTTTACACCGGTGACGCGACTGGTTCCGCGGAACTTCCGTTTCGCCGGCGTGCAGGATTTCGGAAATTTCCGAGCTTCGCAAGCCCGTTCGCCTATAACCCCCTCCGCCTCTCTATTTCACGCTTCGACTTTCGGAAATTTCATCGAGCCGGAAACGACGACGCTCGGAATTCCAAAGAGGAGCGAGATTGAAAAAAAGAACGGGGAGAAAGATTTCGGAGAGTGATTAAAATGGAAATTGCCGTGGGAAAATGGAAAGAGAAAATGGGCGAGGTGAAAGGGGCTACTACTAAATTTTAATTGAAAAGAGGTTTAAATAATAATAGCGACTAACAGTGACGGATGGGGTCAGGAAATGCTGGTTGCTCGGAGATTAGGGCCCCCATCCTCGACTGTCGTTTAATTTTTGCGGCAAAACTGGAGGTGTACGTAGATTTTAGTTACGCGATTAATAATGGGATCAGAATTAATTCGATTAGAAGCTGCGACGTAATTTTATAATTAATTTTATTTTATATATTAATTACGGTTCTATCTTGATATAAATTATCGTTAACTTTTAAGGAAATAGGTATACGTTCTTGACAATTGCAAAAAGGAAAGTGTAAGGAAAGTTGAACTCTCCTTTATCATTTGGAAAGACGAGTAATTTGCAAAACTTTCAGCCCTTTGCACTCCCCTAATTTTCTCCAATTTTCCTTCCAATGTAAAACTCATTTTATACATTTTATCTGAAACCTAGTTAAAAAGGTCGTTCATAAGTAATAAATTTAAGTAAGTTTTATTTAAAGATACCAGGAATAACATAATCGTACCGGTGAATGAACTTAAGCGTAGGTCTAAAGTTTTAAATGGAAGGGAGACACGGGGGTGTAGATGAAGGGGTGAATTAGGGGTTAAAGGATGAAACTCGCGAGGAGAACGCTTTGAGACGATTTTTTTTTTCTTTTTCTTCTTGGATTCGCAGTATTCCCGGTTAACGTCCCGCGGAATGTCTTTTATAGGCACGCGTGTCGGCGAAGACGCGGATAAAACCGCGCGAGCATCGGGGCCGCCCCTGGATTGGCCGCTGGAAATTATGTATTCAAAGCAGGAATGCTAAACGCGTGCCCTGGAACGCACCGACCCCTCCGCCCCCTCTTTCATCTCGGCCCCCGATCTGCACGGAAATCCCATTGCCGGTGTATCGTAATCGGTGAATTTTTATTCCCCGGCGAATACGCGTTCTGTCTCTGTTTCCAGTTTATTCCCCAACCGTTCCGGAACAACTCGCGAAACGCGTTAGAAAATTCGCGATGTTACGGAAAAATCGCGAGAATCAGGTTAATTTTCGAAATATTTATATAATTACGGAACGGCGGATATTGTTCGAATATAATACTACCCGATACCTGACATAATTGCGACGAAACGTAACGGAATTGTATGAAAAAAGATGCCACGCGAAAGTTATTTCGAATAAAATTCTGTATTCTTCCGCGGGAATCGATAAATTAATCTCGGAGATATTTCCGTGAAAGATATTCGCGGAATAAAAAATAACGGTAAAAGCGCAGCGATGTAATTAGTTTTATAATCTCGAGGAATTTATAAAGGAAAAAATAAGGAATTGTAATATCGGTGGTGGGGTGGTGGAGCTGGATTCGAACGCTCCCCTGCGATCTTCGATGTTAAGTAACACAGTGATTGGGGAGGGAGTAGGGGGGAAGGATGGGTGAACGCCCCCCGAGATTTTTCTCACGTACGCTGTTTGTTCCTCTTCCTATTATAATTGGGATATCTAAATTTGGTGGTGGTCTACTTTCTTCGTAGGTCTCTGACCTCTCTTTCCTCGGGTTTTTCGTGATTTGGACTCACTGATAGTTGTGTTGGCCAACCGTCATCAGTGTGTTTTGTGTTGTGTGCCCCTTCTAAATTGTGTAGGGATCCACTCTTGGATTCCTTTGATTATCGCGCGTACTCCACATTACCACTTCTCTTTCTGCCTTCATCCACGATTGGACATAGTGTTCTTCGCGAATTGGACTCTCACTGACGATGGCTACGTTTCAAAGTCTTGGCTAAACTAGGTCCACTTCTAGGGGAGAGGGAGAGAGAGAGAGAGGAAGGGAGATCTTTCTTGGACACTGGCTACTCCATGGTGATTGGATTCCCTTCTCCCACTTTCTAAGATTCCTTCGAGTAATTCATCTCTCTCCACTAACTATCGAGCCCTCAAGTGTTCTGGAGTTGCTCGTGGGAATTTTAACTCTGGTTTATATATGGAGAACTTTGGGAAGTCGTCCAATTGAGTTCAGTGTTTGAGGAAACTATCGAATAACGAGAAAAAAAAAGAAATATAATTAATAGTAGCGCCACGGCAAAGAGAAGAGAGAAAAAAAGAGTATTTTTCGAAAAAGTCAAAAGGGCGGACACACGCCAATGTTTGAGAGCTTCGCGAAATGTGAAAAAAAAAGAAAAAATCTAGTAAAAAGGGGAGGAACGGGAGAGAAACTAGCAAAAAACAATGGGAGAGAGCTACAAAAAGGGGGAAACAAAAATCAAATAGAAAAAAGGGATTCTAAAAGAGTAGTATAGCAAAAAAACACAGGTGTTAAAAAAAGCGAACACAAAACGAAAAAAAAGGAAGAAAACGTAAAAAGGGCTTAGGAACTAACAAAAATACGCGGGGGTAAAACAAGCGAAAAAGGTCTCAAAAGAGTAGAAGAAAAGTAGAGAGGAGCAGAAAAAGAGGAGAAAAGAACAACACGGGGGAGACCTCAAAAGCCAGGGAAAATGAGTGAAAGAACAACACTGGGTTCCCTAAAAAAAAGCCCAGCCCCCCGAAAAAAAGGAAGGAAGCAAAAAAAATAAAACGAGAAAAAAGAGAGAGAGAGAAGAGAGAGCACGGTATAAACAGGAAAGAAAAAGAGAGGGCTTAATTGCGGCATTAATCGAGGATGACTGTACCGTCTCTAAACACACATGTGGGTATACGGTTCTCTTAGTGTATGCATGTGTGTAAATAACTCGTGGTAACTCTCGTGGTCGCAAGGACGTTGGACACGGTGAAGGGAAGAAGAAAAAGGGACAATAGAGAGCGAGAGAGAGAGAGAGAGAGAGAGAGAGTGGAGCGAAGAGAAAAAAAGGGCTCGTTAGTAGGATGCAATTTCGGTCAAATGGACGCGCCGTGGTTCTCCGATGGCCGTCGCGGCGCTGCGAGCGGAAATCGCGCACTTCGTTAGTCGCACGGCAATTAGCCGACCCCGCGTCTTAATTACCCGACTCTCTCGGCCGCTTGCAGACGCGAACGACGATCCGAAGATCCTGCCCGAAGAAGAAGAGGAGAAGATCCTGTGGGAAATGCATCTTGCGCGGAAACGCCGCGGAGAAAATCGATTCTGGCGCACCGTTGCGACGTTGGCCGGGGTGGACGTGGTGCGAGGGGGAGAGGGGGAGGTTAAGATGCCACGGAGTTTTAAGAGCAAAGAACCTCGAGTGGGTACCGTTCTTCGCCACGGTGTTTAGACTCGACGAGATCCGTTTTAGCTAGCCCCAGCCGGACGCACGTGCTCGCCGAGGATCCCCGGTTGAGCACCACGAGTCAGAGTTCCTCGAGAAAATTAACATTCGTTGCAGGGAAACAGGGATCCCGGTGCCGCGTTACCTCCGTGTTCCTGATCTAAACCAGCCGGCGTTCCGTGCCCCACTTTGCTCTCGGAATCTCGCGGAAGAGCCGTGAAAGCGGAGTATAAAACCGTGGCCGCGCGGGGCCCGTGATCGGGGGTTAGGTTTCTAACTTCCAGGCAATTAAAGAAGACTACTGTTAATAACCGGTTGTCAACGAAATCCTAGCTCCGCCGGTAGACAGAGTTTGGCCCACTTTTACGGTCCCGAGGCCCGTTCTCGAACGCCTCGGCTCTCCGGGCAGCGGGAAAAGTAGTCTGGCGCAGCTAGATCCTCGTCTCTCGATTCTTCCGCCGGTTATCCAGGTATTACCAGTCCCGGCACGTGGTGGAGTTCCACGAGGAGGGATGAAGAGGTCGGCGAATACCCGTTCACCCCTGGATAAGGCGAGACACCCAAGCCCGGGGAGAGAGTTTGTTCGAGCCGCCTTACCCTTATCGCGCTTTCGACCTGGATTCTCCGGGAACGAGATCGATGTCGCCGGTATCCGCGTTCCTAATCGACGTTAACGCGATTAGCACTCGCTCAAGTTCGCTCGCGTAATCGTTCCCGCGTTTAAAAACGCTCTAAACACACCGAGAGCCTCTCGAGAGCCCTGCTTGGCTTCGCCGCTTCATCCCGAACCGTACCGGTTCCACTCGCGACTCTTCCCTAAACGAGCATGGTCCCTGAAAGACGATTATGCCAAAAAAAGGACAGAAAAAAGGACAATTCCGGACAATAAGTGGAAACGAAGCTCGTTAGTCGAATAGAATTTAGGAACAGACCTGGCCGACGAAATTCCAGTATCGCGGTCGCGTTAGGCGAATTCGTTAGCAAACCTCTACACACAGAGACTCACGGGCCCCTCCTAAGAAGGTGGGACCAATCGAAACGCGCGATAAAAGAGTGTCGATGCGACAAATTAATTAAGCTCTGGTCCCGTGCTTTATATTTTAAACCGCGCGATTACGGGCGACACTAGCGCCGCGGTTGCGCGCTACTAGGCGGCCGCGGCGATAAAATTAATTAACGGGCCGGACATCGGAAGAGAGAGAGAGAGAGGAAGACAGAGCGGAGATAAATGGTGGAAAAAAGGGAGAAGAAGAGATATAACGAGCGGGGTGGCGAGGGTTAATCAAAGAGACGCGCCACGTGGACTCTCGATCCTTGACACGGAATTAACGTCGGGCCAGTCCTCGTCTCCGATACTCCAGCTGCACCACCCTCTCTCTCTTATCCTCTCTTACCCTCTATGCGACTCTCCTCCGAGCGGTGTCTCCTCTGGAGATTCCGAGCGAGTCCACCGAAATCGTGGAATATTCCCAGCCGGATAAATAAACTTTTTTCGAGCACATCCGGCACGAGGGGGAGCATCGGAAGGACGCGCGTATGAGCGGTGCAATTAGACCCGCTGTGCTAATGCCCCGATCAATAATACGGTTGTCGTTAACAGCCTCGTAAGCGGTACAGTTCGCCGGCGACCGAGCCGCAAACTTTTCCAGCCGTTCGACGCTAGTTTCTCCGGGTTATCTTAAGAATCCGTGGAATCCAGCGAACTCGCAACCGTTCTTACCCGTCTGTTTTAATGTTTTGCCTCGTTTCGTGTGCTTCCAGGGGACGTCATCGACTGCTGAGCGGCAAGAGACGAAAAATCAGCTGGTATGTCAAATAATCAGCTGGTTGACTCCTGTCTGTAAGTGTCTTTCTCTCCTCGAGCTCTCTGCCGAGAGGCTCGTAACCGATTAATAACCTACGTTCTCTATTTCTCTCTCTATCTCTCTTTCTGTCTCTCTCTTTCTCTTTCGCTCTTCTCTGTTCTCCCGATAAGAAGCCGGTGATCGTAAAGCGAACTCTGCCTTTCCCCGGCCGGACTTGACACACGGCCTAGCGTAACTCGGCCAATTGGCAAAGCTCGTTTCCCGGTAACGGCTAGAGAAAGAAACAAAAAAAAATAGAGACTCGACCTTATCACTTCTGTCTGTCCCCCCTGTCGTTCCGCTCGCTCGGCCGATTCTTCCTGGCCGCCTCGGCGAGAGAGAGGGCGCGCCCGGGAACGATGGGCGACCGATGATGAAAAAGACAGTTACATGATATCTCTAGCCCCGAGAGGTTGCACCCTAGGAAGCACGTAGTCTCGGCACACGGATTAATCACGGCGAAATTCTTGATATCAGGCTGGTGAACCGTCGAATCGTCGAGAGACAGGAGCACAGCATAACGCACACTGAGATCACGCAGAGGTGACTAACATGACCTAATCGCCGGGGTTAGTCATTCTGAGCATCCTCGGCCTTGGCTGACCGAGAGCGTTCGCGTGGTCCGATCTTCTCTCGCGAGATCCTCGAGAGAGAGAGAGAGAGGGAGATGACACAGGGGCCCCCCGGCAGCGTGACTCGGCTGCGGAATCACAGGGCCCCCGGTTCCCTCCCGGAGGATCCCGCGAGATTATTCGCGGATCGTTCTAACGTGCATGACTTTTGCCGGATGGCCACGTCAAAGAAGATAAAAGAGTCGTCAGAATGAGTAACTTCGGTCGCACTAACACTTGGCTCGCGTTTGTTCAGCATGGCGTGAGTGATGCGTGACGAGGACGTGAGGCGAGTAGCTTAGCGTAGTTAGAGGTGTACCTGGATGGCTTGCTTTATTTCTCGGTACTCTTGCTTTCCTTTTTGCCTCGTCTCTACTCCTCTTTCGTCTGTTTTTTTTTTTCTCTTTTTTTTCCCCTCGCACGTTCGTTATTCGTTTCGTTCCCTCGGTTAGATCAGAGACGCACTCGAGTCTCCGCGTGTTTTTGTATGGGCTGAGACTGATCTTTCCTCGGCGCGTTGTCTCGTCGCGTTTGATTTCCGTTGGATGTCACGCCGAGCTTTCGCCGGGTCAGACGATAATTCGCGTGCATTGTGTTCTTGCAGACGCGTTCTCCAGGAGAAGGGCCCCGACATGCCGCAATACACGTAAGCTATCGAACCGACGCGAATAAATCGCCGATTGTCCCCGGTTGCAGGATGGGACCAGCCACTCTAATTGATCATTATTGCGGACGTTTTGCAGCGGACAGAGTGATGCAGATTACCACGGAAGTAACGGCCAGGCGGACACCCATTCGTTGCATTCGTCTCATTTGTCTGTCCAGGAGGATCCATTACTCATCCGGAGCCATAAGCAGCAAACTACTCAACAAGTGAGATCCGTTCGCAGTTTTGCCAACGGTCTAATTCGCCCGGCAACGATTTCCTTTTTCCTCTTAAACGATTGTTGCTCTTCGCAGCCCCCGCCGCCATTACTCTTAATATCCTCGGCGTGCTCTCGCCGTTTTTGATGTCCTCCCCTCTCTCCTCGATAATCCAAGTACTCTCCCGCGTTTCCTCGACGTTTCCAGGATTCTCCAGAGTACCAGAACTCGTTTTCGGTCTTTGTTGGTCTCCTCCTCGTCTTCGGGACTCCATCCGCGTTCCCAGGATTCCCCGGGAATCCCCTAGTTCCCAACTTTCCCACCCATTCTCCCTATTTCCGATCACGGAGCTCTTCATTTCCAGGAATCTTCGCGATCCTAGATATCAACCGCAGTCGAATCCGATACTCGTTTTCGGGATTCTCGCGAAGAGCTAGAGTCGTCGATGTCCTTCGTTAACTATCTAGCAAAGCATTAACCCTTTGCACTCGATTTATGCATTCTTTAGCTAATAAAACCCGTCAAGTTTTATCTCCTTTGCCGTAAACCGTAATTTCGAAAGAAATAATCGGTGTTAAAAATTGAACAATGCGTTAAAAGCGTTGACGAGAACACAAAGACACTATAAAAGCCTGGAATTGTTGTTATTGACCACGAAAAAATTCCTCGATCGCTTCCGTTTTCCGAATCCTTCCGTTCCTCTAAGAATCCTCAGGTACCCCTAGCTTTCCGGGAATTCTCTCGGCGTCCCCCGAATTTTCGCGCGATCGACGACGGAGCAACGGAATAAAATGGGTGAACTTTTCGCAGGTGACAAACGTGTCGAAGGTGGTCCGCGAGGTGTCACACATGGAGCCGGATCCAGGGGCGGTGAGCTACATGTCAGTGCCGTTGATGTCGCAGGACTATCAGCACGCGGACAGACGGTACCCGGCAGACTCGTACATGGTCGGGTACGAGCATTACGAGTCGTACCTCGGCTATCCTCCGCAGCCAGGTTATCCGGGCCCACATGGCATCTACATGCCGCGCTCGCATTCCCCTCACAGTCCTCATAGCCCTTCGGAGCACAGTCGTGCCTCGCCTCCGCATGGTAAGCGACCGTCGTTATTTTTCTTCTCCGAGGAAAACCCAAGGACTCGCTAACGTTGCCTCTTCCTTTCTGTTTTCTCTGCTTCTTCTCCCCGCGAAGAATACCTGCGCAAGGCGGCGCCGTACGTGGAAGCCGGTTACAACGACATCGATCCAGGTTTGAATCCCGCGTTGCAGGATCATTATCGTATTACACCTAGTCCTGGTGGCCCCGGAGATCAATATGGTACGTTCGGTGTCGAAACTACGCGATGGGCAGACACAGAGTCCCCGAGCACCGTTCACTCCCGCGCTCTTCCTCCTCGTCTCTGTATCCTTCCTCGAAAGAACCATACCGAGTTCACCTAGACAGCTCTATAATGAGATATTCAGCTATCATGTTGCAGCGGGCCGCGGCTATTTGTCTGGTCGTGCACCGGGCACAGCATAATTCACTTTAATTATCTCTATGCCTGACATTCGTTGTTATTTTGTGTTCCCTCTAGATCAAATCAGCAACTCTTGGAATATGGATGACTCTGGCGAACCCTCTCAGCATCCTCATGGTAGGGTCACATCGATAATTTATTTAACACTCTCTCTCTCTCTCTTTCTCTCTCTCTCTCTCTCTCTCTCCCTCTCTCTCTCTCTCTCTCTCTCTCTCTCTCTTTCTGTGTCTCACTCTCGTTAAGCCTCATCTGCTCGCGTTTATCGTCGTGGAGCCTCTCTAACCGTCGCGAGTCCATATTCCACTCGGTACCGAACCACGCCACCGCCTCACAGATAATGCGAGTGAATTATGCGTTTCGACTATACGTTAGAGCCAGAACCCAGAAGCCACTTCTCCCTAATCTCTTCTTCTCTCCGTAATCGACCCCCCGGCCTTGGCTTTTTCCAGACGAGAATAAAGTGGCCTACGGTTACGTGTCTCCGTCCCCCTATGGACCTGTCGGATACGGCCCCGGTGTCGGGGTAGGTCCAGTCGCAGTTCCTAGCGATGTACCCGGCTACGACGAGGGCCATCCGGTCCCCCTGCCCTCGGGGGTCCCGCCGGGCATGTTCGACGACGAGGTCCATCTCCAACGGCTACAGTCCCGGCATCCGGTGGTGCCGGGCATGGCCAGCCCCCTGGACGACGACCAGAAGTCCATGAGATGGCGGGACCCGAACCTCTCCGAGGTCATAGGCTTCCTCACCAACCCGAACAACATCATCAAGGCGAACGCCGCCGCGTATCTGCAGCATCTCTGCTACATGGACGACCCGAACAAGCAGAAGACGCGAAGCCTCGGCGGAATACCGCCGTTGGTCCAGCTGCTGGACCACGACAACCCGGACGTCTACAGGAACGCGTGCGGTGCCCTCAGGAACCTCTCATACGGCAGGCAGAACGACGAGAACAAGAGGGCTATCAAGAACGCCGGCGGAGTCCCGGCTTTGATCAATCTTTTACGCAGGACGTCCGACGCCGATGTCAAGGAGCTGGTCACGGGGGTTTTGTGGAACTTGTCCTCCTGCGAGGTGAGCTCGGACCTTTTGTTTTAACCCACTTGCATCATCGCTCTGAAGAAGGTCTTTCAAGGTTCCGATTGAAATTAAGCGTAACAAACGAATTACGTTATATTATATTTGATCCCGTTTGATCTTATTTATATTTGATCCAGAAATTATACTGTAAGTGGAGCACTTCCTTTTGTCAGGATAAATAGCTACACGCAATTGCTATACCAAACTTTATTATCTAATCGCCTCTTTCCAATGCCAAGTTCTCACTTCTAATGCCAAATGCCAACTGTGCCTGTCGAGGTCTAACTGCCCGCTTGGGCCTGTGCCTAAGTGGGGCCTCGAGTACCCGGCACTCCTGGCGGGACAGGCCCATCCCGTGCTTATTCAAGCCTTCAGGAAAAATTCTTACAATACATATTTTAAAGCCAGATCATTCTATACGACGTTATAAAATAAATATTTATTCTTCGACATAGTAATTTATAATAAATAAACTTAAAATAGGTAAGCAACAGATATCGAGTGCGAATTATTCCGTTTAACGATGCAAATGGGTTAACGCGTGTTATAATTCTAAGGTTTACGAACCGTTTCTAACGTCTTGCTTCTTCCAGGACTTAAAGAAGTCGATCATCGACGACGGCGTGACGATGGTGGTGAACAACATAATCATTCCGCACAGCGGCTGGGATCCCAGCTCCTCCAGCGGCGAAACCTGCTGGTCGACGGTGTTCAGGAACGCGTCCGGCGTGCTGAGGAACGTGTCCAGCGCCGGAGAGTACGCGAGAAAGAAGCTGCGCGAGTGCGACGGCCTGGTGGACGCTCTGCTGTACGTGGTGCGGTCCGCCATCGAGAAGTCGAACATCGGGAACAAGATCGTGGAGAACTGCGTGTGCATCCTGCGGAACCTGAGCTACCGGTGCCAGGAGGTGGAGGACCCGAATTACGATAAGCACCCGATTCAGTCGACCGTACAGAACAGGGTAGCCGCGCCAGCCAAAGGTGAGGGCTTGCCGATGTCCTCTTCGTGAGACATCCTTGCATTCCGGGAATGAGACGAGTGTACCCTTCCCCCGTGACATGGTAAACACACGGGTTCCCTCAGTGGGCATGTGTGACACGCATGCAGCCGAATTGTGTGTGCGCTGATGATAAGCGGCTCGCCTTTTCCCCAGGGGGGAGTTGATAAGATAAGAGGGCAGGTTCGCACCTCTGTTGGCTGCAACTGCGGAATAGAAACGGCCAGCGGGTGTAATTTCGTTGCGTTAAACAGTTTCTCTGTAAACCGGCGTTCCTGGTAACACGTTGCCATGATCGTTACGGTACAGCGCGGTACAAGAGTCTAGGCAATGGAACAGACACTACCTTGGGTTCGTTCTAGGGATACTATGTACGATTGTACACTTTTCAGTGGCTCTGGTTTATACAGAGACGCGATATCTCTTTGTACTAGTCGAGCACGGAAACTCGAGATTGCCTGGCTCTCTTGTAACGAGCTGTATTTACGCGAAGTAGGCTAAATTGTCGTACGATGAGAATCAGTTCTGTGAAAAGTAGGATCGATAGCGGTAGCTGATAGCTTAACGCGGTTCAGAGAACTGGCCGGGTGTTATAACGGAGAAAATGAAGCAGTTAAAATTGTACATCCGCTTGGCAACGCAGTGTTGTACAGTAAACCAGTCGCATATTAATGACATATTGCACGCTTCAGATTCCGTCGAGTGTGAAACGTGCAAGGTAGTGATTAGAGGAGTCGTAGTTGGTCCCGTATTACTTTTCTTCAGTCTACCAAAATGATATTCCATACCTGTGTACACTGAACATTCGTTGTAACGCTTTACGTCTCTGTTGGTACTCCGCTTACACGTTTGATGGAACATAACAATTGGATGTGTACGTGATAATGATGCAACGATGTCTTTGCGAGACGAGACGATACCTTTATTAGCCATAGCACATATTACCAGTCGATTAGTATGTATATCTCTTTTGCAACTACACTGATCTTTGTGTTACCCCCCCTCGGTGTTATGATTTCTCACTTGTTTCTCTCGATTCCTCTTCTATAGTACGAGGTCGCACCTCGTACAGGTCAGAGACGAAAAGAAAAAAAGAAAAAAAGCAAAGAAACAGAAAAAAGAAAAAAAAAAGAAAGAAATGAAACAGTCTCTCTATGTCCCTCCTAGTTGAGCATGGATTAAAATGTGTTTCAATCTTTTTAGCATACAGTTTATGTCAAGGTAAGACATTCTTGTACTTCCATCGCTACTTTAGTTTTTTCCTTTTTTTTTCTCACTCTTGGGTCAACTCCAAATAGCCAGTGCATGCCTCGCTTCTCGACGGTCACCCGTGTCGTTGGCTCCACCGTTTCTTCCTCTCTTTTCACCCTTCTTCCCCTTTTTTTTCTCTCTCTCTCTCTCGTTTTTTTTTATCACCATCCACAACCGATAACTCTNCTCTTTTCACCCTTCTTCCCCTTTTTTTTCTCTCTCTCTCTCTCGTTTTTTTTTATCACCATCCACAACCGATAACTCTCATTAACTTTATGGAAACTCAAAGACCGGTCTGCTATCGTTTGGCAAACAAGTCACGTGATCCACGTTGCAGTCACTGTCCCAATATTGATTCCGTTAATGGTTGCTCCGGCTTAAAGACAAAGAGAGAACCGCGTCGCTGCATTACGCCGAAATCCATAGAGAAGCGATATAAATAGAAAAGCCTAGCAACACCATAGGCACCTCCGAAACGTTACGGTCAATTGTCTCCATAGCGTTACGATCAATTCCCAGTTGCCAGTCCTTGTACGATCGAGCCTCGGTAGTGCATCCTCCTCCGTGCATCTTGCATACGTGTTACCATGATTGGCTGCCCGCAACTGCGCTGATGACACGTTGTATGCCATGCTCCAAGTATCGGTGTAGCTCTCTCGTAGAAGTAGCGCACAGACCCTCATCTCATCTCGCGAATCTTCTAATTCGGCCACACTTTACCTCTCATACGACAGGAACACGTGTCCCTTGGTCCTCTTGGCATTTCGTTTTCATCAAACTGCATGATTTCAATCCGACCGACACTTCCTTAACGCTAGAACTATCTAATAATACGCGTGATTATGGTGTTGACCCTTTGACTGCTAAAAATGTGTATATACGCTCTCACGAGTCTGTCAATTACTGTTTTTTACTGTTTTACCAATTGATTCAACGTGGAACTTAACGCTCTAAGTATTTTAGCAATTGTTTCAGTATCTTTCAGTCAATTGTCTTCATATTCTTCAGTTGTACTGTTCTCGT
This sequence comes from Euglossa dilemma, assembly GCA_002201625.1. Taxonomy (NCBI): domain Eukaryota; kingdom Metazoa; phylum Arthropoda; class Insecta; order Hymenoptera; family Apidae; genus Euglossa; species Euglossa dilemma. The sequence continues at coordinate 2,357,957 of NIJG01000123.1, forward strand.
ATTTCTAAATATCGATATTAGCTAATATATCAGATTTAAAATTACTCAACGATACGTGGAATGTCGAAATAAAATACTTGTATGTCTTAACTTGCACACGATTTCTAGTTTACCGCTTTAAATTAGAAATCGTTGTCAACTTTATGAGAGAAAATCTTCGAATTACTATTATTCTCTAAAGAAAAGATCGTCGAGTGCAAAGAGTTGAATCTCCGGGTACTCCTTTGGTCACAAGTCAATGACAATCAGGTATAACGACTGACATGTCACTATCGCGTCGCAGTCAAAGGGTTGAAACAAACAATTCCACATAATCGTGTTTCCATCTCTATAAACATTTCTCCAGCGTTAGTTTCCCCAAAATCAGCAATATACTTGGAATAACTCTGAAAAGAAAGAATCTGAGACCATTTTCGTTGATTTGGTAGTTCTAGTATGAAATCCCGACGTCCCGAAAGCTGAAAGCTCACTCGACATTGTCAGAACACGTACAGCAACATTACACGCGCAGTGTTCACTATAGACTCGTGTACCCTGGTCTTCTGTAATTAATGTCACCTGCGAATCTCTGTGCTCTAGGTGAAAACTTGGGTTGCTTCGGTGGGAGTAAGAAGAAGAAGGATGGCCAGCCGGTGCAGAAGGAGACAACCGCGTCGCGCACCACCAGTCCAAGGACAGAGCCAGTCAGAGGCATGGAGCTGTTGTGGCAGCCGGAGGTGGTTCAGTCTTATCTGAAGCTTCTGCAGACATGTTCGAACCCGGAGACTCTGGAAGCAGCGGCTGGGGCACTGCAGAACCTCGCAGCTTGTTACTGGCAACCAAGCATCGAGATTCGCGCAGCTGTGAGGAAGGAGAAAGGTCTTCCTATCTTGGTGGAGCTGCTGCGGATGGAGGTACAGATCGTTGGAGATATTGGGCGTGGAGGAATTAGATTTAATCGATATAGAAACCTCGAAACACAAGGATCTATCTTAATGATAGATGGTGGAGCACAGAAAAATAGAAACGTCATGTCATAGTGATATATTTTAACACGTTGACTGCGTTTTACGTGGTTTGCCCCAGGCACCGAGATGAATTTTGTATTAAGCTTTGTTTAAATTTATCACGTTAATCATATTTATCACGTTAATTGCCACGGGGATCACCGATTAACTCCCGTGACACTGAGGTGCGGTGTAGCGGCCACCGTTCTCTTTTTCACTGTTAGATGGTTTCCGAATCAAAGGAGGTTCGAGGATTTTCTCGCAAGTCCTCGGTAAACCCTCCGATTCCTATTTTTTAGATTCCTAGTTTTTCCAATAATATCCCAGGATCAAACGGACCCCTTCCTCTCTTCCTTTCCATCTTTTACAACGCAACAGCAACACCGAGGATACTTGGCTACTAAGGATTCCAATCTTCGTGGGAGAGGACCCTCACAACGGTTCACGCGATTTTATTTATTTATTTCAAAATATATATTTCTACTAATTTGAGCGCACTAATCACCGGTGACCCTCACGGTAGTCAACGCGTTAACGTTATAAAAATGCGAGAATGGAAAGTGATACGATGGAAACTTATTTTGATCGTCACTTGCAGGTGGACCGCGTAGTCTGCGCCGTGGCCACAGCTCTCAGGAACCTCGCGATAGACCAGCGCAACAAGGAGCTGATAGGAAAGTACGCGATGCGCGATCTCATCCAGAAGTTACCCTCAGGGAATAACCAACACGATCAGGGAACCAGCGACGACACGATCGCCGCGGTCCTGGCCACTCTGAACGAGGTGATCAAGAAGAACGCCGAGTTCTCGCGATCCCTGTTGGACGCTGGCGGTGTCGATAGACTGATGAACATCACGAGGCAACGCCAGAAGTATACGCCCCGTGTTCTTAAATTTGCAGGTAACATCGCGCCTGATATAACGTAGAAATGTCTAAGATTGACAAGGAGACTGCAAGACCTTGGAGTCACGTTCGTATAAAATAAAAAAGAATCGACAGAAAAAAAGAAGATACTATACTAAATCGTTATGCGATAATTATTTCGTATAAAATTGAATAAAATATTATCGGGTAATGACTACCAGGGGAACTGAATCTACTATTCTGTAAAATTGAAACTAAATCAGTGACCCCGAGGCCTTGCTAGTCTCTTTGCAAGTCCCAATTCTGTAAGACAGAGTTAGTATTGCAGGAGTATCGATTAACGTTCGGCGAATGAAACGTCTGTTAACTTTTAGGACAAGTCTTGTTCACAATGTGGCAGCACCAAGAGCTGAGAGACGTTTACAAGAAGCACGGTTGGAAGGAGCAGGATTTCGTGACGAAAACGGTGGCAGCTCGGAATTCAGGGCCTAACTCACCCAATAACGCGAATAGGTATCCTCTCGTCGATCAGCGAGCAACGTATTCGCCTTTATTTTCCATTCAACTGTTTCTTTCTATTAAGATCTTTCATTTTCGTCGTTTCTGTTCCCGGACTCTGCGTTTAACGCTTACGTATATGCTTTCTCCGTTCTTTTTCTACTCTGTTGGATAATTTCGGTTGAGCAGAGTCCGCACACGCTTTTACCTGGAACTTCTCGACTCGACGTTAAATGTAGCTATGATTGTAGCACGCTGAACCGGCCGATGGCGAGCCAAGGGAGCACCAGATACGAGGACAGAACGATTCAGAGAGCGAACATGAACTCGAATAACGTCGGTCGACCCACTATATATCAGCCTGTAAGTAACAACAACTAATGGTACCGTTCACGAGAACACTTAAGCTCCGCTGGCGTTTAGATCGAGCGGTATTTTCTTCGCGATTAGCCGAAAGCGCGAGAGAGGGTGAACCTTTTCGAGGAACCGATCGAACAAGGGCCCTGTTCCGACCGGTTTTTTGCGATTTTTCTCTTCCACTGTCACGCTCGTTCGGCTGGCAGTTACCACGGTTTACAGCTCGCGAGCGATCGAAAGCGAGAACGAACAAAAGAGAAACGTCCAGGTGCGTTTCAAGAGCGAACGATCAGCTTTTCGTCCGTTGAAAGTATATCAGGCATAGCGATTCGGCATAGCAACGCGTGATTCCACTCGAATCGTGTCTTCCTCTTATCGATAAGCTGCGTTTCACGGTTCAACGGCGAGAGAGAGCAATAGATCCTATTTTCCGTTAGTTTCTCTTCGTCGAAACCGAACCAGAAGGAAGATCTCGCTCGAGTTCTTTTATATATACGTATTTCCCTTTTCCCCCATTTTTCCCCCTTTTTCTTCCCTTCCTCCTTTTGTTAACCGTCTTCTTTTTATCATATAGATGTAGACGCGTATGTTTAGAACGGGCACGAGGAATTTCGGTGCACGAAACGCTAGAGGGATAATTATCGTACGGAGGAGACGCAGTTGAACGCGAAACGCCATTATTTATACGACACTTATATACGACAGAGAGGCGAGTAAAAAGAACGGCCGTGATTGTAACGAGAGCGGAAAATCCACGGGGAGAAAGATGAAAGGAGAAAAAGAAAGCAGGCGGACAACGGGTGACACACACGTACGCGTACACACACACGCAAACACACGGAGGCACACGTCACACAGTTGTGATACTGAGCGAAGGTGTAACATTTATCATAGGTGTATAAACTAAGTCAATTAACGAGTACCAATTATATTCATCGTGTTTCATGCTATTATGGAACCCGTATTATTCGTATAGAGTACACAGTATTACGATAGCGAGAGACAGAGAGAAAGAGAGTGAGAATGAGAGCGTGAGAGAATGAGAAAGGGATCGCACTTACGCGGTCACGCATAAAACAGTCCACGAAATTATCAAGTATCTAGCATTTTTACATAATAATCGACACTTACGCAACGCGAACAAGAACGCGTCGTTATCGCCGCTGAACCAGGCCAGGATTCGCGTCGTGTGCGATAACGAACGAGAGAAAGAGAGTAAGAGAGCGTGAGAGGAGCATCGATTCATCGAAACGCAATTACGTTACCTTTTGTAACCGTAGCAGTTCTTCGTTAGCTCGCGAGCGCCTCTTCGGATCGGCCGAATTCAGACCCGCCCGAATGTTTTCCTCCCTTTCATCATCCCCCGATTTTTCCACACCTTTTTATACCGCGTGCACCAATTGTAACGGGGAGACCTTTTCGATTCGAACTTTACACGCGGTCGTTTCACCCCGTTCTTCGCCGTGAATCCCGTTCACACTTCCGCGACCACGTAGCGACACGTAGCTGACAAACATCTTCCGAGGAACGGCGTCCGTCGACGTTCGCCAGCGTCGGTTCTACCATCGTGCGAGAGATTTAGGCGTCGCAGGACCAAGTACCCGGGAGTATCGAACGATTAGGGAGAGCGCGTCCAGCCGTGGCAGACCAATATCGATCGATCGAGGGCCCGTGTCTTTCCGAACAACCCTGGGACCGATGATCGGGGCTCTGTTAAGCATCGCAGAGACCACGGTCTTCGCGTTTCACCCGAAAAGAAAGACACGGGAGTAAGACACAAGCGCACAAAACTATCTCCGTTGCAAAGGCTGATGCACGCTGCCTAATTGACAGTGATCAACGCGATTACCGTAGAACGTAGCGCGACAGTGTATCTACTTGTTCTTACGAGTCTGTTTCCATAGAAGACTTGATTTCCACTCGTTGACCCAGGTGATCCATAGTCTGTCTACGATATACAGTAAGAATAATGTTAAACTGAAACGTATTATACGTATATTATACATACACGCCTAGAGTGTTCGGTTCCGATTCAACGCACGACTCCATATTTTCCAGTCGAGAACAAGCAGGGTAAACGTTGACGAGAGAGGACAAAAGCAATTTTCCTTTTTCTTTTCTCCTTTATATACACAAACGAACGCGCGTACACAGAGACACCCTCGTTAAGCGAGGTTTATCGTACGAGAGAAAGCTAGACGCACCTCGAAGCATGGTTTATAGTGACACGTTGACTATTGCACGAACTTATTTATAATCTATTTATATCCAAATTAATCGAGCATAATAAAAGAGTATCTGACAGTAACCCAGCGCATCGGTGTTCCATTCGCTCGGGAGTCTTGGCAAATCTTCACCCCCCAGATCCCTCTTCAGCGGTCCTTAAAAAACCCCTTTCTATAAAAGGTTCCATTCTCGTTGTCGTGGTGGCGGTGAATCGTCTGGAAGAAGGGGGAAAAAAGGGGAAAAAAAGAAAAAAAATAGGGGGGGAGAGAGAAAGGGAGAAAGGGAGCGACGCGACGGCCCACCCCCGACCGATCCACCCCCGGCTACCCTAGGAGCCAGGGCTCTAACTAACCGTTGGCTTGTGTGTGTGTTGCAGCAACCGAAACCCGGTGAGCCGCTCTACGCGCAAGTTAACTTGGAGAAGAAAAAGAAGCGGCAGTATGAGCTGGGGGTGGGCCAGGCGCAGGGTCAGGGCCCGGTGGTCGGCTCGGGAGTGGGCGTCGTCGCGGCCGGCGCGCCGACCGCCGGCCAATGGGTGGCCGACGGCGTCGGCGTCCCTGACGGCTCCGCGGCCACCGCGACGGTCAACGTTCCGCCGAATTCCACGGCCGCCTCCGCCGGCGACTCCTGGGTATAACACGGTGTCCATCGCCCAGCCGCCGTCCAG
>NIJG01000123.1:2367527-2382510 GCA_002201625.1 Euglossa dilemma
CCAAAAAAAAAAAAAAGGCTTCCTCGACGCGGACGCGCGAAATTTTTATTTAAGCCTCGTGAACGATCGTTAGAGGGGTCGTACCCTTCTGTTTTCGATTCGCGCTGTCTCTCTCCTTCGTTACAAAGTGGCGCAGGCGATTTTTTGGTACAAATTAAGACAGGGAGTTTTGCTTCGGTCGTTGCACGAGGCTCGTTCGATCCAGACGGAAATTCTGTTTCTTCCCGCGTCTTTTTAAACGCGGATTCTTGTAATCTTTTCTCGTTCTTCTTTGAAGAAAATTATCATGGCAGCTATTAGGACGGATTAATTAGGATTGCGTTGAAAAATGAGTTTTAGTTGGGAGACAAATGCGTTACTTTCACGCGTTTTGTACAGTCGAAGGAAAGCTTCGTACAGATCGAACGGGAATTCTGCTCGAACGATCGGGAAATTTGTCGCGGGTCTCACGCGATCCGTTTTTTCACGATTTTTTAATTTTATAATACGAATCTTGCGACGTCAGCAAGGCTGTTCGAAGAATTGGATGGAAATTCGAGGATCGTTCGAGGAGGATTCCACGTGGCTGATCGACGCGTAGATCGAGACGCCTCCGCGCGATTCAGCCTGCGGTTCCCGACGGGTTACGGAGTGGGAGACGATCAAAAAAGAGAAAAAAAAAAAGAAAACGCAAAAAAAGAGAAGCGAACAGCGACTCGTTCGGAATTTTTTTAAACACGACGTCGCGTTTTACTAGCGATTTTTACGCCGTTTTTTACACGATTCTCGCCGGCCTAAGGAGCTGTCTTTTCCACGAACGGCGAACCGAGCTGTTCGCGATGCTGCTTTCCGCGGGACAGGTCGCGAATCGATCTCGATCCTCTAGATCCAACCGCGAAATCCTTCGCCGAACTGACGATCCATTCTTCGATCGAATTTCCGAATCTCGTCCATCCTGTAAAATTTCATTACGATTCTAGTATATCCATCCACCATCTTGAAGCATCCATTGTGTCTTCACCTTCTCCGTTAAATTTTTAATTCGTGTCACACGTGTTCTTCGCGATTCCTTGGCTCCGAGATGCCGAGGAATCGCGCGATTTTCAAAATTCAAGACTTTTCTACTTTTCCATCCAATTTAATGTAAGAATATCACCATATCCCGAGATCCCAGGAGATCGAAGCATTTCCACGACCAATCTCGATCCTTCCTCTCACAATTTCCCATTCGTCCAACCTCCGATTTTTGCATATCCTCGATTTACAAAGATCCAAGACCCCTTTCGGCAACGTGTCCCTGATTTTTCGTAACGTTAACCCCGGAATCGAGTCTCGTATAATTTCCAAACTTCGTTTAGTAGAACCCCGTAACCCTTTCACGAGAAAAATTCGCGAGCAGAGCAATAAAAGAATTTTTAACGTCACGCACGGAGATACGAGCCGTGGTGGCGCTAGTGAGTTAATCGCGACGCGTCTTAAAACTGCCGTGAAAGGGTTAGCGCGAAGTCTCGCGGCTTCGCGGGCACCGACCAATCTCTCTACCTCCTGAAAATCCTGTGAAATCGAAGGACAACCGCGATCGATCGCCGAGCTGCACCCGCGCGAACATCCCAGATTCACCCTTCACCGCGATCATCGTCACCGATCACTCGAAGAAGACTGATAGCGCAACAAAAATGTCGAGTGACACCATCAGACCGCTCCATCAAGCAATCGACCTCGAAGAAGACAGCGAAGACGAGTATGAACGGATCGAGGAGGCCAGGAAACCGAGGAGTGGAAGCTTCACACACACCCACACGAGAGTATCACCTTATGAAATAAAGAAAATAAATATATATATAGAAAGAGAGGGCCAGAGGTTGGACCTCGGGCGAACCAGAGGGAGATCACGAGTTTTCAGCGTCGAAGAGAGGGGTGGAAAAACCGCGAGATGAACAGGGAGAGGTGAGAAGGGGTATCCGAAGAGGAGGAAGATGAATTTCACGTATCTCATGTACACACAGGCATACACACACGCATAACACGGCACGTACACACGCATAGGGGTGAGAGAGAAAGGGAGAGAGAGGGTGGGAGAGAAAGAGACAGAGCGAGAGAGAGGGTGAGAGTGACACAGACACGTGCATAACGAATAGAGAAAAAAAAAAATGATAGGCTACAGTGCTGCATACGTATTTAAATTAAAGGAGCATTAAATAAGCATGGATGTGCATTTTAGATGTATTAGAGGAGTTTCACCACACATTTAGTATTAATTGTAAAACGTTGTAGTCCGACGTGAGGGTGGGGATGGGGTGAATCTTTGGAAGCGTCTTTTCGATGAAATTTTCTTCTTTTTCTTTCTTTTTTTTTTTATATCCGGGGTCTGTAGATTTCTTAATTTCGATTGCCTCGTTACCATTTTGTACGATCGATCGGTTTTGATCGGTTTGGAGAAATTGTTAAGGGATTTTTGGAAATTTTTTTTCGTTAATTGAGAATGGTTTCGATGGATTTTCGAGTTTCGCGGGTACACGTTGTTTCGTCTCGAAGACTTCCACCCCCATCGTCACCCTTGAGAGTAAACGCGGTGGGGATTATCATCGTCACGATCATTATCACCGTCATCGCCGTTTTTATTTAACTCGTACGTGTTTTACGCAATCTATCGACGGCAAGCAAGTACTAAATGAAGTAGGTATATAATATATATATATATAATTTGTTAAGACGGGGGACGAAGAGCAAACATATTGTCATTATTTTATTGACGTCGTATTATTTATATCGGAGGAGTACCACAGTATATACAATAATTATTAACGATAAAAGATCGACTAGTGTATTTCGAACCCGACTGACAACAATTAAAGAATTTAATTGCGCTGAAACCAGCTGTCGCAGCTTCTTTATTACCCTGCTTACAACAAACGATCCATCTCTCATTTACGACCACGTAAAACGCAAATTTTTTAATATTAAAACGAGGAAAATTTGATACTAAAAGAAGAAAATTTAATACTACACCATTTCCTAAGTAAAAAGAAAAAATCTGTTTCAAAATTCAACACTATCCTATAAAAAGAAAAAAAATCCTCTCAAAATTAGATACAATTAAAAAGGGAAAAAATGAATTTAATTAAAAAACAGAAAAACCGATTTTTTTATTCTTCGCTTCTTTTATTTTCTTTTATTTTCTATTCTGCTTCATTATTTCGAAACGATAAATTTTCATCCCCTAAAGAGTACACCCGGACGAGAATCCTCGATCGATCAAAAAAAAAAAAAAAAGGAAAAAAGAAAATGAAGGAAAAGCCTGACGTCGATACCGTTAACGAAGATGCAGATTGCCGGGTAGATTGTCAATTTGCAATCGTAAACGGTGGATCCCTTCTGGCCGTCGAATGAAACCACCCCTTCTCTGCCACAATTTCGCGAGAATTATCCCATGTGCATGTGTGTTTCTATCATTCGAAACCCGCTTTATATTTCGCTTAATCCGCGTTCCAATTATTATTCATCCCCCTGTGCTCTCGAATTTGAAAATTATATAACCAAAATTGGTAGAATAAAAAAAAAAAAATAAATACAAAACGTAGCTAGCAATCTTCCAATTAAACGAAATTAACTCGCTGTCGAAATCCATTTTTATCCATTAGAATTATCCACTCTATACGTGGAATTAAAACTATTTTCAATCATTTTTTAAATTAACGTCGCAATGATTTCGATTGCCACCGATAATAAATTTAAAACAAACCGCAATTAGCCACGATATTCGACGAGATTTTTCATTTTCATTCTCAAGGTATTCCAACTGACTTTAATTTAGTTTTCGCTTACGATAAACATAATTTAAAAAAGCTAAACGTACCGATACTCCGGAGGATTAATCCGAGGGATAAAAAATCGGCTTCGCGGGGTTAAAAATTAATACGAGATCGATGCATCGGNGGATCGGAGGCGGAAAGGCGGGGCGTTAAAGAAATGGGAGCGAGCGATAAGGGTTGGCTGGATGATTGTATTTTAACAAGAAAATCCTCGCGGCTCGGTGAGCACCGGCACCTGCTCCATGTGATAAGAAAGCACACGTTTCAGTGGAGACCGATCCGTTCGAGCGCCACTTTAACGTCTATTATTTATTTTCCTATCTTTTTTTTCTTTTTTTATTTATTTCCCCGTCGTATTTGCTTCCCATCGACCGAAAAACCAACCCCCTCCCCTATTTTCATCTACGAATCTCTGCGTCCCCCGTTCGCCACGTTCTCGTGACTGAAAACCAGAGGGTCCGCCATTTTTCGCCTCTCCCCCCTCTTTGCGAGATGTCACCCTGTGAGTGGGTCGAAATTGCAGTGAGAAATTGTTTCGATCAGCCTTTCTACGGGCTCGAGCAGATCTCGTGCCGATCAATCGGTATAGCCCAGATCCTTGTTCATTTCACACCCCCGTGCTCGCATCATCCCCGTGCGCAACCGTGTCCTTCGCCTCGCCAGAGGATCCTGGCACAGTTCCACGTCGACCATCAGGACCACCGGCGGTCCTCGGGACATTGAAAAGTTAAAAGAGAAACCGGAGGCTCGAAATCGAGGTCCTTTCGACAAGAGTGGACTCCTGAGACCTGCACCTGGTTCCAAGTTTGCTGACTGGATTCGAGGAATCTGGAGATTTTACGAGGATTATATTCGAGGAAAGTTAAGAGAGATCGAGGAAGAGTCGAGGATCTAGTTTGGAGGCTTTGGAGAGACCGATCGAGTGGTTTGGAAGCTTTGGATTCGAGTTTGAGAGCAAGTTCGGAAACTTCGGAGTTTGGAAGCTTTGGAGAGACCGATCGAGTGGTCTGGAGGCTTTGAATTTGAGTTTAAGAACAAGTTTGGAAGCTTTGGAGTGACCGATTGAGTGATTCGAAGGGTTTGGATTTGAGTTTGAGACCAAGTTTGAAAGCTTAGAAGTTTGGAAGGTTTGAAGACACCGATTGAGTGCTTCGGGGGCTTTAGATTTGAGTTTGAGACCAAGTTCAGAAGCTTAAGATTCTTTAGATTTGAATTTGAGACCAAGTTTGGAAGCTTAGGAGGTTTTAGATTTGAATTTGAGACCAAGTTTTGAAGCTTAGGAGTCTGTAGATTTGAGTTTGAGACCAAATTTGGAAGCTTGAAGTAGCCGATTGAGTGATTCGGAGACTTTGAATTTCATTTCGAGACCAAGTTTGGAATCTTAAAAGGCTTTGAATTAGATTTCGGGAGTAAATTTAGAGGCTTCGGAGGGGCAGATCCATCATTTAATGTCATGACGGACGTGAATAGTAACAGAGTGACCGGCGAGTCCTCGAGGAGGTCCTTCGAGCTTGCAAAGAAGGAACTCCGACAGATAGTGACGAGAATCGAGGAGGCATCGCTACCTGGCAGGTCTGTGAAGCTGCTGCGGGCTAGGTGTCTGCTCAGACCTGCGGGATCGAAGCTTCGAAAGAGACACCTGTGGATCCTGGTGATCCTCGCGTGGATTCTGGGGCAGTTCCTTTGGAATTACACTCGCAGCGTGCGTTACGACAAGGTGAGTTCTGGCATCGAGCCTTTTCAACGTTCATCGAATTACATCTACCGTTAAATGGATCACTTAAAACCATTTTCTCAGCGGAAGATTGGTCGCCATTTTGTATTCTGTTATTTCCGAGGTCTACACAGAGTGGGATGTATCTATCAATTTCTACAATAACAATCTAATGGAATCGAAATTAAATAAATTTGTTATCCATGCAATTGTGAGAAAGATCGTATTTTTTACATTTGGAAAATAAAATTAATTCGTTTGAATTAAGTATTAAGACAGCTAAGTGTAATTGGATCTAGACAGATGATTTTGTGACTTTGATGATCTTATCCCAGTTCTGTGAGAATTTAGAAGCGTCTTAGATTTTCTTTTTCCATGTTCTTTTTTTTTAATATTTTCGAGCTGGCAGATGGATTTTTGTTAAGGGTAGAATGTTTTTCAAGTGCCTGGCGGAGCTGCCCTCGTTCACGCAGAAAGTATTCCGGCCAGCTGAGGACTGTTCGATCTGTCGGGACGTTCAACAGGTTGACAGGATATCCAACGTGGATCCTGCCAGTTTCGAAGAACGGTACTGGGCTCGTCCGATTCCCCTAATCTACCTGATCCGCGCTCGCGGATCGTTCTTGCTCCATTTACCTTCCGGAATTAACTCTGATCCAACATCCGTTCGACTATAGTCTCTAACGCGGCAAATCTATCATCATTCGCATGCTTTTTCGCGTAGTTTTACAGTTTTATTATTTTATCGCGTTATAGCGCTAAAGTTTCATGGTTCCAAAGATTTATATTTGGAAATTTCTATATTCTCAAAGTTATTATAGTCCCAAAGTTCCGTAGCCCCAAAATTTTATAATTCTAAAGTTCTAATTCTATATTTCCAAAGTTATTGTAAACCCAAAGTTCTATACTCGGAAAGTGATTGTAGTCCCAAATATTTTTAGTCCAAGAGTTCTACGGTCCCAAAGTTATATAATCCCAAAGTTCTAATTCTATATTTCCAAAGTTATTGTAAACCCAAAGTTCTATACTCGTAAAGTGATTGTAGTCCCAAATATTTTTAGTCCAAGAGTTCTACGGTCCCAAAGTTTTATAATCTCAAACTTTTCTAGCCCCAAAGTTCGAAAGCCCCAAATATTTTTAGTCACAGAGTTCCATGGTCGCAAAGTTCCATAATCCCAAATTCTTTTAGCTCCAAAGTTCCATAGTCTCCAAATTCTACGATTCCAAACTCCCTTACTCTCAAGATTCTACGGTCTCCCGCGTAAACTCTCAACCGTGCTATTCCTTTTTTCGGGCCAGTTACGCGTACTCTGGCAGGCCCGTAGTGGTGACAGATGCGATGACCAACTGGACAGCGACTACGGTGTTCTCGTTCACCTTCTTAAAGTCATTGTACGACGGCGAGGACGCGAATTGCCAGTTCTTCCCCTACAAGACGGAGTTCAAAAGCCTTCAGGACGTGTTCGACATGAGCGCCAGTCGGTCCCTGCTCGAGAAGGGGACCAAGCCGTGGTACGTCGGCTGGTGAGTGTATCGCGTTACCTTCTTAATTTCCCGATTCCGGACGAGCCGCCGTTGGCCAGGCCCCTCGAGGTCCCAGGGTCTCTCTCTTCCTCTCGATAGGTGTTCCGGAAGTCTGGGCGAACGGTGCCCGTGAACAGCGCAGTCTTGGGGCTTCGATAACCGCCCTAAAGCTCGCACGTATGCACACAATCCGGCTAACGAGCTTACAAGCAAGCTACATCGGTCCGTATTCATCCCGTGGAACAATTACCTAGAAACTCACATTCGTGTCATACGACTTGTTCCACGTTCTCCGTCTTTTCTTCCTCGCTATCTCCACNGGCGAGGACGCGAATTGCCAGTTCTTCCCCTACAAGACGGAGTTCAAAAGCCTTCAGGACGTGTTCGACATGAGCGCCAGTCGGTCCCTGCTCGAGAAGGGGACCAAGCCGTGGTACGTCGGCTGGTGAGTGTATCGCGTTACCTTCTTAATTTCCCGATTCCGGACGAGCCGCCGTTGGCCAGGCCCCTCGAGGTCCCAGGGTCTCTCTCTTCCTCTCGATAGGTGTTCCGGAAGTCTGGGCGAACGGTGCCCGTGAACAGCGCAGTCTTGGGGCTTCGATAACCGCCCTAAAGCTCGCACGTATGCACACAATCCGGCTAACGAGCTTACAAGCAAGCTACATCGGTCCGTATTCATCCCGTGGAACAATTACCTAGAAACTCACATTCGTGTCATACGACTTGTTCCACGTTCTCCGTCTTTTCTTCCTCGCTATCTCCATGGGGTTCCTCCTCGCGAGATCTTTGCATTCTACAGGCTGATACAAAATTCGTATCGAATATAAACAGAGAAACGTTACTAAAACGATGAATCACCCTGTACATCTGTCGTTCTTCCACGCGTTTTATATATAAAGAGAAATATTATTCAAACGACGAAGTAACGGAGAAATTGTTGTATCGCTAATTTACGTCGTTAATTTCTGAATCACCCTGTAGGACCGTATACATCCCGATCGTTGGCGAAATTCGAACGTTCGGTTACAGGAGCAACTGCGACGAGGAGATCGGCAGCGTTCTCAGGCGACACTACCAGAGGCCGTACTTCCTGCCAGACACCGCGGAGTCCGAGAAGACCGACTGGATCTTCATGGGTAGCCATGGATATGGGGCCCCTATGCACGTGGGTACTCGATTTAAACGCGCGGTCCGTTCCGCTTCGTACCTCTGCCTATGAGAGAACCCGGTTCCTTCCAGGTGGACGACGTGGAACATCCTTCCTGGCAGGCGCAGATCAAGGGGAAGAAGCTGTGGACCTTGGAGCCACCCAGAGAGTGCTACTACGCCTGCAGCAGGCTGGAGGTCGTGGTGCATCCTGGTGAAATAAGTAAGAGACTCGACCAAGACGCGCGTTTTGTTTCTAAATCCACTGATCGTTGATCTCCGACGCAGTTGTCCTGGACACCAACCGCTGGTACCATCAAACGGTGATCGTTTCCGAGGAGATGAGCATCACCATCGGAGCGGAGTACGATTAGAGAAGTTGCCGGAATCGATCATGTTACGAACCAGCAGGATCAATAAAGTTATTTTCTCTTGATCTACGCGAGTCCTTGCGCCGAGATCGAGACGCCACTCGAAGTCCATTAAGGATCCCCTCAGGCACCCCCGACCATCCTCCAGTCTCCGCGATGCTTCTCTAGGGAGTTTCAAAGTCATCGGGATAGTTGAAACTTGTCTAGTTCTTTCGCGGGCTTCGTCTTGATTTTCCCGAAGACCGACGAAGTCAACTTTCAAAGAAGTTTCAAGTCTCGAGCTTCCGAAGCGAAAGCTACCGAGGTGATTAAAAATTCCCTAGATCCCTAGATTTCCAGAAGTGTCTGAATCATCGAGATCGAGATTTTCACCAAATTCCCATTGTCGCTTTCAGAAAGCGTTCTATATCAGAATTATCAATGTAACTAAAAATTCCCTGGGTCCTTCCTCGAGTTCTTAACCGCTGATTCTTTGTAACACTCCTAGAAAATCTCCAATACCGAAGCTATCAAGTCGATTAAAAATTCCCTGGATCTTAACTACCATACGCTGATTAAAAATTCCCTAGATCCTTCGTCGAGCACCTAACCTCTAATTTTTATCATCAATCGTAGAAAATCTCGAATACCGAAACTATCAACTCGACTAAAAATTCCCTAGATACATCCTCGAGCTCCTAACCTCTAATTCTTATCATCAATCGTAGAATATCTCCACTATCAAAGCTATCAACTCGACTAAAAATTCCCTAGATCCTTCCAAAACACCCAAAGCACCTCTTTAACTCTGCAATTCCCAATATTACTATCAGACCTTTCTCTATTTCTCCTTAACGATCCCATAAATCCCCAATCCGGACGTCATCGAGGTATGAAAAACTTCCCTAGCTCACCACCATTTCGAATCTCGCGTGCCACGATCCGCTGCCTCTATCCTCGCATTAGAAACGGAATTGACGAGGCTAAAGGAGGAAGAAGAAGCTCGAAAGAGCGGGACCAGGACACGGTCGACCCGGATTCCACGGTCCGTGTCGAGCAGTTGATCGGTTTCCTCGTGGAGGGCGGCTGAACACGCGCCGGGTAACATATGATCGGGGGCACACGCGCGGCTCGGTCGACGCTGGAGGGGGGCAGGGAACCCCCGCGGCAGCCACCACCTGCCGCCAGGTGCGACTGCACGAGACATCTGCATGAGGGGCCCGTGCCGTTTCCTTTTCACTGTCCCCGACAATTCACGGGCTGCTCGACCGAGGCTGGAACATTAGGTGTCTGTCTGGGCCTCTGGCCCGGCCTATTACCGGGTAATTGCTCCGCCGGCAATGCCTCGTCAATGGGCCTTTGATAAATTTCGGGGCCCGGTATACACTCGCGTTCGAAGATCCCTTACGAATTTCATACGGGAAGTTTCGATCGAAATTTCGATCTCTCGAATCGAGGTACATCGTTATATGAGTTTGATAAATTTCGGGGCCCGGTTTATACTCGCGTTCGAAGAGATCTCTTGCGAATTTCGTACGGAAAATTTAAATCTCTCGAATCGAGATATATCGCTAAACGAGTCTGATAAATTTTGGGGCCTAGTCTATACTCGCGTTCGAAGAGATCCCTTGCGAATTTCGTGCGGGTAATTTCGATCTCTCGAATGGAGGTACATCGCTAGAAGGCGGGACAAATGACGCAATTTACGAGGCTAGGGAAATAATAGGCTAGTGGCTAGTGAGGAAACAATTATAGATATCGATCGGCCGTGGGAAGGTTCGGGAAGGAAGAGCAGAGCCGCGATATTTACAGCCTGGAATGACAGGCGGTTCGCGTAGGCGGGTTACGTAATTCGCGAGGTTAGGTAGCAGCGGAGAGACAGGGGATTTCGATGGCCGAGGAGGTTCTATCTTCGCGTCGCGGCGCTCGATATCGATTGGAAATCTGGCGACGATGCTCTGGCCGACGGCACGCGTCGCGCAGCGCCACCAGTGCCGGTGGACGACCAAGGGCCCACGTGGGGCTTCCCCTCTGGCAAGACTCTCCTTTCTCTTCGCCATGCTTCTTCAAATTCCCTACTATTTTACATCGAGAACGCGTAAAATTTCCGAGAAATAATACTAATCGTATTTGACGAATATCTAGGTAAATGGAGAAAGAAAAATGGCGTTCATTCGATAGGTTGGATAGAGAGACGATGACGCGTGGTTAGACGCACGTAGATGGCGACTGTGTGCAGCGGGGCTAAGCTGGAATAGATTAAAAAAGGAAGGGAAAAATGGCCGGAAATAGGGGATGCATCGAAGGAGGCCCGAGGGCTTCCTGTTTCAATCTAATTACATTCCATTCGACGGTGGGAGGAGGCGGTGGTGGGGGACCGTGGTGGGTTGGACGCAACAAAATCTCGTTAATTCATAAAAATTCTCCATCCGTTTCGCGACGGTCTTTTTGCCCGCGCGAAATTAAAATCTCCGCGCGCGGTCGAATAATCGATAGCCGAGGAACGCGCGGGATTCCGTCGATCCCGACTTCCCTCTTTCTTTTCCCGCGGACTAAAAGTCCGGCCGGATGAAAAACGCCGCTAATTTTAAACCGATATTTCAATCCAAACAAACGGAAATCGTTCCCGTTCACGGAGACACTCGGTGTGTATATATACTCGATAATCGCATTTTATGCAAATTTCTCCTCGTTCTTTGGACCAAACCTCGGCCATTCCGCGATATTTATTCGTTGGGAATTGTCGCAGGGGGTAAATAAGATATATTTCGTTGAAATATCTCGCGTATAAGGGGTTAAAGAGGAAGCGTCGCTCGTGCGGCGCGGAAGCAATGGCTTTATTAAATTACGCCTCGTTCGGTATCAAACAAATTTCCCCAAGTTGCGGCCCGAATCTCGGGTTTTAGACAACACGTGCGTTTTATAGGTTAGGAATATCCCAGCAGCTAGCTTGGCCCAGTGATATCGACCTTAATTACCGAATATAATAACTCGATAATATTTTCAACTGCAAAGTGCAACGAAACTTTTCCATTGCTAAGACAGTTTCTACTACGAATGATCTACTCGATTATCGAGCGACGC
Organism: Euglossa dilemma; assembly: GCA_002201625.1. Lineage (NCBI taxonomy): Eukaryota > Metazoa > Arthropoda > Insecta > Hymenoptera > Apidae > Euglossa > Euglossa dilemma. Next base: position 2,379,137 of record NIJG01000123.1, read on the forward strand.
GAAACGCTAATTTCAATCGTTTAAATTAATTTCTTCCTTCTAATCAACTACCATTGTCGCAAACGTAATTTATCATCCATAGGATATTAATTACGCACTATAGAATTTGCAGTCTATAGTGTATTGCTTGCACGGTATAGAATAGAGGTTATAAAATCGTGTTTATATTATTTATGCTTCGTTAAATGAATATCTTAAATTTGCATACACCTATACAACCTATGCTATACCGATTACCCGGTATAGAATCGACATTGTACAATTATATTTACATCGCTTATAATTTATTAAATTTATTCGCGTAATTTACAATGTATACTATACCGATTACTCGATATAAAATAGCGGTTACAAAATTGTATTTATTTACAACCTATCCTATATTGGTTGCACCGTTTATAATTTATGAAATTTCCTTGTCAAACTCGCGATATGGAGTATACCGTTCGAACAATATCAATCGAGCCGGGGAATGTTTGCAACAAACAACAAACAGGAGAAGAGCCGCGGAATTCGCTCGCGGAAAGAGATCGGTCGTGGTAGAAAACTCTGCGCCGGTTGTAAAGATCGGTCGCGAGTAAAACCGGAGAAAAAATTGGAAGAAAACGGGAGGAAAACGCGTTTCGGACGCGGCCGTATCCCTAGAAAACTCTGCGCCAATTGGAAAGATCGGCAGCGAGGAAATCTGGAGGAAAACGCTCGTCGGACACGGCCGAATAGGTAAAAAACTCTGCACCGTTCGGAAAAATCGGTCGCGAGTAAAAAGTGGAAGAAAACTGGAGGAAAACGCGCGGCGAGCGCGGCCGGAAGCGCGGCGTGGTCGATGGACCGATCGAACGGATCGGAGTTTTCGTTGGCGCGAGGATGCTTGCGGCACAGTTTCGGAAAATTTCAATGGCCGCCCGGCGCGGTGGCGAGCGTTGGCTGCGATGGCCATCTCCGTGTAGGTGTGTCGCACCCCTGGCCGGCCGTGCCGCCGGTCTCACCCGTTTGCGGCCATGTACAAATTTCACGTTAGGTACATATGGTTTCCCTGTTCGCGTCTTGCTTTCTCCCGGCCTACAGCAACACCTACGCGCGTGTTCTTCGCCGCACCCCGCGACGCCCCGCGGCACCCCGCGACGCCCCGCGACGCCCCGCGCCAGTCTCAGCCGCCCCTTCTGTCGTTCCATATACTTGCGGTCGCACATACTTGGCGCGCGTGTGTCCGCCCCTGTCTCCCGTCCCCAAACCCTCCGCCAGGCTCTTTCCACGGATATGTACGGTTTCACACAACCCTCGCTACCCCTTCGTCCCTGGTAGATATACAAATTTTTGCCCGCCTTCTTGTCCCTTCGCTCGCCTCTTTCAGACCATGTCGCCTGTTATACGCCAAGAATTCTTCCATTCTTTACTTTTCCCCGCTTTCCGTTTTCCCCTTTCTTCCCTCTATTTCCTCAGTTTAAGTTTCTCTTTTTTATTTTTATTATTCTTCCGGGTCTTCGGTTTGGGTTAGGTTTGTATCGAATCAGTTGAGTTTCAGTCGAGTTTCGGGAATCTTAGGGTTTCGGGTTTGTATCGGTAGGGGATTGGTTTTTCGATGGTTTCAAGGTTCTTATTATTCGAGGGTAGGTTTTTGGGTTTTTGGGTTACATCAGTTGAGTCTAGGTCTTTGAGTTTCTATTGATTTAGTTATCGAATGTAGGTATTTGAGTTTATACTGGTCGAGTCTTTGAGTTTGTAGCAGTTGAGCACGTATTTTTGGATTTATATTGGTCCAGTGTAGATTTCCGGATTTCTATTATTCGAGTATAGGTTTGTGGGATTTAGGTTTAGTCGAGTGTAACTTTTTGAGTGGTCTTTGAGTTTATATCGATTAAGTCCAGGTTTTTAGTTTTTCGAGCGTAGGTTAGTCGAGTGTAGATGTGTGGACTTATATCGATCCATAGATTTTTAGATCGAGAGAGCGAGAGTGTGAATTTTCGGTTAGTTTTTGGGTCTATCTAGTCGAGACGGAGGGAGGAAGGGTGGTTTTGTCCCTTTCCGCGCAGGGATTTTACTTTCACCTTTTGCCAGTTCGTTCGCAACACGCTGCTCCTGTCCTCGTTGCTTGGGACGGAAAAACGGTACGAGTTATTATTAAACAAACTGCGCTACTTGTTTTTAGACGCCCTACTGTTGCTTTCTTTTTTTTCTCTTTTCCTTTCTTCCCTGTCGAAGTTTGTTTCAAGGAGTGTGATTCATGGATATTCCAGACTCGTTTCTAACAATTTCGTAGAATTTCCAGGGTTTATTGTGGGTTTCAATTTCGCTAGATTCGTAGACTTTGGTGGGTCTATTCCAGGATCTAATTTCACTAGATTTAGAGACTCTGCAGGATCCGTTTCAGGTTCTAATTTCAACAAATTCGTAATCTTACCGGGGTTCGTTTCAAGGCCTACATATTTTCGCGATAATTGCATACATCCCGGAATCGATTCCAAGGTTTAATTCTCTTCGAATTTGTAGACTCTTCAGGGTCCATTCGTGAACTTTTGAGGGCCTATTCAAAACTTATTTCTCGTCGCGTTCGTAGACCTTCTAAATTCCATTTCAAGATCTCAAAATTTTCACAAACTTCCTAGACCTTCCAAACTCCATCGTCAGACCTATTTTCCTAAAATTCGTACATCCTTCAGGCCCCACCTTTATAAAATTGATAAACCATTCAGGCCCCATTTTCACAAAATTCGTAGACCTTCCAAACCCCATTCCAAAATCCACGCATTCTCGCAAAACTCTTACCCTTTCCAAACTCCACTGCAAGACGCTTCATCCCCAAACTTTCCAGTCCCTTCAGGCCCAATTTCCACAAAATTGGTACACCATTCAGGCCGCATTTTCACAAAATTCGCAAACCTTCTAAAATCAACGCTCTTACACTTTCCAAACTCCATAGCGAAAAGTTTCTTCCTCAAAATTCACAATCCCTCTAGGCCCAATTTTCACGAAAAATTCCTATCCCCTGCACCCTTTGTCCCAATCTTTCCACGCAACCCTAAAAATTCGAAAACCCTCGAATTTGCATTGGAAAAGGAATTTCCGGAAAATCGCGAAGCCTCGGAACGCACCTCGGAAGACGATGAGATTCCGGGGCCCGGGGTGTGATCTAAAACAGTGAGAATCAATGTGGAAATTGAGGAACGGTTTCTGGAAGAGCGATCGTGGCTGGCGAGCGCAAGCAGAAGCCCGTGTCCACGTTCTCACCCTCGATCCACGGCCACCCTCCTCCCGGTTTCCGTGTTTATGGCAGCACGCGCGTTTACGTGCACAGAGCCCGGCAGTGTTCCTCTTCCCTGTCCTATCTCTCCGTCCTGCTCGCGCTGCTCGCGTGTAACCACACACGCCGCTCGTAC
>NIJG01000123.1:2399662-2421925 GCA_002201625.1 Euglossa dilemma
TCTGCATAAGTTTATTGCACGTAAAAATGTATAATATATTATAAATAAATAATAAATATAATTCAAAGTGAACAGCAGGAAAGGTACGAATACTTCTGTGACACACTGTATAAAAGCAAAAAAATCCAGCATAGAAATTGTGCAATTTAATTCCTGGCTACTGTCAGCGAGGAATTTTTAAAAAATTTCGAACCACCATAAAACTGCCCTAAACAAAGAGATATTTAGAAAATCTTTTGTTACCATTACGTTGAATTTCCTTTGTACTCACAGGTTAGCAAGTTTAGGTTCACCGGTTATTTACCGTTCCTATAAACGCATCACAGTAGCCGGAAACCGCTATACATAACGGGTGATTCGGTTAAAAAGAATCGCATTTCTTTTTTATTGGGTCGTTCGAAAAGTCATTTCATATTTTTTCTTTTCTTTTTATGTGGCCCAAGTGTGAAGCTGGCTATGAAAAAATACAATTAGGTCATTTTTCCATTGTGAAAAAATGAAATGACTTTCCGAACGACCTAATAACTTAATCGCTCATTTACGTCACTCGTAAATGTCCCATAAAGACCGAAATATTTCCGGAAAATCGTCCAAAAAATTCCCAATTCGGCAAGAACGTGTGATCACGTTGTCCAGTAACGTATCGCGATCGAAATTATAAAGCAGGTGGTATATTTCAGTTTGGCATGAACTCAGGGGATAAAGTAGGATCGTGTTAACACGCCGTAAAGGAAATTTTACATAAAATCGAAACCACGTGAACACGGCTGTTAAGGAGTCACGTAGCTTAGCCTAAGTTGAAATTAATTTTAAAAACCTGTAGAAAGTTCCACGGTGCATTGAATATTAATCGGACTATTAGGTTAATAGGTTCGGGTTAGTTAAACTCCGCAGAGAATCCTTTCCAATGAGCACACCCGGTACAAACCCGAACCTTACGAATTCATCTTTTCTTCGAGTCTATACAAACAGTAGATAACCGGTGTTCCTAACCTCACGCACACTTCTATACACACGTGTACCCGAAATTTAACCTAATCTAAGTGGATATAATTTTCCGGAAATATTTCAGAAATTATTCTACACGGTATTATACATAGTAGAAAATAAATTGCTCGAAATTTCAATCTTTATAATATATTTAAAAATCGGGACTATACTTCGCGAAGATGGATCGAAGTATTAATAAGAATATCGATCGATATAATATTGAATTTTTAGGGTTGTTAATTATTATTTTAAATTACGAATAATATGAAAAAATTTTCGTAGTGGTACACATTTAAAGGTACGTTCTCTCGCGTCAGGTATCAAGCGATTTGTTCGATGTCCAATCGGGATTTCCGATCGCGTGGAACAATTTTTAACCGAGCCAGGATCATACGAAAAACGGCCACGAGTTCAATCTTCGATTCGTGGAAAAGCGATAGGCAAGCCTCGGATTTCTCTCTTATCAAACGGAGAATGACTTCACTTTAGTTTTGGCTACTCGACGTGAGAGATCCTAACTTTATCTAGCTTCGTTTATTCGTCGCGTCGGTTTCCGATAGAATCGCGATATCTTTATGATGGCACACGTCGCGGGAATTTATTATTTTCAACGATTACATTCCACTACGATTCTGTTTGAAAACCGTTTAACTCCCAAGTACTCGCTATCGGGGAGAATTAAAAAAATTTTCGAAATTCGCGCAGCTTTTTCGGGCAAACGATTCCTCGCAAAAAACTGAACCTCGAACGTAGAATAAAGTTTCCTTCTACGAGGCTCCGTTCGGGAGAAAATCGAGTTTGAAAATCCGAGGGAAAACCGTCCACTTTGTTCGCTTTCTCTAATTCGCGTGTAATTTTCGACGCTGGTTAATCAGCACGATAAATCAAGCATCGAAACAATCGGATAAAAAGGGTTAATAATCAGGATCAATGATAAACATCGTTATAATAAAATTACATCTCTTCCTAACCGATTTTCGCCAGTGCAACCCAACGAAACTTTAATTTAGATTTCCTCGTAAACGAAGCCTCCTACGAAAAAACTCCTTTCCACTTTTTCGACTCGGTTTTACACCAGGAATCGACCGGTATAATCTCAACGAAAAATTTCCGCGTTTCGACAATTTTTTCAACGACGATCGACGTTGGTCGTTTGCGAAAATCGTTGTGGTTCGAGATCGAAACTGGATCCTCGGAGCGGCGCTGTTCCCTGGTGACCTCGATTCGGTGGCCGCTGATAACGCCCTCCTCGCTGCCAGCTGCTCCCGTTTTGATTCTATTCGATTTAGGGTGTTGCGAGAGAGTTCGCCGGGGAGAGACGGTAATTCACCGGCGAAACTTCCCGGCGTGGAACGGACCTCGAGGTGTATAGATTTTAGCCAGTATTTACACGGAGTTACCGGACTGTCCCGGGGCTTTGCGATACCGTTCCTTTCGGAGACAGCGGTTCCTTTCACTGAAATAGAAACCGAAATCGTCCCGGTCGATGCCGAGTCAAAGCGCGCACCGGCTTTTCAACCGTGTCCCAGAGAGATCGCGTTATTGCGGCCAAACTGGCCCGCGAAAATCGGTTGTCGCGTTGATGTTTGACGTAGAAATCGCAGGAATTGAAGAGTAGGAGGGAGAGGGGGTTGGAGGGGTTGATTTTCGACCAGAACGAGGGATTTTTTATATTTCCATTACGTTTTATCGATGTTCGGCGTTTTGGGTTAGACTCGTTTTTTTATTTAGTTCATAAGTGGAATTTTTTAATTTTCTAACTTGTCTTGACCACCTAGGTTAGGGTTATATGACTGTACGTATATGATTTGAAATATTCGAAGACACCTGTTTCTAACTGCTATCGAATAATTAACGAACGATATAAATCTTCAGTCAATCTCACTAGCTCCATCATTTAGATTAGGTTTATCTTTTATTTGATCGTGATTCTACAATTCTCACAACTTTGAAAATTAAAAAAAAGATCTTTTCTTAACTGTTACTCAAAAATTAATTAAGAATATATCCACTTAGCCACTCTAATCATCTAGATTAGGATTATTTACTATGTAATCGTGGCTTTTCAGTTCTAACGAGTTGAAAAATTCCAAATTATCTTTCTCTAATTGTCATCCGATAATTAATTAGCAATACATCTTCTCACTCACTCTAACCACCTAAATTAGGGTTACTCACTATACAAACGTGAATTTTCAATTTTGACGAGTTGAAAAATTCCAAAATTCCTTTTTCCAACTGTCTTGCGATAAATAATTATCATTACATCCTCTGGCTTACTTCGACAACCCAGGTTAGGGTTCTAATTTTTACTGACCACCCAGATCAGACTGTTATCCACCATAGTAGCGTGATTTTTCAAATTCGTAGGATTGGAAAAATGGAGAAACGGGTAATGGAGGGTATCGGTGGTGGAGATAGGGAAAAATCTGAAAAATCTCGTGGAAGCACGTGCGCGAAACGCGCTTCCTCTGGCGACGGAGGATAAAGAGGAATCGATGGGGGCTTTTACGCGAGGAAGAGGACGCGGTGCGTGGTGACCGCCGCGGTTTCCGGCCCGTAGTCACAGGACAATTATTTTCAACGCGTTGGCTCCCCTGTTCCCCTGTCGAGATTCCTCCTTTTTTCCAAGTATAGAATGCCCCCTATGCGCATGGCGATCGCTCCCGTTATTAATAACAATCGAAGACGTCGAAACCCCGTCGTTCCTCCGCCGGCATGTTTCATAAAAACCCGCTCGCCGGAAAATTCTCCGATATATTCCACGAATTGCTGGCTCATCCTCGATTGCACGTGTCTCTCGCGATTGTCAGACGTTCCTCTGATCGATGCTTGATCAATCTTCTCGATCTTACCGAATTTCATCCCATGTTTAGATTACTTTTGCTGTTACGACCCTTATCACGGTTCCAGGTTACCGAATTTACCGATTAACCCTTTCATGGCCGAATTATTCACAGACACGCGTAAACTTAATTAATTTCGAGACCCCAGGAAACAAATAACACGTAAATTACCCAAAACATGGCAAACTGTGCTCCATCGATCTTCTCGATCTTGTCGGATTTCACCCCGTGCTTAGATCACTTTCAGAAATTTACCGATTAACCCTTTCATGGCTGAATTATTCACAGACATACGTAAATTTAATTAATTTCGAGACCACAGGAAACAAATTACCGAAAATATAGCAAAGTGGGATCTATGGTTGCCAATGAACTTGATACGAGTAAAAGTACGTGGGTGTCATAGTTATTATTGTCCACGAAAGGGTAAAATAATCGTATCTCTATCTATTTATGATTTTTAATAACCTAGGCACCGAAAAATTTCCAGAATTAACTCAGAATATCTTGAGAAGGTAGAAAAGACGATAATGAGAATGTAATTACTCAATTTCAACGCGGTTTCTTCATCTTTTCACGCAGTTTTTGAGATTCGCTTGTTTCGGATTGACTTTACGTCGGAGGTGGATCTTTATTTCGGTGAATTGGAATTAGAAATTACGCGTAGCGGCAATTGACGCGAGTTTGTCGGGAAAAGGAAGGAGGATGGAAGTGGTTTCCAGGCGGTGGTCGCAGCACGCGCCGAAACGCGACACCGGCTAGCCAGAGGAGGCCATATTCGAATTCCGCGCGTCTTGAATTGCCTGTCGGCCATCGCTTCCGCGGGACATCCTGCTGGCTTCGCGGGTTCCGCTTCCACTCTTCCGTCCTAAAACGGGACAGGCCCTGGGTAATTCCCTTTCATCGATCTTGCGAATTTTTTGTCCAAGAATTGCATTACTTCCATTTGATACGTTCGAAGAGTCTACCGATATTTTTGACTTCGTTTTCGTGAATTTTCTACGAGAAAAAAAGTAATATTTTCTAGCGTCATATCGTGTTTGAAGGTCTCCCCAATTAACTGATTCATTAATTCTACGAATTTTCTATGAAAAAATTATGCTATCTTCAGTGTTACGCTTGAAGGGTCTACCCAATTTGTCGTCATCGTTTCCACGAAACTTATACGCAATTTCCATGAATTTTCTACCCAAAAAGGTATTATTTTCGAGCGTTATATCGTATTCAAAAGGTCTCCCCAATTAACTGATTCATTAATTCTACGAATTTTCTATGAAAAAATTATGCTATCTTCAGTGTTACGCTTGTAGGGTCTACCCAATTTGTCGTTGTCATTTCCATGAAACTTATACGCGATTTCCATGAATTTTCTATTTGAAAAAGTATTATTTTCGAGCGTTATATCGTGTTCGAAGAGTCTACCGAATTAACTGATTCATTAATTCTATGAATTTTCTACGAAAAAGTTATACTATCTTCAGTGTCGGGCTTGAAGGGTCTACCCAATTTGTCGTTGTTTCTGTAGAACTTATACGCGATTTCCATGAATTTTCTACGCGAAAGAAGGATGTTTCTACCGTCACTAATTCCGCGAATGTTCTACGAAAAAATTATACTACCTCGAGTGCTATGTTTCGAGAGTCTACTCAATTTGTCGACGTCGTTTCCATGAATCTTCCGCGTGAAAAAGTATTGTTCCGAATGTCATCTTGCGTTTGAAGGGTTCGCCAAATTTATTGTCATTGTTTCCATGGATTTTCCACGTGAAAAAGTACGATCTCGAAAGTTATCTTACGTTCAAAGGCAAGCTGTTTCGAAAAAAATACACATAGAAAATCGTTAGCCACTTTTCAATTTCTGAAAATAGAAAAAGTATAGTTTTAAACTAGCTAAACTCGAGAAAGAACGTATCGATACACATCAAAAACAAATTACATTCCTATCTACAAAATTATGTTATAATTACTCTTGAAAAATTCTCCCATAATCAATCTTCAACTTCTCTCCCTTATCTATTTCTCGAAATAAAAAAAGAATAATTTCAAAATGGCTACTAAATTAAAAAAAAAAAACATACAAATATACCTCGAAAACGAATTACATTTATGTCTCCGAGAAATTACAACAAACCGACGTTTAAAAAAATTCTAAATCCCTCTGCTTTATCTACACGTCGGAAAAAAAGCAAGGAATAGTTAGAAAATCGGTAGATTGGAAGAAGAACGTAAAACTGTATGGAATCGCGGGCACGAGGGCAGCCACGATGGAGATCGATCGATGGAAACTGCCTCGACGCCAATGGTAGGGTGAGAGCAGGAGCGGAGGGACAGGGGGGCCGGGGAGGGGGGCATTAAACATCGATCGTCCTGGGAAAATCGATTTTTTTTCCAGAGCTGCACGCGTCAGGAATTGTGTCCCGGTAGAGCAAGTTTGTTTTCGGATACCCGCCGCCAGAAAGAAAAGGCTATTCGGTAAATAGGCGTGGAGTGGGGGCACCAAGGTGCAGATGTCACGTCTGCGAACACCTTTTCCCCGAACAGCTGTTACGCCGGCCTAGGGCCTAGGGAAATCCTGACCTTCGACCCCTCCTTCCACCTTTCATCCTCACCGACGATTATCGCGCAACGGAATCGAAATTCGTAAGAGGAGCTCCTTGGAAATTTTCGAGTTTCATAGAGGTTCGGCAGCCGTTGCAAATTTACATTCATCGTTTCTGTCAAGTTTGCATTCGATAGACTTCTGAACGTCATTTTTTTAGAATTATGTTTCTTTAAGTCGCGTTGTAATCCTCCGGTGCTTTCAATGCAATTTTCGGGATTTTTATCGTAGCTTACGAGGTAATTACGTTACTAGATTCGAGTGGTTTTCAGTAGGGAATTTTTGGGGATTTTTTCAGGATATAGTTTAATAGAGGTTAGAGGTTTTTTTGTGGTCTCTTTTATTGCAGATTATGGCGCAACGAGAGGTTTACAGGCCTCTGTAATTGGCTAGGGAATTTTTAGGATCTCCATGGTAATTACCTGATAGAAGGAAGATTATAAAATCTTCTGATTTTTATTACAATCTTTGTAATATCGTAGAAGGGTTATAATTCTGTGTTGAGGTATTTTAGGGATATTCATTGTAGCCTGTGAGGTAATTTAAGTTAATAGAATTGCATAATTTTTATTAGAGAACTTTTGGGAGTTTATTAAAGCTATAATTTAATTTTTCGTGTTCCTTTTATCACGAATTACGATGCAATAAGAGGTTTACAAGTCCCTCTAATCATCTAGCGAATTTTTATACTCTTCGCGATAATTTGCTACAAACTCTCGGATTCAATTTCTACTAATTCCTTCAACCAAGCAATACGGCAAAACTTTCTACAAATTCGTTTTAATAATTCAACAGTAACGCATCTGGAGAATAAAAATTCCCCATTTTTGCCGGTAGAAAATTCCCACGACTCGAACTCGCAATTAAAATACAACGAAGCTCGAAGATTTCTCCGATTTTCATAGCTATTCGGGGTAATAAAAATTCCGCGTAGCGACGTGGACGCAACGAATATTAAAAATCGCTGAAACCTCGACGCGACGGAGACATCGAAACGACCCTTTAAACCTAGGACCAAAAAATTCTGCCGAACCGCGGCGTAGGAATAAAATTCTGCTACTCGGTAGGAATTTTCCCCGGTAGTATGCTCGATCACGGTCGAGCCAGCCACTTCTCGAAACGCGTTCGCGAAAGAGCCTCGGCGATATTTGTCCGTGTTGTAACGTTGATTTTCGCTCGGCGTTCCCGCGGAGGCATTGTCGCGGCCGCTGAAAGCGCGGCTCGAATTAAACTTCACTCAGGTCGTTGATAAACGAAAGGCGACACTGGTATGTTTTACGATAAGCCCGCTCACATCGAACGACGCGGCACGGTAAACGTTAACAAGAATTCTTTCGCGTCGAACGGTGGAAAAGAGAGAGGGGAGAGAGAGAGAGAGAAGAAGCGAAACGCAAGAGCGCCGCTAACCTCGGACGTTTCGAATTTCCCGCGCAAGCGCCACCGCTCACACAGCGGTCGTCTCGCGAACTAATTCTGCCCTACGATCAATTTTATTTTCGCCAATTTTTTTTATTCCCATTATCGAGTCTATGCAATGTTTCGAGAATAATTTTTCAAGGAAAATTCGAATCGGAGATAGTAACCTGTGACGTTTGTTTAGATAATTCGTTGAGATTAGGTGTACGATGTTGTTTAAACTGTGCGTAAATAATATTAATAATGCTAGTTACAATGATATTTTTATTTTTTAGTAATTGTCATCAATTGCGTTTCTATCCGGATTAGCATATATTTTGGAAATAATAGATACACGTTCCGAGAAATTTTGAAAGGGATATTGGTAGAATTATTTTGATCCGTTTATAAATTGCGATAGTGAACATTACGAAGCCACTTATTCCGAATGATTTCCTAATAAATAGTTCATAACGGTCGATTTTTACAACGTTAAGAACGTTGCACAACTTCCATTTTGTATGCATTCTAACCTCTAAGTTAACCGGTACGATTTAAAGTTTCTTCGATTGTTATTTCCAAGTTATTTTCTGCAATTGACCAATTACAATTAAAACTAGCGAATAGACAGGTAGAACCACTCGGAACGACAGACTTCGTATACTTCAAAAATTTCTGAAAACATATTATTCCTCTAGTTACGAAAAAGCACTAAGAACCCTAGACTTTCGACTAGAAATCCCGAAAATTTTCTATCACCACGGAAGCGTAATTATTTCCGTTACGAAATAATCTCCGCACCGTACTTAAAACCGTATTATACTACAGAATAGCACTTCTAGTTACAAAAAAGCACCAAGAAACCTACACTTTCGCCCAGAAATCTCGAAAATTTTCCATCACCACAGGAGCGTAATTATTTCCGTTACGAAATATTTCATACGCGATATTTAAACCCGCTTGGCATGACAGGTTAGTAACCCCAGCTATCAAAAACCACTTTCCGAGCCACATAAAATCCGAAATGAATACGAACCCGACCCCATGAAAAACGCGCACGATCGTATCGTCGTGAAATCTGTTCAAAGAGAGGCCCCCGACCAAGTCGATTCCGCGACGAACCTCGTCGAACCCTCGACAATGGGCGACGTAAAAAAAAAAAAAAAAAAAAAAAAAAATGGAAAAGAAAATAAAAAGGAAAAAAAAAACGGAGAAATATTTCCGGAAAGTTTCGTGATGAATTCTCCCTGAAACCGCTTCCACGAGCTGACTCATCCTCCACGTCATGCATGCGGTATACGTCTATGTACACCACACGGAACACGTATTACACAAAGTCTCTCTCTCTCTCTCTCTCTCTCCTCTCTCAGTCTCTCTCCTTCTCACACGTACACTTACGAGAGACACGAAGGAACGAACACGAACACACGCACGAGCCTCTAGCTCTCCCTCTTCTCTGTATCTCTCTCTCTCTCTCTCTCTCTCTCTCTCTTTCTCTCTGTCTCTCGCTTTCTACCCTCTTTTCCAGCACGTAGACGTAGCGTAACAGGGTTCTCAGTGGGAACCGGCTTACTGTTACGAGGCATACATGTCAGTCTGCTACTGTTACGTACGTGACTCGCGTATGTACAGGCTGGTACCACCGCCGCGTGGAAGGGGGATGATTCTTCGCGAGGGGAGGAAGAAGAAGAAAAGGGGAGAAGGAAAGAAAAGAACGCGTCGACCCTCAACCCTTTCTGCGGCACCCGTCGCAACCCCCCTCGCCCCTACGTTAACGCTACGACCACCGATTTTTAACACTAGGTTTACCGACGTCTCTCCTCTGCCTACAGCACGCCACAAAATCATAGCACGCGCTATAGTCTTCGCTGCTTTCCCAGAAACTTCGTGTATATCGTCGAAAGAGAAAAAAATCGCTCGATTGCACGTTGAATTTGATTTTATAAAAGAAGATCAGTACCGCGAGTGCTAAGCTGTTGATAAAAGTTATGAAAAAGAATTATTAACTTCGGAATTATTATCTTTGGAAAATTTTCGTGGAAATAGAGAATTTTCTGTAATAAGTTAGCATCGAGAGTAGAATCGTAGAAAGCAGTTGAAGATTATAAAAAATCGGTTTGCAATCCTCGGAGTTTTTTCGTGAGAATAGAAAATGTTTTTGCTATTTTTGCATAAATTGTATTCTTCCTTGGGAAATTCGGGTAAACCTAGTGTTAACGGGTGTCTGAACATGACGGGTGTAGATAATACCAATTTTACTTTTAAAATAAAATAAAAGACGAAGATAACTAAAGGGACTAGTGTTTTTAGTGTTAACCCTTTGTGTTTGACACATGGCAGCCATTTTGTTTCACTGCTGTAACCTTAAATATTCAAATAGAATAATTATCTCCTTTTCAAGAATTTATAAAAGAAAATAGGAATTATAAAAATATAAAAATATCGAGCTTGGGTTCGGTGCTGCTTTTCACCGCGAAGAAATCCTCGAGTGCGAAGGGTTAACACTTCGAAGCTTTAATAACGAATACGAGGTAATAATTAGGTTAGCTGGAATTGCACGCGAGATATTGAAACGAGGTACACGTGATTTTCTATTTTCATTTTAGTATAAAACGATCATCAGCGAGCTCAGAAAAACACGAGAAAAGAGTGCAGGGGGTTAAACAACCCTCGCTTTTAGGATGATCAAAGTCTTACGCGTATTTGTGAATTTTTCTTTTCGAGTTCCAGTGGTTTCCTCGATAAATTCGAAACGATCCAAGGTGATTAGATTTTTCGGGCAGATTTCGAGGTTTTGGTGGTGAGTTACCCAAGTGCTTCCTCGTAAAACATCCACCCTGAAGATCCTAAATAATTCCTTTCCACGAAATTATCATACCTAACCCGACATCTTACCTTCATTATGTTGCACAATTATATTGCACCACAGGTCTCCGATTAAAACAAATTTCTCGCTCTTAGAAAGATATTTCTTAAAAAGAGAAATCCCGATCATAGATCAGAGGGTTAAAAACTCGATCGATTCGAACGGCCGGGAGGAGTTTCCGGTTTGTCTTCCGTGGGAATCCGGAATCGGTTTGGTGCGTCGCAACGCCGTAACGAGCCCGAGCGTCGCCCTCGTGTCTCCTTTCAAACGCGAGGGGTCCCATGGCCCAGGCTTGGGAATAATTTACGATTTTATATCATCGCCTCGTGTATGCCAACGATTATTCGAAACCGGTCGGCGACATTGTTCGGGAGGTCGGTTCCAGACCCAATAGGGGATGACTGAACGCGCTTAGACGCCGACCTTCCCTCCAAATCCTCCTCGTCGCGTCGTTTATCGAACCGCCGTTCGAGCTGCGATCCAAATCACCATTGCGAACCTCTTCCGTCCTTTAACCCGAAAATCGCTGAAGAATACGCGAATTTTTCGGAAGAATTTTCTGAATAATTTCACCCGATAATTTTTCCACTATTCCGGAACTTTTCTATATAGCAAAATTCGCTATTCTAGAAAAATCGGCTTTCTCTAAAATAATATTGCAATTTAATTCAAAAATCGGTGATAAATCCCCGAATTTTCCCAAACACCAGAATTTGCTATGTTAGAAAATTCGGCTCTCCCCAAAATCGTCGAACAAAATAGTATCGTATTCTCGCAAGCCACAAAAACAGAGAAAGAGAGAGAGAAAGAGAGAGAGTTTCACGTAAGACAGTCGCACAAACCTCCCACGTCCTTTAACCCCCGATCAGCGAATTATCATACCAAAACCGAAAAATCGGTCCGAAGCTTCCCTCGCTATTCTAAACCCAAGATTCGCCGTTCTAGAAAATTCGAGTACCCCAAAAAATCGGCGAATAAAAACAGCGAAATCACTCCCCGAATTGCGGGGTTAAAGGACGCGAGTGGCTCGTCCCGTCATCGCTCGAAGACGCCCGGAAGTCCACACGGAAGATCGCAGCTGGCCTCAGAAGACGCTTCACTTCGAAAAACCAAAAAAAAAGTCAAACAAAAAACCAAAAATACCAATGCAAAGAAAAAGAAAAAAAGAAAAAAAACGAGACGGAGAAAGAAACATAAGAAATAACAGTAAACTCGTCCTTAATACGAAATGCGAAGAGAGAGAAAAAGATATATACATATAGAGAGAGAGAGAAATATCCCTGGTCTCGAGGCGTGAAATCGATATCTCGCGGGGTTCACCGAGCGGCGAACAGCCGGAACACGTTTTTCCAAACGCCTGTTCGTCTCGAGCCAGCCAAACGGATAGACAAAGACACGCACCACCAATCGATCTACGTTCCGCGATCACGGCAATGGTTTCGTTCCGCGTTTCTTTCGACGACTTTTCCTTTCAGTTTGCCTGTATACGCCCCCCACACCCACAACCCCTGGTCCCTCCCTGTCCCCGTGCCCCGCTTCCGCTCTTTCCGCGATGGTATAATACGTTTCAACCTAACCTAAAAGCCAAACCTAAAACCCCGACCCGGCCCCGTTCCTACACCCGTGTTTATTTTTCCGTGTTCATTTCTATCGATGATACTTCTGTTCCGTTCTGCTTCTTTCTCTTCTTTTTTCCGTTTCTTCTTCTTTTTTTTTTTTCTTTCTTTTTTTCCAGTGGAAGGCCGGTTTTTCGGCAAACGCCGATCGAGCGGCGTCCTCGAAGTCGGGGTCTGTCACACACGGGGTCAGATCCGCGAGCGGGAAGGGTCGTGGGGACAACCAGGCGAAACGGAAGCGCGCTCGGACCCCCGAAGAGGGCACCTATGGGAGTGGGGAGTCCGGGGTCTTGGTCTAAGTCCCGCTTCGAACACGCCCTTCGATCGGCCTTCGCAGAAACTTTAGTTTTATTCGTATATCGATAAGTTACCCCTAACCCACCGAGTATACCTCTTAAGCGAACGCGTGACATACCCCTGCTTTGTGTTTTATGATTTCTTTCTCGGCACGTTTTGTCTCTTTTGCCGGTTTTCTTCAGTTTGTTCGAACGAGGAAACGGAGAACGAAGTCACGTACAACGGGAGAATGAACGAGATCGGCGAGGAGAGAGAGAGAGAGGGGGGCTAGATCCGACGACCCCCCTCCGGTGATCTTCGCCCGGCGACCTGACCCCTTCGTTTAGCCGCGGCTGAACCAATGATTTTTTTTTTTTCTGTCGGTTCTTCGGGTCGCTTTGCGTTTCTCGCTTTGGCGCGATATCGGCACGGAGATTCAATCAAAGGGAAATTCGGAAATTCGAAAGCTTAGAATTGCCACGATTCGAATTTTCGAACGTTCGGACATTCGAAAATTCGGGAATTCGGAAACTCAGACACGCGAGAATTCGAAAATTTAGAATTACGACGAATCGAGTATTCGAAAATTTAATAATTCAAAAATTCGGAAGAATTCAGAAATTCAAGAACTCGAAAACTCGGGAACTCCAGAATCGAGAAATTTAGAAATTAAAGTATTCGGAAATTCGGAAATTAAAAAATTTAAAAACTCGAAAATTCGACAATCCAAATATTCGGCAATTCGAGACCCCGAAAAATAAAAAAATTCTAAACTTTGGAAATCGATTAAAACCGTGTACCGTTCGAAAGTACCCTTAATCTCGTCACTGCAGAATCTCCGTGCCCCGAAAAGCGAGACACGACGAAAGGAGAACCGATCGGACCCGTGCCGACAATAATCTAGAGGTAAAATGGCGGCCGGTGTAAACGGAGGGAAAGGTGGCCGGCGAAGATCGTACCGTAGCCGGCTAGACGCGAAAGAAATTATAAGGCGAGGGTATACCGCGCAAATGACGGATCGTCACCACGCAAATGATTTGAAGTTTAAACGCAAGGTGTGTGTCTATCGGTTTGGTTTTAGCCCTGAGCAACTGCTCTGAGAGCGGAGGCGAGCCGGATGCCATGCTGGATATCCACCACCCAGGAACCGGTCTCGAGACTCATCACCAACAGTTTCACAACTCATATGGTAATATCAAAATACATCACTTTAATACTTTTACTTAAATTACGCATCCTCCATCGTCTGATAGATAGACAGACCGCGTAAACAAGTCCCCTCCGACTCTTTCGGATAAGCTCACGATTTTCCCCCTCCGTTCGACCTCACCGGGAATCGTAGACGAGTCTCGCTGTAAATAAACTGGCAAGAAAGCAGTAGGCACCATCCGCAACCATAGTGCCCCAGAACAGCTCGACTCGCGTCGAGAAACTGGCCCCAGAACCACCCTGAGCGATTTAGCTAGACCCAGAACACGATCACGTCCCGTTTAGCGTAGCCATCTTACCGATTTATCCGTTTAGAACGATCGTTCACCCATTCTCAGACGCAGATCCTCGTGGATGCTTGACACCCTTAGCCTCCCGACACCCCGCGGTTTACGAATCGAGAGAATCTTCCGAGGGTAACAAGGCATATCGTTCTCATCCTACTCTAGATCATCGCGAAATCGGTTCCCGGCCACGCGATTGGTCCTCGGACGAACTGGAAGACTCGCCGCGATGAATTAGGTCGCGAGAATCGAAGGGGACACAGTCGAGAGGACGTCATTACGAATTAATCGGCGTTATTTGGGCTCAGACCGATACCAACCCCAAGATTTCCAACCTTTTCGGGTCTAGACCGCGCGCACATGTTCGTCGCGACCTTTCGACCCGAAAGATCGGGATATTCTATCCGAGGATGCTCGCGATCATCGGAAGACAGTAAGAAGAGAGGTAGATCCGTGTTATCCGGCGCGATCGAATTAATTAATCTGCGTTTTCCATCGATCTAGCTGTCATCGAAGCGTCCCGAATAACGCCCAGCGGTATTTCGATCCCGCGAATCGCTCGAGTGCCTCGCTCGTGAATTTTGCAATTCGCGAATTCACCCTGCCAGCCGAGATCCATCGCGATAGATTCTACGCCGGTGAATTTATTTAGCCAGATTCATTTAGAAAATTCGCGTCCTTCCATCGTGGGTTTATTTAAACATAAAAGTCGAACCCGATTTCCGCGTATGTTTCTTTGTCACATTCGAGCTGATTCGCGGGGGTTGTTACTCACGTACAACCCCCGTTTCATCATTGAGGGTGGTCACGGGACGGAGAGTTTGTTTGGATACTAATCTCGGGATTTTTCCCTTTGTTTCGATGTTTTCAAAGTGCAAGTGGCTTTGACCGATTTTCTTTCGTGAGATCGCCGGCCATTTTGGTATACTTCTTGGGTTTTTATCGAATATTTGGTTAGATACTAGGTTTAAATAAATTCTCGAAGATTTATTGTACTAGAACGATTCGGTGAGATTAGGTTTGATACAACTTTGATTAAACTAGGGGATTTTTCTAGGAAAAATTTTGCATATCAATCTTAAATCCGTAAATAGGTTCTTAGCTCGCTCCTTCTTTATTTTAATCTAATTCTCGATCGATATACTAGGTCACACGTGTAAAGATATCTTTCCATCGAGTGCTTGAACAGCAATTTCGAACCACGTTTGTAATTGTTTAAAACAAACGTAAACGTTTGCGATTGTGCATACGATTCACTAACGCCATCACGGTCTCATATGTCTAATAAGTATCTTTGAATTACTTCTCATTTTTTTGATACAATATTGTGTACCGTATTGCTCGTGCAAATTTAATCCCACAAGGGTTAATCCTACCCCATCGCAAGGACCTCTACCAAACTCACCCCAAAAAGAATATGCCCCTTATTATTTATTTAAATACTGATCCAAAATTCACAGTCTAACACGTTGTTTTTTAATCCCGTCTCCAGTAAGTCTTAGCTCCATGTAACCTCGATAAGAAATCCCTCTTAATATTAATTTAAATATTGATCCCAAACTCACATCATAAAGCGTTGCTTTTTAATCCCATCTCCAGTAAGTCTTAGCTCCATATAACTCACTAACGCCACAATATTGTATATCTTCAATAAATATTTCCTATTTCCTTAAAATGAATTCTCATTTTGTTCAATTCAAATTCGGTTTAATCCGACCGAAATGCACGAACCTCGACAAGAAATCTCTCTTGCTATTTATTTAAATACCAATCCGAAAGCCACCCCCGATGCTCGAGGCATTCCATTCTAATCGGATCCACGATTTAATACACCGGTTCCTCATCCGGTGCTCTGCAGCATTCTCAGGCCCCACATTGAACCAGGTTGCAACAATCGTCAACCTACGATCCTCCATCGACGACGAGCTGGAACTTTCATTTTTCGCGTCGTCCCCGGCTCCGATAGACGAACGTCGCGGAAGAAAGAGGGGGTGGGTCGGGGGTGGGTGAAATAAAATCAGTCTGCCGGATACGGCCTCAAAAATCCAGCCATCCCGTAGCAATTCGCGGAAGGAAGCGATCGAACCTCGGTTCGATTCGGCTGGCAAGAAAGGGACGAACCAGAATGAGCAAGTCTAACGTCCTCTCCTCCACCCTGGCCAAGTTTAATTAGGTGCTGCCTTCTCTCCGCGTGTGTACACGTGTGTGTGTGTGTGTGTGTGTAGGGGTGCACGCGAGCCGATACAACGCGGATTGCCAGGCTGTATCGAGGGAAATGGACGCTCTCGGCCGGTGGGTACGCCGTCGGAAGGGGGTGGCTTAAAAGGACTCCAACGGGGTGGTTCTCGTTGGCACACGCACGCACCGACACATGTACACTGTCGCGCAAAAGTTAATACTGACGACGCAACGCCTTCCGTCGCTCGTCTTGACCTCGATGAATCACGCCGGCTGGACTCCGTGTTTTAAGTTAGCCTTTCGGGGGTAGTTTGCTAGAAACCCGCGTTTCGCGACTTGTCCTTGCTTCCTGGGGTGGACGAAGGACGATAGGGGTAGTAGGAATTCGGTAGAAATTAGGTTGTTTCCGTGGTTGAAGTAATGGCGGAGCGATGGCTGTATTTGTGGGAAAGGGAGGATTTTTAAATTTGTCGAAGAATTTTTTTCGTCAGTAGATTGGTTCGATGGAGCTGAGGGGGTAAGAAGAAAATAGATTCTGCGATTTATTAATTATTATTTGGGGTAGCTAGTGGTTGAGTGAGGTAGTGGGAATTATTTGGAAATTAGGTTGCTCGTTGGATAACGCGGTCTCTGGATCTTTAACAAAGGGTGGTTTATCTTCTCGAGGATAAGAAAACATTATTTCGAGATTTATTAATGCTTCCTTTAGAAGTTAAATCGTCTCGATCGTCGAATAGGGTATTTTCAAATGTAATCCATCATTAATTCATTCTTCGCCCCATTCGCTGTCCAAAATTTATCATAAGAGAACATCCTACGCGTCATTCTGATCAATAAACCTCGCAAATCCAAGAACACGTAGTCGATATAAATACTCCCTATATTCCCCTAAAATTCAACGATTTAAACCAAACAACTGTCACCCTAATTCTTCCTTATACACACTTGACAATCAATTTTCTCTTTTTGAACTAGGCTACTCGTTACTTTATTCCCCATAAATAAAAATTTTTCCTTAAAAAACCACGTTAGTAACGAAATATCCAATATCACTTTAGACAAAATTTCCACCCCTGTCTCTCTCCACCCCTGGTCCATACAACTACAATATAATAATCACGAATCAATTTTTACTTTTAGAACTAGGCTACTCGTTACTTGGTTCCCCATAACCAAAATCATTCATTAAAAAAACCACGTTAGTAACGAAATATCCAATATCGCCTTAGACAAAATTTCCATCCCTGTCTCTCTCCACCCCTGGTCCATGGAACTGGTATAATAATCACGATGCACCGATCGCGGAGAAACGTATTAAACTTTTGGCCGGCAGTGTACCAGAGCGCGCGCGTTCGAGTGGCTAGATTCAAATGGACTGGTGCACACGTGTGCACCGGGGGATGTCGGTGGGCGAGGGGGTTGTCGGAGGATCGCAGAAATGGACCGTTGCCTGGAGCACGAGTCGCTGCTATGTCACGAGAGAGGAGGGGGCGGGGCCGGGGACGGAAGGGCTCGACTTTTGTACACGTCAGATTGAAATTTAGCGTAGGATTTGAATGAGGCGGCCGAAGAGTAGCGAGATTACCTCCCTCGTCTCGCTACTTCGACGTGCCTCCGACGTTTTTCGTCCGACTTAGCCGTCGCTTCGACGCCGATCGATCCCTTATACACCGCTCTCCCGATTTTCTATTTTCTTCCTCCTCCTACCCCTCGCTCTTTTTTCCCCACCCCGCCGGAGCTTCCGCCGATGGTCCCGGCTCCTTTTCCTTCGTTTTCTCCTTTCTTTCTACTCTTTTTATTTACCTCCGAGGAACACGGGGTTAGAGAGCAGCCGTGGTCCAGGTCCAGAGACTAGTTTCCTTTATTCGTCACCCCGTGCGGTCTTTGGGGATGCTGGTACCGGTCACACAGGGCTGATCAGCTTGCCGTTCCAAACGGTTTTTTCCTTTTCGAATTGCCGCACAGATTTTGGGCCTCCCTTATCGAGAGTTTTGGAATCGAAGTGACTTCGACGACGCGGTTACATCGGAATTTACTTCGTGTACGACGCTTTTGTATGTCTGGGCCTTCTCTCGCGTTTTTTTCCTGTTTAAATCGGCGTAGATTTACGTAAAATACGATGTCCCGGTATATGGCCGCAACACCCCCTTGTTTTTGGCCACATACGCGGACTGCGTTGCATTATGGGGTAGAAAAAATTCGGTGTCGCGTCGATACACGTTATGACGATCTTCTAGCTAGGATATTTCGATACTAGACAGGTGAAAACTAAAAGTTGCGAACCTAAATGTAACCTAGCGTCGATATAATTTATTATTCCCCTTTGGAAACTTTAAAGTTAATTCAATTTTGTTATCTGCATTGACAACGATAATAATTACGAGCAACGTTCATTTGGAATTAATTTTTAACGTACGGTAGTAGGAATAAAAATATAGCGAGGATATTTATTATCGTTAAAAGTTGCGGAATAGCGGCGGCTGGAGGGTTGAAACGGGAAGGACATTCGATATAAAATTCCGTGCAATTTATTCGCGGTATCTTCGGGAACGAAACGGGAGCCAGGATCGAGCAGCACGCAACCGCGGAAAAGAGAAAAATCGTGCTAACTATCGGGAGACACCGCGGGAATTCGGTCAGATTCCTCGACTTCCGGCGTGGTGGTCGGGGCCCTATCAGTTGTCAAGCCATCGCGTCGCGATAAACGCCGAGCGAATTTTTCCCGCCGAATTTTCCCGATTCGACGAACGCAGCAGCCTAGATCTTAGGATCTCGAACGAAGATTCGAAACTCGTTGAGAAAAATCTCGCGGAAGAAAGAGAGAGAGAGGGAGAGGAGAGAGCTTCGTGTCTCTCTGATGACGTATTGGCGAGAAATTCGAGGTAAAGCGAGACGAAATAAAATAATAACTGGTGTCTCGAAAACTTGAATCCCATATTTCGATCTTCTGTTAGAAAGAAACAAGGGTGGTTTCAAGATGGTTTCAAGGGTGGTCCGAGAAAAATTTCGAAGTTCTAGGGTTGTTTTCACGAGGGAGAAAGTTTGGAGATCGAGATATTGCGAAGTGGAAGAATCGCAGATGCGATTGCAGGGTGTAAAAAATTTTAAGAACACGAGTGAACGAAAACATCTCGTGTTAACCCTAATTTGCAGCAGGATTTCGATTAACCGGACTAATCGTCAAAGAGAGAGAGAGAGAGACAGAGAGAGACTCGTTGAAAAATAATTTGAAATAATTTTCTGCTATATGTACAGCGTGTCCCATCTGACGTTTCGAAACTAATTATAACATATCTGAAAGTGTAGTTCGTTTCGGAAAATGTTTCGA
Organism: Euglossa dilemma; assembly: GCA_002201625.1. Classification (NCBI taxonomy): domain Eukaryota; kingdom Metazoa; phylum Arthropoda; class Insecta; order Hymenoptera; family Apidae; genus Euglossa; species Euglossa dilemma. Next base: position 2,419,249 of record NIJG01000123.1, read on the forward strand.
ACGAAACTCACCCTGTTCCGAGGGGTGCATTTCGCGACGACGATAAATTTTCGCTAGGTGAACGTGCTGCCGAGATTCCAAGGTGACCTTGGCTATTTTCAACGGAACCGTGTATTCTTTTTTCCGCGAGGGGATAGTGCATTTCAGGGTGAATTCGTCCACCTATAATACTTTGGTCTTTGAAGGTCATTCGGGGTGTTATTGCTTCGAAATGCAGCGAGTTTTGAGGCTAGGTAAATTAAAAAGTTAATTATAACTCGAGTCTATTTTCTACCACGTCCTGAATTATTTTCTCCCTTATTACGAACTATAGTTTTCCTCGAATCGTTTGCTCACTCCGTTTTCGATCGCAATTTACATCAAACCTAATTACCCCCGATAATACAATCACATCGAATAATTCCGTTTTTCGATAAAATACGAAACGAAATAAAATTTAGCCCACTTTCGCAACGAAATCGCGTATAATTAACGCTAACAACCTAATATATCCGCGTAAACGTGGAGATCTAATTGCGTGGTATAATTTTACCGATAAAACAGCGAGAAATTTCAGTTTTAATCGTATCTCGCCCGCGATACACTTGCAATTTCGTGTATCTCAAAAGGGAACCAGGCGACTTGGGGTACATTCATGATCCCTGGAACACACGCTCGGCGTCCCTGAAGGGTTGAACAGCCATCACGGTGCCGGAAGTTGCCGGAACTTCTGGAAATCTCATCGGTGACGCGAGTCTTTTAAACTACCCCAATTAACGCGGTGTGTTTCGCGGGAAAGTTGAGAAACAGGGAGAGGGGTGTCGACGAAGAGTTTAAACGACCCTTAATTCGCGGGGCGGATTCCACGAGGGCTACGTGGGAATCGAGAGGGATGTCCGGGGGGTTGACGAAAAGTTTCCACGGAGAGACGTCTAATCAGATCAATTTTTCGATAATGAAGCGTTGTTCCCACTCGTATCAGGGGGTGGGAGTGTCCCCACCTTTTGGGAGGGGGTAGGCAGAGTTGTCTCCGGTTTAAAACGTGTCTCGAAAGTCGTTAATGCCTTTAGAGCGTCTTCGTGTTTCCTAGATATCCGATGACCGATAGGGGTGAGGCTTCTGAGCAAGGGTGGCCAGGGGCGGCGAGGGGCGCGCGTGCAAGGGTTGTATTCCGCCCTGCTGCCTCGTCTGACTTTAATTTGTATGTACCACTGTGGTATTGGATTTTCTTCCAGTATTACTACGGGTATGACGGTCTAGTACTTTGCGAGTGAATATATTTTTCAGATAGGGGTTGCTATCTCTTCCTTTTTCTCTCCTGTTTTTTTCGTGGGCCCTTAATTTGCATATATTATTACGTTATCGAATTTTCTTCGAGCACTACCGTTGTGTATATATATGGTTTAAATATTTTCGTTAGGGGTGTATTTTTAGGGGTTGTTGTCTTGTCAGTTTTTAATTTTACCTCCTGTATTATTAGGTTTTATTCGGGTACTATTATGGTGTTTTGCAAATGTATGTAATTTTGAGATGGTTATATTTTTAGTATTTATTACTGTATTATACATACTTTTAAATAAATTGTTTTTGGCATTTATTATATGATTCATTTTGTAGAGAATAATTCTTCCTTGCGTCTAGTGTTAATTAAATACATTTTTTGTTGAAGCATAAAACAGACTATGAAGAAAAACATACGAATTTCAATAAATATCTCTAAAAATGAACGTTACCCTAAAAATTTCTTAAAATTTATTCAGGTACAACGATGTCAACCTCCTTAATAATTAGCCACTTTCTAAAATAATGTCCTGAATTTTAATTCTCGAATCAGTGACTCCTACATCGCACTACCCCGTGGTTACATCATTTAATTAAATAAATTATTCAATGTAAAGCAATTTTGAACATATGACCGCTGAAAATTCTTTAAAATTCTACACCCTATTCCTCCGAAATTTTCTCTCCACGAAAATTTACCCATTTCGCCGAAGAATCTACTCGAAAACGTCAACTGGATCCCCGAAAATTTCTCGAACGGTGTGCCGAGACTTTTCCGCTTGCACGACGACTGGGAATGCTCGATTCGAATCGGGGGGTGGAAAAAACCCCCGCGATCCACCCTCGGTGTGTACGTGTCTGTATGATACCAGGAACAAACGTCTCGGGGCGGATATCAGCGATTTTTCACGCGAGGGGGTGGCGACCTACCCCGCGGCCCACTAAATAAATGCGCTGGAAGCTCTTCGAATCAATCTTAAACCGTGCCCGCGGATTGCTTCGACGACGTTCGAGGGTTTAAGTGAGTTTGAACGACGCCATCCACCCTTACCACCCCTGCACCCCCTCTTCCGTGGACGCCCGGCTACGCGTGAAATATTATTGCGACATTTATCTAGCCGACACCGAGGCATTTTCCCGACTTGCAGAGATTCCGGAAACTAGAATTTTCTCCAGAGGAATGTTCGATTAACTTCTTTCGATATTTGCGGGGTTGATTCGCCCTTCCGGCTCGTAATCATCCCTCGGGAGTCCGCGTCATCGAAATCGCGCTTCCTCGTACGTGGTCTTCCTGATACGCTGATAATTATCACTAGGTTTACTTGATCAAGTATAATTTCCAAAAGTTTTCCGACACAGGGTTTAAATCGATTTCAAAATATAAAACAGTAGAGAACGGAAAATGTAACCTCCAAGA
>NIJG01000123.1:2440988-2451850 GCA_002201625.1 Euglossa dilemma
GCGCACACTATGCACACGCGGGCGTTGCACGGCTTTTTCGTCGACGACGCGCCGTGGTCCCAGCGCAAATTTTTTCTTTCCCGCTCTTCCCTCGCTCTCGCGCTTTTCCTCCATTTTTCCGTCTTTTTATTTTTCCCTTCCCGATTTTTTCCCTTTTTCCCCGCGCTCTCTCTCTTCTTCTCTATCTTTCCTCCGTTTGTTTCGGCTTCGTCTCTCTCTCTCGCTCTGTCTTTCTCTGTGCAACCCGCCCCCGGCCCTCCTCATCGCTCATCAATCCCCCTGGCCAGCTACGGCGGCCTTTGTTAATGGGTTACAGGGGCCAGACGCGTCCTTCCCGGGGAAAAATAATAATAGTTCGAGGGAAGCTGTGTTGCGTGCGTTCCGTTCGTTCGTTCGTTCGTTCGTTCGTTGCTTTCGGGCTTTCTCTTTTGTCGGGTCGCTTTTTGTGGCGACCGGGTTCATTCCGCGGAACGGACGGGGGTGGGCCGGCTTGATTGGGTGTAGGATGCAATTCGCGGGGCGAAAGCTCGTCGCCGAGGCACGTCTTCGAGTTTCCGATCCTCCGGGGTGATGGGGTTAAGCGTGACGAGGATACCCTGCCCCCTCTCCCGTGTCGAACGCGATTCTACGCGCCGCGTCGTTCTTGTAATTCCGACGCCTCTGTGTCTTCTACGCTCCGCCACTCTGTATTTCGACCAGTGAAACGCGTAAAGAATAACATTGGAATATTTAACGAAGGTATAAGGTATAACGAGGTATCGAAGAAGGTCGAAGATCGCGTGTGATAAATTAGGGAGCGATTTATCGTAAATGTGGACCGTGGTGGCGCTAGTGAGTTAAGTGGCAAGTCGCTTTGGTGCGAAAAGGAGAAACTTTGAGGTTTCCTTATTGCTATCTGAAGGAATTTTAAATTCCAACGAAACTATTATTATTTTATACAGAAGATAGCGATCTTGTATTTCGGGAATTCGAAGTTTTCGAGGTGGAACCGTGGCGGCGCTAGAGTCAAGCGAATCGAATTTTTGACATTATCTTCGAGTTTAGAAATTCGAAGAAGAGAATGGTAATACGTTTGAACGATTTGGATGGAGAAAATGGCGCACGGTTGGAATTTCGCGAGTCGCGAGACCCGGTTTCAATTTCTAATTATCTCGACTGTTAAACAAAGCGAGTCACGCTAAGCCTCGCGGAGCCTTGCAACCCCGATACACCCCCGTGGAACGAAGAAACTCGCGTGCCTATCGATTTCTCGGCCGACTGTTCGCCTTAGACCGGCCTTAAACGTCGGAGACTCGAGGCGGTGTCGTTTCTGCGTCCGGAAATTTAGGAAATTAATAAACGGGGGTGGCTCGATCGGGGATAAAAATTCCCGGCGGGACGCGGCAGGGGTTGAAATTTACGCGGCTGTGCGCGTGGCCGAGGCGGAAAAAGAGAGACAAAGAGAGAGAGAGAGGGTTATATGCAGGGCGAGTAATTGCGTTGTCAGAATTTTATGAATCCCTGGCCGAGTTCCTCGGACAAACGATTCCACGACAGCTGGAAAAATGCCGCGGAGTCATCGCGTAAATAATTCTCCGACCAGCGAGAATTAACTTCGCGGAGAAAGGGTGGTCGCTTGCCACGTGGACGTGGAAATTCGTGGAAGCCAACGGGGCGAGGAGGAGAACGCGGGGTAGGTGCAGCCACGTATGGGAACTGTTACGTTCTCATGGGGAAACGCGTCGGGGTTTAACCCGCGGAGCTGATTCTTCCGAATTAATTTCACTTTTCGCGTATTTTTCTCCACGCCGCGATTTGTTTGTGCGTCAGGCCGGAGGGGGCGGAGCTGATGGGGTTGAAACAGGTGGTCTCGGATTTTTGGAGGTTAGGTATCGCGCTGGAGGGGAGTCTCTGTTCTTACGGCTGAAATTTATCCTCCGTTTATGCCGATCTCAACGACTATCGCTAGCTTTATCGCAATTTTTATTCATAAATATACCCAAAATAAATTTTCGGTCGCGTACAAGTAGTTACGAATTTCCTCCACCATATATTTATATATTTATATATTTATATATTTCATTTCGAATCTCCTTAATTATAACCCAGTTAAATATTTGCAGAATCGATTTTCGATAGCGTACCGCGAATTGTAAATTATAAATCTTCCGAGGAATTGGACTCACTGTCTCCGCAAACACCGTAGAATAATAATTCTAGAATTAGAACTCGATATTTCACATCGTTCGATCGAGGAAACTTAGACGACGTTCGGCACTCGAAAGATCATCGAGGAGCGACTATCCTCGTGTGACCTGGCGATTCGCTGGGCTTGTAATTAAACAGCAAGTACCAGCGGACCCGCGGCTCTCGAAAAAATACTCCAATTACCACTAGCCAATTAACCACAGCGGTAATACACGCGTATCACGCGGAAATCAGCGAGGATCCCTTTTCATTCGTTCGGGCAGCCCCTTCGAATCGCGAATATCCATCGTCGAATCGCCGGGATCGATCGGAGCAGAAAGAAAATTTCATCCGCGAGGCCGAAAAAGGAGAACGAGGGAAAAACGAGCGCGGAAACGGAAGGGAAGGGACGGGAAGGGGGCGAGAAGGGAAGGGGGCGGCCAGTTCCTGCGGGCACGATCGTTCGTTGGCCCACGGAGCCAGCCCTTCCGCCGGTGGATGAAAAATGTGTAATTTTTATTAATTGTACCTTTATTAATTTTCACCGGGCGAGTCCTCGACAGCGAACAGCGGGTTGGCTGGCAAGAGGGCCGCGGTGGAGGGGTTGGAACGCGGCACCGAAAGCGTTACATGCATGTACGGCACGTGTGCGCGTACATAGTCTCCGGCTGCAATAATGGCCCCTCCGCGTCGACTCCATTTTCCTCGATCGCTCCGTGTTCCGTCTCGATGCCTCTCGCAAAATTCTTTCGCCCCGATCCGCTGATAAAACCCACCCCCTTCGCGACTTTCGCTTCCTGTCTTTCGCCGCGATTAGGTACCACACCTGTGAACGATTTGTCCGCGTTTTATTTTTCCCTTAACTCGCAAGCGTCACCGAGGCTCGTGTCTTTGATTATCCTAAGTATTCTCCGATTCGGTCTTTTCCTCGATCGATCCGTGTTCCGTCTCGACGCCTCTTGCAAAATTCTTTCGCTCCGATGCCGCTGATAAAACCCACCTCATCGGGTGTCTTTCGCGAACGAAAAAATCCTTCGCGACTTTCGGCTTCTTCCTGTCTTTCGCTGCGATTAGGTATCACACTTGCGAACGATTTATTTTTCGCTTAACTCACTAGCGCCACCGAGGCTCGTATCTACGATTATCGTAAATATTCGCGAATTCGGTCTTGGTTCGTCAATTAGATTCGTGTCTCGCGTTGCGAGGTCTTCGACTCGTGTTTCTGAAATTAAGCATCGATAATAAGAATCTTTTCAAACGAGAGATAGGCAGAAAAAGAGTCGATACGAGTTTTTATTCAAATCGATCACGTGGAAAGCCTAGTCTCGGTTAGCAGGAATCTCGCGAGGGAACTCGGAGAAGCGGACGAGACAGGGAACTCGGTGGAAAGTTGGCGAAGCACTGGTCGACCCTCGAAGACGTTGGTTCGGCCTCTGTTGCTGGTTGGAAATCGGATTTTCGTGCCGATCGGGCAAGGGCCATCGACCCCGGTTCCCCGGTCATTCTTCCAAACGATCGACGACCTCCTCGATCGCGCGGACAGTCCGTAGCCGCGAATTCGATTAAGAAATTTCACACGGGGCCCCGAATTCGGGCACGCCGCTATCGAATTAGCCCAGAGAGAGAGACCCGGTCCGTTCCTTTGTCGCGCCGCGTGTCCGCTATGCCAATTATTCTCCTCTTTTGTGAGCGGACGCCCGGCATCGAAGTAGCTGTATAACGTTACCGGTAACTCAATAACGATCGGAAGGGCAGCCGGTAACCGAAACCGGAAGCGCGCGCGAATAAGGAAACCCTCTGGCAGCCGCGAGGCTCCGTGCCATCGCTCTTTCGACCGTGTGTGCCCTCGGTCCTCCACCATGCCAATTCGTCCAGGAACAGGGGGTGAGATCGCGCCAGAGAATTCGCAAAGGATCCTCCACTGTCGTCCTTGCGAGGTCTCCAACTTCCTCTTTTATTCTTTCGACTAAGTAATTTTATATTTGGGAATGTGCTTGCGGAGGACTTGGTTGCTTGCGAGTTATGATTGAACCTTTTCACGATGAGTAGAGACATGTGGACAGTGCTAGAATTTTTCTAAATTGTCGCCACTGTCATTTTGTGCCTGTCTAAGGACTTAATTCGACCTGGTTTGGTTGTTAATTATGGTTGAGCGTTTGGATGGTGGGTTGAGTACAACAGTGGTCGATTGGTAGGCTCTGAATTCTTTTTAAATCGCTATGATTGTAATTTCGTATCTGGATGGATGTTTAGGTAATGGTTAAATTGTGAAAAACGAGGATCCAGTGTCATATTTTAATCAAGAAAGCTTTCTCGTGGAAAAACAATATCCCATTCTTTTCCAATGGGATATCAACGCTATGTTAATTTTATTCCTCCTAGTCTTCGTATTATATTTTTGTAAAAATTGTGTCGATGTATTATTAAAAATCTTCCTGTTAAAATGAGTCTAATGATGAGAGTAATAACGTACCAAAATTTTAAGATAGCGTTAATATTATTAGGTACTGTTGAACAGGTGCCAGCGAGAGATAATAATTACGAGATAAATAATTACGTAGCGTATTCGGTAAAAATTAAAAATTTTTCCGACAGATTTTCCGGGTTAGGTTTACGATTTGGAATGGTTTTGGGAAAGATTCGAGGGATATTTGACTGGTAGATTGGAGCTTTTGTTAGGTCTCGATAGATCTTTCGAATCAGACGAAGTTCATTGGCATGGTCGTTTATTTAGGATCTCTTTTGTATGGATTCCGATTGATTTTCTGGATCGCTTTGAAGTTTAGAGAATTAAATGAAGAAAGCCGAGGGCTCACCCTATCGATCTTCTGGATTTTTCTGAAGTTTCAGAGGAAGTCGCATGTTTGTACACTGGCCGAGAGGCTTTTGCATAGTTTCCATTGGTTTCTTGGCTCGTTTCGAAGTTTGAAGAACGAAATTCAGTCAGTCGAGCAGCATCTACGTCTGCGTTACCCACCAGCTTTACGAGTTATTCCGAAATTTGCGCGTTTGGCTAGCATTTTGGAAGCAATCGCATTCGGTCGATCTACAACTTCACCGAAGTTGAACGGAAGTTTACTTTCAAAGTTTAAAAATAAGAAACTCGAACAAATTCGTATACGACAAGCATAGTAACGCGTTAGATAATTAATCTGGGATTATCGAGGGATCGTTCGGTGTTACGGAGTGTATTTCGATAATGAGGCAACCGGAATATTTTAACCCTCGAAGTTTAACACGGATGAAATTTCACCCCGTGCAAATTCGGTTTTAATCTCGTTAAAAAACGTAGCTGCTGGCAATGCTAATTTTCCGAGTACTTATTGACACTGCCGATAGCGGCCACGCGGTCATAAAACAGATCGACTTTCCCGCATCAATTTCGGCTAATATCCACGACTGTTCTCAAAAATTAATATCATACCGGCTCGGTCGTTAATCAAATTAATCGGAATGAAAATAAATTAGAAATTCGGGACACACCCGGCATTCCGACGTATTTCATAATTCCAGAATCGACGAGTCCACTGTCGTAGTCATTCAGAAAGACACGCTGTTATCGTCGAATACTTTCTGCGAATGTTTCGCGATATTAAATACGCGAATATTAAAAAAAAAAAATTAATTAATCTGTTTGCTTCGTCGTACACACTTGGATGACAAGGAGAAAAATCGCGCGTATATATACGCACGTTAATGATGCAAATGGGTTGACCCAGTCTGCAAGCCAGAGCCTCGAACCTCTATTAAACCTGGTCGAACCAGCAGGAGGATCCCCGAGAGCCGAAGAATTCTTTTCCACGACCAGCCCCTCCGCCCGGAAGGTTAAGCAGGACACTAGTCCAAGGTCCTGTCGAAGTCGGAATTTATCGACGTTTCACTTTCCTTACGATGACCCGGATACCCGGCGTACCTGTGACGTGCGCGATCCACGCCCCCGCGATAAGATCTTCCTCTTGGGACCCAGCCAGCGGAACCACCGCTTTAACACTGATTAATCGTCTCGCGACTTCCTCCTCCGGCATAGCCCTCTCTCTTCTCCGCCTCTAACGAGTGAAACAAACCGCGGAAACCGGAAGAGAATCCCTTACGTTCGAGGAAATCTCGCCTCGAATTCGAGACTTCCAGCTAAAATCCGTTTACAGGGCTGAAGACAGTGTTTTTTGTACACCTTTCTCCGCCTCTAACGAGTGAAACAAACCGCGGAAACCGGAAGAGAATCCCTTACGTTCGAGGAAATCTCGCCTCGAATTCGAGATTTCCAGCTAAAATCCGTTTACAGGACTGAAGACAGTGTTTTTTGTACACCTTTCGCGAACAGAATAATAAAAATCTAATGCTACACACATAGCCAAAAGAAAATTGCAAGTTTATGTCAGTGGAATTAGGAAAAATTCAACGATACGGTGGTTTTATAGTAGATACGGACTGTGGTGGCGCTAGTGAGTTAACTGAAAAATTGCGTTAAGGCTGTGAAAATAATTTCTCGAGAAAAGGCAGATTTTTAGTCGTTTGTATAACATTTCTACGTTCTATATACTAGTAAATATTATAAAGTAATTCGATACGTTGCAATTATGGAGATATAGACTGTGGTGGCGCTAGAGAGTTAACCGCAAAATTGCGTTAGGACTGTGGAAACGATTTCTCGAGAAAAGGCAGATTTTTAGTCGTTTCTATAACATTTCTACGTTCTATATACTAGTAAATATTATAAAGTAATTCGATACGTTGCAATTATGGAGATGTGGACCGTGGTGGCGCTAGTGAGTTAACTGAAAAATTGCGTTAAGGCTGTGAAAATAATTTCTCGAGAAAGGCAGATTTTTAGTCGTTTCTATAACATTTCTACGTTCTATATACTAGTAAATACAAGAAAGTAATTCGATACGCTACGATTATGGAGATGTGGACCGTGGTGGCGCTAGTGAGTTGCCTGAAAAATCGCGTTAGACTTTCGGAAACTTTTACACAACGTTCCTACATTATATATACCGATAAATAATCAACAAAACGCTATCGTTCTTTTCGACTCGAGTACAAATGGGCCTTACGGATCTACGTAGTTATATATTCTTCCTCGTTTCTTTAATCGAGAATAAAGGAGATAAGAAAGGTGGGAGGTGGGAAATATCGCGGGTGGGGCCTAAAATGGCGGTCCTTCGGTTCTATGGATCGCGTCGATCCTCGACGGCAGCCGGGCAGCTGCTCGTTTTCGATGCATATTAATCACGCGGGGATCGCTGGCTTCGCGATCGCGGCCATTCATCAAACCTAGCGATTCCGAAATCTGCTACGCAGCAAACTGCAGGCTTGCCTCCTCGACGCGTCACCGGCGACGAAAAAAATCCCACGGATCCTTCGTTCGTGTCCCGGAGAGGGAGAGAGAGAGAGGGAGGGGGGAATTGGAGGGTCGCTGATTGGCGATGAGGTTTTTTTGCCGGGGCTGTTTCGTCGCTGGCAGAGTGGGTGGTGGAGATTAAGGGCGAGGAATGTGGTGGATTGCCGATGTGCTTTGCGGATGAGGTAGGGCTTCTCTCTTGTTTGTTAACGCGTTAAGCTGAGGGCAATTTTGGTCTAGTTTATACCCGAGTACCGTCTAAATGCGGGAAATATTGTTTTTTTTTTCCGTTAATATTCCACGAGGAAGGTTCATTCTCCGGGAGAATATGGCGTTTGGAAGTCGGTGTCCCATTTTTCACGGATATGCTCTAAAATTGTATTAATTATCCACCGATTTCGAATTAAATTAATCGACTGTAATTGACTGTGATATCTTTCTCCGATAATTGATCTGCAAATTCCAGCTGCGGAATTAATAATAAAAGTATTCCGGACTTTCAGACGAGATTTCACATGAAATATTTGAAAACAAATTTCTTGTTCCGTATCCTTTAATACCTTTTATTTTTAATTTTAATGTAACTCAGTCGGGAAGTGAACAATATACTAAAATTCGTCGGTGATTATCATATTTCTGTAACTTCGTTGATATCTTACCTTGATTCTTTACAAAAAAACCTTAGACTCGGTGTAATATCTTTTAGTAAAATTCAATCGAAAAGCGGAAGTACGTTTTGCAAAATATTTTTAAAATTCGTTTCAGCACGTTCAAATTAGGTTTCGTGAATTTTTGACGCGTAGATGTGATCGATTACTAATGGCGGTGACTAAATTTTCCCGATAGAGATTGGTCCGAGTAGTCTTCGGCAATTTTTACGCATTATCGCGTGCAAATATTTGCTCGCTCGCCGCCATTTCGTTAAGCGATTTATCGCTTTGTTACTTTAAAACGGAACTGACACATAGAAGACAATTTTCCCGCCATGTATTTCATTCTAAACGTCAATACCGATCCACCAACCTTATCAAAACTGTCAGTTTCGTTATTATTGTCCTACTATCGCAATCAAACGACGAGTGGTAACGAAGATGCCATTTTCTGCAATTTTGGAAAATTATATATCTCCGTGACGAGCTTAATGGAAACGAAGGGGTTGAAACGCTAAATCAAATAAACGGAGTAATACGATAATCTCTCTCCGTTTCGGTAGAAAAATAATCGTTATTATTTTCGTTTCTTCGACTTAATTATCCCGTATTTAAATAAACATCGGGGAATCCTGAAACGGGATCGTTTCTCAGGAACGTCGGGGCACGGTCTCGTCGCGAGGAAATTTCGCAAAGGTATTTTCTGTTTTAAATATATAACGAAGGAATCAGTGCCGATTGACCGTAGTAGGAAAAGCTCTTCGTCTTCTTCCTCGAAACGATGAAATAAATTTACCAACCCTTGATACGCCATCCGATATTATACGGATTGACAATACTCTGGCGCTAGAAATATTAGAGGTTGATCCGACGCGCGTTATTCGGAAAGGAATGGATGTCGAGGCGAGAAATAGACTCGTCGAGTGTCTAGAATGTCATTCCTCGTGCCCGGTTGGCGTCTCGGGAACGAGATACCGTAGAATTTCCACGAAAATTCCCGGCACCGGATCATCCCTGGCCATCTTCTTCAACAATCTCCACGCGGCACGTACGCCACTTAAAAAATCAATCCGACAAATAATCCGCATCCCGGCTCCTCGACACCCTTCCACGCGGCTCTAGAACGTCACCCCCTCAAAGGGTTAATTAACCCGCGCTCCTCGAGCAGAAAAAATAATTCAGCCCGATTAACAACCAACCATCTCCGCTCGATCGAACAGCTGTACTTTCGTATTAATTACGACCCCCGTGCACGGCTCACCCCGTCTCTCTCCGACAGCAGCCACCCCCTTCCTACCCCTATGGCGCTCGCGTTCATAGATTCAGGCAGTGGGCCAGGAAAATTCCAAATTTCTCCACGCGTTCGTCACCTGCTCGCACACGCGTGCATCGGTCACGTTAGGTTAGCTCACGTACACGGTACAGTCCACGAGAGAAGTACAGCGCGATGTTTACTCGTTGTATTTTCGATTAACAGCTGAGTGCTGTACGAAAGTCGAATGTTTGGGTGTTTTTAGGTTTCTTTCACGCGTGATAGGAACTTTTCTGTACCGTCGATTAGGCTGTTGGACGCTTTTGGACGATGAATCTTTCGGAATTGAGACGGAAAGATCGTCGAAGGGAGAGATAGTCGCGATTCACGAATCATCGCGTGAAAAATACAGGTGGTTTACGAGCCGAGCGTTACAATGTAAGACGATTTTAACGGACACTGAGACTTAAGCCTCGGTCACACGGCGTTGAAATAACGCGGGTTATGACAGTCATTGCGATTTAAAGCCGGGATCCACGTGTGTTAAATTGACGCGTGTCGTGACTTAAGTTCCGAGTACGCGGTTTTAAACGCGTCGATTTTAACTCACGAACGTCATCGCAAAGTATCTCAAATTCCACCGCTATTTAATCTAAATACTAAAAATAAACGACGCAGATTCCAAACTCGTAGAGTCCAAACACTTCCCCGTTAAGTCTTTTTCACGCCAGGATTCTCGACTCGCGTACAACTCGTATCAAAATTCATCCGTTTTTTCGCAATTCGACGAGAGACCGCGCTCAGATTTCGAATCTTCGTCGACGATTTCTCTGTTTAAAATAGAACGACCAATCGCGAATGTCGATTTAAAGATGACCACGCGAAGAAGACGCAAAAACCTGGCGGTTTCCCGATCCGGACACCGGTGTATATTTTTAGGCTCGACCGAGTTCGGGATCTCGTGGTATTTCTCGCTCGGACTATACACACGCGGAGCGGAGTGCACGAGCGCGCGCTCATCGGCCCGGTTTACCGCGAGGGTGTATTTTTATTCGCATAATTAGATACCCATCAATCCTGCCGATGGCAGTTCGCCCCGTCTGCCTCCCTTGCATTTATAATATACCGGACGGGGGTGAAAAATGCGAGAAGAAATACGCTAGAACCTCCGCCGGTATATATCGGTATAGACGCGCGCGCGCATACAGGGGGTGAGAGGGAAAATCGTTAGGGGATTTTTCCGCGGAGTTCCTGCCGGCCGCGGGAAAATTATAAATTATAAACGCCGATCGAGCACGGAGCGAGAGATCGGTTTCGCGGTTCACCCGCGGGCACCCTCGCCGTGGAAACAGGGGTGGCAGCCACCCCGAGGTGGTGGCCGGCCAGATATCGGCCATTCCGCGGATATTCCGCTCGCGAAATTTCCCGGAAATCGAGCCGCCTCCGAGCTCTC
>NIJG01000123.1:2473345-2491426 GCA_002201625.1 Euglossa dilemma
CCGAACCCCGCCACCCTTTATTTCTCTCTCCACTTGACTTGTTGTACGTGTTTTTACTTCTAATGCCCGTGACAAATATTTTTTCAATGTTCATGTAATCTGTATATTTTTTCCGTAATGTAACATACATCTATGTACACGATATGGCAAGTCGACAATTACTTTTTTTGCCCGTCTGTCGCGCAAAAAGAGTAATTTCGCTCGTGAACCTAGCGATTCCGCATTTATACATTTCCAAAAACAAAACAAAAAAAAAAAGCAAAAGAATTCGACCAATTGAACGGATTGCCAATGATTACCGAGTAAAGAACAAGCATATAGAGTACAACGAGATACGTGTATGTAAGAAACACGCATAACAGTGAAAAAAAAAAAATACATAATACAGGAATGAAATACATTATACACACTCGAGTACAACAGAGATCTAGCAGACGACCCGGTAGCAATAAAAAGACGCTTGAAAAAAAAAGAAAAAGAAAGAACGTTTTCTTTTTTTTCAAAAAAAACGGGTCGTCCAACCGAACGATTGCACCGTTCATTCACATTTGTCTTTTTTTTCTGCTTTCAGCTGCACAGATTCCACAACGCGCAAGTAAGTACGATCAAATTACGTTGGAAACCATTTTCCCTTTCGTTTCATCCGCCATCTTAATTGGGCCGATCCTCGAACCGGGCGCCGCGGTGTGCAAAGGGGGGCAGGGCGCGGGACGGGACGCGTTTAATGCGAAAGAAAAATCTTCTTACCCTTGTTCGTCCTCTTTCTTTCGCCACTTCGGCCCCCCGCGCCTCTGTTTTTTCCTCCTCTTTTTAACGCTAGTTCGCTTTAAAAGGGAAAATCTTGGGGCGTCTCATAATGGCTACTTATGGAAGAGGGGTGGCTCGAACTAGGAACACCATCGATTCGCGTCCTTCTCCGTCTCTTTCGCGCGCGCCACCCTTTTCATCCGCTAATTACCAATTAGTTCGCGTACTTTCGCGACGGTGAAACAGTCTTCTGGGGCACGTTCTTCGAAAGTTCCTCCGCGACTCATTAAACGCCCCCGCGATTCATCGATCCCGCCTCTTTTCCCGCGCCGATTTTCCTTTTTTTTTTCCTCGATCTTCGCCGATCTTCGCGTTCCCCGGGTTTTTTTTTTACATTCCCCGTAAAAGATCCTTCGAGGAACAGATCGACTAAAGGACCGTCTGAATTTTAGCATGCAAGAGGAAAGACGAGATGGCGAACCAGGCAGAACACCAACAGCCCGCCCCCAAGAAACCGCGCCTGGTTTTCACAGACCTTCAGCGCCGTACTCTACAGGCTATTTTTAAAGTAAGTCTTGTATAACTTAACTTGCGTTTTGATCGATACCGCCCCGTTCTACGTGTCTCGATTGTCCCCGCCGAAAGGGATGCTCCAAGACCGAGACTTCGCTTCTCAGAGCGTCTCTTTTCGCTCGTTCTTTAACCAGTTAGCTGTCGCGTTCCCTTCTCGGATCGAGCGACGACGAGTATACTCGTCGATCGCACAGCGAGTGCCGCTGTTGAGATATCTGGTCAAAAAGACGCGTTTATTTTACAAAATTGACAATAAAATAACTGTTCTTTAGGCAGCTTGGTATTGGACCATTTATATAATGTCAGCACATAGTTCTGATATCGAAAAATTGGCATTTGCACCACTCGATAGCTGAGTAATTTCGGGCCAGCAGCCATCAATGAGCTTGTAGGGACACACGTTAAATGCGGAAAGCGAAGGTCTTTCGCGTATTTTCCACTCTTTCGCGACGTCGAGGACTTCAGGTCCATGGGGACCTGGTTTGTGTCTTTACAACCAGGGCCCCATGACTCGCGGACCACCTCGACATCTAATGTGGAAGGAAAAGCAATTAGTTTCTAACCCGTTAGCTCACGGGTTTTTCCCCGAAAACGTAGACTTTGCATTTTCCGCATCGGACCGCCCTTCTTTCCCCCGCACATAAATAAAGTCCTGCCCAGTAAACGCAGAGTATCTATATAAACCTCTCGTCCTCCACCTTCAGGCTCATTTGTCCCATGGCCGACCATCCCTGAAGGAACCAATCATAAATCTGCTTTCTGACTTTTGTGTTTGCTCCTTTTACGTTAATCCCTAAAAAATCGCACAATGGTGCAGAAATTTACATTTGCGATATTTGATTTTTAATTTTGACGAAAGCCTAAACGAAAAGTTCTCTGTTAATCGTTTCCTCGTTCGATTCTCAAACGCTGGGCGAATTTTCAATCGTCCTCGCAGTTTCTTCCGCGATGTTTGCTCCTCGTTGTTCACCTGTCATCGGCCCAATCTTGGCCCGACTTTAATTTAAAATTTAATTACCGAAAAGTTGCCAGTCGGTGATAATTGGTAACCGGTCACTGCGAAATTGCCTTGGCGGTTTATTATATTTATTGACTCGGCGTGTACGTTAACCTAACCTTAATTTAAAATTAAATTACCGGAAAGTTAGCAGTTGGTGATAATTGGTAACCGGTCACTGCGAAATTGCCTTGGCGGTTTATTATATTTATTGACTCCGCGTGTACGTTAACCTAACCTTAATTTAAAATTAAATTACCGGAAAGTTAGCAGTTGGTGATAATTGGTAACCGGTCGCTATCGAATTGCTCTCGCGGTTTGTTATATCTATTGACTCCGCGTGTATCTCGTCCTAGCCTTAATTTAAAATTAAATTACCGAAAAGTTACTATTCCCTGTTAATCGGTAACTAGTCGTTATTGAATTCTCTTCGCGGTTTGGTATATTCGTTCGCTCTATAAATCCGAATTCGACTTTACTTTTAGGTCATCGAATTATTATATATTTACCGTTCGACATTCTCCGCTATTCGCGAGTCTTAATCGAACATCGATTTGCAATTAAGCATCGATATTAAGAGAATTAAAAATCAATTTCACCGGTGCGAGAAATAATGGTTTAAAGAAGCGGCGGAGCAAGTTGCGCGAAACTTGATTTGAATTTCGCGCGCAAGTTGCACGGGGATCGGCGGCAAAGTCGAAAGCCGCAAAGGGTTAAACGAAGTACGGGCTCGGAGCGTGTTTTCCCCATGCGGGAAACCTACTTCCATAGGGTGGAAAAACTGATAAACCGAGTTTGCCCTCGCGCGAGCGCGCACGGCCGGTCGAGTTTTGCACGCTTTAATGGAAACGCTCTCAACAAATTCTCACTTAACGAAATTACTACGTCGCCGGTAAATTACCTCGATAGACACCACGTGTAACCCGCATTCCATCGATGCGCCATAATAACGGTGCAGAGTCACGTCGAGTGCCTTCCTCCCGCGCCCACCAAAATCCCACCTACGCGTAATAATTCACTATTTATCAGACGTATCGACACATTCTCGCCACTCGGTAATTTCATTCTTTCAATTATCCCACCGCGATGCCAATTTTAAAAGTGCTACTCCACTGTCTTTTTCAGTATTAACCCCCGCAAGGGGTCCGCTTAACTCACTAGCGCCACCGCCGCTCGCATCTCTGTTAAATAAACATCCATCCTCGAATCGTTTCCGGATTTTAATCTGCTTTCGCAAACTTTTAATATCTACCCTTTGCAGTCGACGATTTTTCTTTTTGTTACAGGAGAGTAGACATTCAGATTTTTACATTTTCTTTTATAAAACTGACGTTGCTTTTTTGAATGGTGAATAAAGAATCGTGTAGTAATTAACACGATTTATTATAACAATTCGATTTCGTTATCTCCGAATTTGATGTATTAATTCATACGTGTCTTCGAAATTTTATGACAACTGATAGTCTCTTGAGTGCAAAAGGTTCGTTTCTTTTCTGTTTATCCTGTTCTCTTATAATTTTCATAATTTCTACGCGACATTTAGATTTCTTCGTTTATTAAAAATTAACCTCACATGGAATCATTGTAATTCGCTTGCTCGTAAAACTGATTTCTCGGATACTCGATTGGCGGAAGGAGTGTGGAAAATTTCTAGGTTTCTGCCGCGTTTGCCGGGCCTCCTTCGTGCCGGGCCACTCGAATTCCTCGCGATAAATCTTGCCGAGGTTTCCCGTTCGAAGATTCGCAATTAAACACGCCGCGCGTGTGTCTGTCGTTATTTTAATTGATTTAACCGAGGCAGCGTCGACGTTACGGGACGAAGTGAATGAGACCGTGACGCGAGCGCGAGTATTTTAGTTACGATTAACCCTTTGCAGACGATGAACCCATATATGCGTTCAGTGTAAGTTATCCGCATAGCCGATGAACTCACATATGCGTTAGGCGAAAACAATCGACGCAGGTGTATACGCGCGTTCGCGAGCCTGAAGGCTCGTGCTCCCGATACCAAGGGAGAAAAATGATAAATCCTCGCAATGGATACACGCGTGTCTCTACCGCCATTCGAGTATCACTCCTCGCCAACTTTATTCCATTCGATTCCGTAAATGTACCTTCGTTCCTCTGCGCAGTTCGATACGGGCAAAAGTTTCAATTTCGAGATATATTTACGTAAATATTAGGTCGTTCGGAAAGTCATTTCGTTCCTTTTTTCTTATTTATGCGGCCTAAATGTGAAGTCGCCTGTGAAAAAATACAATTAGATCCTCTGTTGACGAAATGACTTTCCGAACAACCTAATATTTATAAGAGGATGATCGAGGTATTTATTAGAAAATTTCTTATGTATTTGTATTCGCGTGTATATAGATGTTCGGGTTTAGAAACGGGTTTAGGAATGGTGGCGAAAGGGGTAGTCGATACATGCGTCGACTATAGTTGTCGTTTAAATTAAGTCCTTATCGCAATCGCTACTACGTCCACCTGCATCGCATTTGTTAGTCTAATTCTAAGTATATTAATTAGAAAGGTTAGAAAGATTAGTCACGTGTGTTGGCTATAGTCCTAGGATAAATGGCGTCGTTAGCGTTATTACCCTATCAGCGTGCCTTCGTCTGGTTAATTTCAATATCTCGGAAGATTTTTATTATCCTTCGGTTACGCTAATTGAGAGATAAGTGTGATTTCTGACAATGGCATCGTCGTGGAAGGAAAAATGGTGGAAACGGGGAACAATCGTTAAAAGAGCGTATAATGGAAATCGCAAACGAGACGAAAGAAATATATAGCGAAAAATCAAAAAATTCCTCGATTAAAGCACTGACAATATAAAAGGGGGAAATCGTTATTGACACCATGACACCGCATTAATAAGAAAATTTAACCTAGAAACAATAATAATCCAAAACTTCTGTCCACCGATATATAAATACATTATAAATACCCCCCCAAAAAAAAAAGAAAATAGAAAGGAGAAGAATTTCACAGATAGAATAAGGGTGTTAGAAACTGAGGGAAAATAAAAATTGCACAGACAGAAGGAGAGAGCGTTAGATACTTTGGAAACCAGTGGAATAGCGAAAAGAGAAAGGATAAAAATAATGGTAGAGGTAGAATAAAAGGGTGTTTAAGGAGGTTAGGAGAGGAGGTTAGAAAGGAGGGTTGCTGTGGTTTCCGGCGCGACATCTACGGTTGGTGGAGGAGCGTGCGGCCGCGATCGGAGCGGCGATCGAAGCGCGCGGCCAAGGAATCGGCCGCGAAATTATTCAACGCGGATCGATAGAAGCGGGTTTACGCGCGACGGGGCTGAAACCCACCCTCTCGGCCGCTTCGTCGCGCTGTCCCCGCGTTTTTTCTCCGCGTGCACGCGAGAAATCAGCCTCCCTTTATTAATGCACGCGCCCTGAGAACCGGCCGATGGGGAGAAAAGGGCACCGAGTGATCCCGAATGGAATATCCCGCTCGTGGTAAACGGGAATATACCGGAGAATATCGCGATAACGCGTAACGCCGCCGCTAACGAAGTGCTGGAATTCTCATATCGAATTTGTTTTAACATTTCGCCTGACCCTTCTCTCTCTCTCTGCTCTCGAGATCGTTTAATTTTTCGACCAATCGAGAACCCCTCGCGATGGCAAATGCGCCCGATCGTAATCGAGGATGTTCTGCTCCAGTTTATAAATTCCCTTATCATTTCGAGAGGGTCGAATATGGTTCCAGGATGAAAAAGGAATTACGAAGTTCGAGTACACATATTTTTCGGGTATTTTTACAACGAATTTTTTATTTTATCGAGAAATTTTTGGACTACGACAGGTTCCATTTTTCTATGTAGATTATTTTGCGTAAATTCTAATATAAATCGAAGCATCAATCGTGCGATTAACAGTAGATCTTCGTATAAAGAACGATATTACATCTATAAATTCCAATATAATAAACAATATATTTTTCTCTAATTTTTCGAAATAGAAGATTTTATATACTTCTAATATTCTCCAGAAGACAATTAAACGATATTCCCGTTTTTTCTACGCAGAATAAAATTGACACGTTCTATAAATTTCGATATAATACAGAATATTTCTCTTTAAAACCAATAAAAAAGTCGATTCTACATTCTAAAGTAAATTTTTTCCTCTTCGATCTTCATCGCACCTTCAAACCGAAAAATTTCACACTCCCGCTAAATTCCGACCCATCGAAAAAATCTATCCCATATTCGAAACCAAATTCCTTCTTCCCCGATTTTCCAAGCCTCTTCCCTCTCTCCCGACTGAAGATACTGAAATTCCCGCATAGCCAGGACACACGGAAAAAGGAGAAAAACGTAATGAATCAGAGAGAGGCACCTTGGTGCACCATCGTGGCTGGAGAATTCGTGTCAAGCGCGAGCCGCACAAAGTTGCATAAACGACGTCGTTAACGCCGGAAGAGACGTAAAGAAAGTGGAGGATGACGGCGCGGAATTCGCGACTGCTCACTCGATACCCTGCTCGTCGAACCGTCGATATCGCGGCCATTCGACTCCCGCAGTGTAACATTCTGCGATCCGCCGGGGGCACGCCTGGTAACAGGTCCGCTATTGCCATCCTCCTGGACGTACACCGTAAGATAGACCCGATTTCTCCACCAAGAAATTCCCAGAGACTGTAGCTTGCTCCCGAATTAAGCCAATTTCGACTCTAAGTAAGATACGAGAGCCGCGAGTTCCATCTAATCCCGGAGCTGCATAGGTGGCGCCACGTTCGCGCGATCTTAAGCTGGATTTTAATCGAACGAGGACCGAGTTAGGGTTCGATTACGCCTTGATCAAGGTTCCACGTTAACCTAACGCTGATCTACGCTTTACTCGATCACCCCACATCGAGTTTCGCGCCAAATCTGACCAAATTTGTCTGTGTTACATTTTCAAAAGGGTTATTCGAATTTTCGTTCAATCAAACGTAATCGAAGTTGGATTCGTGGTGTTTTAATTTGTATTATTTATTCCTTAAAGTTGGGATTCGATTCTTCAACTGATATTCTCAGTGACGATTATGACGATTCGATTAATTATGAGAAGAATTAGGTGAAATTGGATTTTGAATCATGGAATTTCTTTTTCCGAACCGAAGTTTCACGCGCTTCGCCGATCCAAATTTAACCGAGCTGTCTGTGTTAAATTTTATTCACTCCGGTGTCGTGTCGGATTTATTTCATTTATTTATCCCTGTCTCCGAATCGAAAGGGTCCTGCGAATTTTCCGGGCTCCAATTTTGCCAGGTTCTCTGCTACATTTCATCAATTCTAATCGAAGCTGGATTCATGGTCCTCTATTCTGTTCGAAAAATTCGTTTCCCTGTTCCGGAGGTTAGGGTTTACCGTTGGACCCCACGCTCTTCCATAGATTCCTTCATCCCTGTTAATTATGGCAAAAATTAAATCAGCTCGGACTTTTATTTTATTTAAAAAATTCTTTTTCCAATTAAAAGTTGGGATTTTCTATAGGAAAATCTGGTTTACGCGAGGATTCCACGCGCGTGCATAAATTATTTCACCGGAGCCTATTAATTATGGCAAAAATTAAATCAGCTCGGACTTTTATTTTATTTAAAAAATTCTTTTTCCAATTAAAAGTTGGGATTTTCTATAGGAAAATCTGGTTTACGCGAGGATTCCACGCGCGTGCATAAATTATTTCACCGGAGCCTATTAATTATGGCAAAAATTAAATTAACTCATGGACTTTTACTTTATTCAAAAACTTCTTTTTCTAATTAAAATTCGGGGTTTACTATGCAACAATCAGGTTTACATACAGATTCCACACACATGCATAGATTATTAATTATCATTATTAATTATTAGACCTTATTAATTGTGGCAAAAATGAAATTAAATCGAATTTCGACACGTGCACTTTTATGTTATTCAAAAAATGCTTTTTCTAATTAAAATTCAGAGTTTACTATACAACGATCAGGTTTATATAAAGATCCTACACCCACGAATAAATTACTTCACCGAACCCACGCCATAGAATTCTATTAATTACGATAAAAACGAAATCAGATCGTATTTTGACTCGCGGTCTTGCGTTTTATTTAAAAAAATTCTCTGTCTACCCCTTAGAGCATTAAGTCTCGCGAAGGGGGTGGAAGTTGGGCTAATTTCGAGGGCAGTTAGGACGCGGCGGCTGTTCGAGATACGATCGCGGGACAACTATGAAAATAAATGTGGACGTTCCGGCGGAAAAGGGAAAAGCGGCGGTTCGGCCAAGCTCTTTGGAAGTATGCCAAATAGTTGGCGGATTGACCTTAGCCCAGTTAACGCTTCTGCTCGATCTTTCTCGCATTCCGCTTCTATTTTCCGCTCGATTATACGACTTTTAAACTTACCCCAGACCATCCGACGGCCATCAGGCACGCGTGTTCGATCCGCCATTGATAGAATCCTTCCTACGAGCCCGATCAACCCCTTCGACTCGACAATTTCTTCCGTTTCACCCCCGTTCCTTTCCTATTACCACCTATCCGGTCTTCGGATTAAATTTGCAACGAAACTTCTGGTCAATGTGCCACCGTTTTGTCCATTATTTACACCCTTGGCTCCCTCGCTGGCGTTCGTAAATTTCTCTCACCTATCTCGCATCTACGTTAACCCTAATTTCGCATCGATTCTAACACCGAGAATTTACTGTCCGACTATTGAAACGAAACGAGGATATGAGAATAGAAAAATTGTATTTTCAGACTGGTTTTTAGGTGTTATTTATCTTTTTTGCAAGAAAAAACCTGTACCTGATTAAACAAAAGTAATTTTGACCTATCTGATAAATAGCTGCTAATTCTACGTGTCAGGAAGAACAAGAACACCAACTATGAAATTTTTATATTACTTACGAACGCATTTGCATCCTCGTGATAAATACAGTCTTGAAAAGACGATTGTAATTAACCGCAACGAGCGATAAAATCATTTCACGCGATTTTATAATATAAATATTTATTTCTCGCGTGGCTATACGGTAAATAAATATTGCGTTCCGGTTATTCCGCTGAGCGATGCAACTGGGTTAATCGACCTAATATCATATTGCAATTAAGCAAATTGCACAATTTTAAACAAACCCGTTTCCGAATAAATTACACCAAGGAAGCCTATAAACACCATAGCAAGCACGATAAAACGAGAAAAATTTCCTTGTATCTCCGTTACTGCCATTAAATCTCGTTGGAAAGATAAGCTGAAGAATTTGTTAGAATTCTGGTGGTTTCGAATTCACGTTTGAGAATTAACGAATGGTAATTGAGGATGGCTGGTCGAAAGGCGGACATGGAAGAGTCGCAGTGGCGGTTTTTCCCGGTTCTCGAGATCCTCTGTGCACCCTTCACCCCATGACACGTATGCAACCCCCGTCCCGCGTCCCTGTTCCAGCCAGGTTTCTCAGGCAGAGCGCACAGTGGCTGTCAAGGAATAATCACGATCCTCGCGCCGATAGTGTCCCGTATTTCCAACAATTGATACGCCTCTCTCTATACCGAACTGCTATCCCGTAGACAGAGGCGGCAGACCTTCGTTTCGTTGCGTTACACGAGCTGAATTACAGCCAGACAGGATATCAATACAGTTCCTTAAACGTCTGTTCGCTGAGCCAATGCAAGTCGTTTCTTCCTGCATCTTTACGTTATCGAATCCTCCTTTATTTTATCCTCTCCCCTCTCTTCCTCGTTCCACCCTTGCTTCGCGACAACCACGGGTTCAAACCGCGAGTTTTTCGCGCCAAATCTCGCTGAGACGAGCCTGGATCACGCGCGGGAGTTTAAATTTCGAAATTTAAGTCGACGCACGAATTGGTATAAATTCGGTGAATTTTGACGGAAGCAGGAGTAAAACGGAGGATTGAAATTCGATGATTTTACAACGCGCGGTTTCTGGTAATTAAATCATGGTACGAAGGGTGGGTGTAACGGAAATAACCAGGGGAGTTTCGAGTTTCGAGATGTTGCAACTTTGCACTTTTGCCCGGGGATCGAAATTATCGAAATGCGACGGAGAAGAAGCAAGGGAACGGAAGTGAATATTTTATCGCGCCATTATCGGCGACGTTGTCGGCAGCAGAGGCAGATTTCTGCGTATATCCGAGACTATGATCGACGGAGGAAGAAACAGAGAAGAAACGGGTTTGAGTTAGGTTTGAATTAGGTTTAAGACGTGATCAGGAAATATTTTCGAGATTTTGACGGGTGAAAGGAGACCGGTATTTCAGGCATCGATAGTTTTTCGACCTCCCCGGTTTCAGGTTCGTCAATTTGGAAATTAGGTTTCGTTTAGCTTCTATTAATTATCAGCTTCGACTCTGTCGCTCAATTAATGGGTCATCAGAATCTGGCCCCGTTCTAAATTATATCGATATAATATCGACGCGTACCGAATAATATTTTGCCATCGGAGCCCGATGTTTTATTTAAAACAAAGTCTCGCCCCCTTTGAAACAAGAAACGCCAAATAATAGACCACGGTGTCGCTAAAATAAACCTTAGCCCCTTCGAAATTAGGATTATTAAATAATAATCGACCCTTAAATAATAGACCTTGACGTCACTAAAAACCTAGTTCATTTAACACTGCAACTACCGTGGATGCTTAATGGGCACCTAAACATAGAACAGGGCATAGAAAATATCAATTTTAATGGGCAAAATAAATAAATATATTAATCACAGTTCTATTTCGACACGAGACCAGTTATTTCGACTGAATTGCTAGTTCTAGCGTTGAATTAAACCTCCTAAAAAATGAAGAATTCTAAATAACATGCTGCAGTGTCAACCTTGTTTATTTCGCTTAAAATAAAATTCATCCCTTAAATAAATAAACCACGGCGCTACTAAGATCGAGTTAATTTAAATTAAAATTCCACCCCTTGCGAGTGAAGAACGTTAAGTAACGTAGAGTATCAACCGTTCCTATTTCTCTTAAAATAAAATGCATCCCTTAAATAAATAAACCACGACGTCACGAAAAACCTAGTTCACTTAACGCTAGAACTACCGACCTACAATGAGTAACGAGTAGCTGCGCATATTTTATAGAGATGAAGATAAGGTAGACGAATAACTATAAACAATTATCTTTCGATCAGAATAAAAACAGTGCGTTCTGAAAAATTGTAAACGTAAAATACGACTCTACTCCGATATCCTACCGCCAACTAAAGCCTCAGTTTCTCTGAAACAATATTGCACCCCTGAAAGGAAAGAACAGCGAAAAACAAGGGAAAGAAAAAATTCGGCGGATCGAAAGGTAGAAGAGCGAACAGCTGGTTACATTGTCTTGGAGGTGAATCGAAGTTCGAGCCCCCGAAAAGGAAGGCCACTCGACACCGTAGGCAATTAAACCCGTTTAACTCCCGATAAAACATCCCTCACCGGGGAGGAAAGCAGCGACTCGTGTACGAGGACATTAAGACGGCCCCCGATTAACCCCTTTTCAATCCGAGGCACGGTCGCGCTGTCCCCAAAATCCTGGCACGCGAGGCTCCATCAAACGACATCAACCATGCTCGTTAAATTACCCTTCCCACGCGTCGCTTCCTCGCCATGAAGAAAGGCCGGCCGGAACAAGGGTGCAGGGGGTGCGATCATCCTAATTTCATCGGTTAGGTCCCCGAAAACGATCGCTTATATCCCGCGTAACGCTTTAATTATCGCGTTCAGCTGCACGCGCATCGGGCCATCGGTTTGTAATAATTGTTCCTTCCTAGCAATCGATACTCTCCCTCTCTCCTTCTTTCTCCCCGACTCTCTTTCTCTCTCTCTCTCTCTCTAGCCGCTCGGTCGGTGTTATTGATCGACCTACGTCGAGTAAGAAACGTCGCGTGGGAAGAAAAGCGTGCCAGCCCGTTCGCCACATGTACAGAAATGTTTACCGTTCGGCGATCGGTCCGCGGCGGGCCCGCTGGGACCTGGCGGGTCCCGTGGCCGGGTCAGCACGGCCGCGCCGGCCTCGGCCGACCGATATTCCACGGGAATTGTAGGTTGCCACCGGCGGGGAGAGGGGATGAATATTAATTTAGGACCGAGTCAAAGAAACAAAGGAACCAGTGGCACCGAGCCGCGGCACAAAGGGTCCCGCTGGATGCGTCCATCGGGGATACACTCGAGGACCTCGAGATACTCCTCCTTCCTCTTTATTTATAGCATCCGGTCTTCCAAGTTCGGATTCTTCGCTCGCAGACGTCGTCGCGCTCTTCTTTCGGCCAGCCATGGGTTTTCCTCTCGTTTCTCGATGTTATTATACGAGCAGAGTCGTCGGGGATGTAGGGAACACGGCGGGGTTAAAGACGGATCTCAAAGGCTGAATATTCATCGATCTAGCTACCCTTCGGCAAATAAAGTCCTTTAAATTGTAATTCGCTAATGAGACACTCGCGATTCTTACACCCCTTTGAACCCGCGATTCGGCAGGCCCCGACGAGGCAGCAGCACTCGTCTTCTGACCCGGATTTCCGCGCGCCGATTGAAATTCCTATTTATGCGCTCGCAATTCCGATCCTTACACACCGTCTGAGGTTGCGATATACAACCGAGAACGTTTCCGAGAAAGAGACCATAAGTTAAGAAGGATAACTCAAAACACCTGGCAATTGGTTAAAAGCAGTTCATAGACCCTTGAATCCTTTCTCGGAAACGATCGCAATTACTGCCGCGACATGAATCTTTGAACGATACGTATTAACAGGAGACGTTATAGACCGTCGACTATCTTGGCTGACATTTTCCAAGTTCCTCGTGGTGTAACGAGCAGCTCGGAAGATGTCTAACGACTAAATTAGCTCGTGTTAAAGAGAAACTTAACCTAGGCTAAATAAGGAAAGAAAGAAAATGACTGATTAAGAATGACACGTTGCAGGAGACGAAGAGGCCGTCGAAAGAGATGCAGGTGACAATCGCTAGGCAGCTGGGCCTGGAGCCGACGACGGTCGGCAACTTCTTCATGAACGCTCGACGCCGCTCGATGGACAAGTGGAAGGACGAGGACCCGAAGACCGTCGCGGTCGAGGAGGGACAGCTATCGCCGACGATAGGTATCGGGCAACGGCAACCAAGCGACGTTTTGTGACACACGTCCGACCACGAGGAGTACCACGACGAGTCGCCCGAGGAAGACCTGCCCTTCTCGTAAGGGCGGCGATTTCGCACGCGGCGCGACGCTCGCGATACCACTCGAGACACTCGACTGACCTGGAACGTCAGTTTTCCGCCGTTCACCGAATCGTTGGCTCCGGTTTCCACGACGTAGCGGGGACGGTTTCGGCCCGATTCGCGGAAAGTGGCGGGACAACAGGCCGCCACGCTCGCGTTCCTTCGGGCCTTATCTAACGTCGTTCGAGGGATTTCGTTCGACTGCCAGAGGCCCGGCAGAAGTCGATCGCTTTGCAATCTTCTCGCTCAATCGAGCTTCGAGAAACAACCGAAGCTAACTCGATCGACTTCTTCCGGGGCCCTGCGCGGTAGGCTACACAGAGATTTCTCGGAACGTTTTCGTGGAATTGCTCGATTCGAGATAGTCGATCAGGTGCGACGCGTTGGAGCTTAGAGTCCAGCGAGTCGGGAGGAGGATTTTCAAGCGTTTCTCGCAAGGGGCGGAGGAGGGAGCGGAGGAATCGTGCACGCTGGGCGTGATTATCTTATAGCCAGGCTCCGGGAAGCACGGTCACTGTGATAATTTTTTAACGACAGAAACGGGTGGCAGCCTTGTTCGTGAATATTGCAGTCCTAGCCTCGCTACGTCCCGCGAAACGACGCGTCGCTTTCGCCTCGGCCAAGCGGAACGCCTGTCCAACTCGGTCAATTTCCAAAAATTCCAACGTTCATTCGCGATTCTCCGATTAGCTAATTCGTGGGAAAACGAGGAGAGGAGAGAGCGAAAGAGAGAAATATAAGGAGGGAGACAGAGGGAGAGAGAGAGAGAATGGAGGAGGAAGAATGGAAGGAGGTATTGCCAAGAAACGAAAACCACGTTCCAGGGGGAGTGAAATCGGGCATCGTGGAGTCGCGTCGAAGGAAATCGTATGGATCATCGATCTGCCGCGATGAAAGCGTTCTCGCCCCCTTTGTTCGCCTCGAAGGGCCCGCCTCTTCGGGGCTGTTTATCGTTCTCCGTGAACTTGGTGCCATAAATTGCCATATTAGAGTAAGATGCCTCGATCCAGAGCGTTTTCTAGTCCACGCGAGTCGGAGTGGCCCTCGAAGGGTCGACCAATCCTTTATCTAGTCAAAATTGCAAGTGGTGCGCCTCAAGTTCACCGGAAACGACGCGTGCCTCCGAGGCTGGCCGGCTTCCGCACGCGAGAAACAAGGCCTCGACGCGTCAGGCCCCTCTCTCGAGCTCTCCGACGAGCCCGAGGGGTCTGACCCGTCGAGAGAGGAGATCCTCTGCGAACCAAGAAATATCTCGCGTAGATCGTGCTGGTATATTCTTTTCGATTTGACAAAACGTAGGACGCCGTTGTAGATAATTCTCCGTGCCATTGTTGCGTTTTTCGAGGCAAGAAAATTCAATCGCAGAGGACTCCGAACGTTACTTCTCTAATTTATGTTCACGCGAATCATTTTAACCCGCGATGTTGGAAGCCTGCCTCGATCCCGACGAACGTCGCCGGTTCGACGCCAGTCTGGTTCCTCGTTCGATCATCCGATCCGAGACACCGGGGCCCTCGCGGTCCCAGGGACTTGCCCGGGTCGTGTTCTGTTCTCCGAAACGGCGGCGTTCGCGGCCTCGAGCCGCAGAGGACGAGAGAAACGCGGAAAGTGGATCGGTAGGGGGCGAGGGACCGATCGAGTGGGGGGTCGATGGTCAAAGAGGGTGCATCAGGACTCGTCGTGTCCTCGTTGGTCGCTAAAAGGAACACACTCCGAGAGAACCCGTCAACTTTACCGGAATGAAAGGACGCGAAAGAACAGCTTCGTTTCTTAGACACACGCTACACACACCGACCTACACACATACACACATACACACACGTACGCGTACACGCGCGACAGACATATACGATACACGAATACAAACACGAGGGAACAGGAGGAGAAGCAAAGGAACGCGAGGGAGAGAGAGAGAGGAGAGGGAAGAAACAAATGTGGCATCGTGTCGAGGGTGCACGTGCCAAGTGATATATATTCTACGTATGTTAAATGAACATTGTATATCAGAGTGGACGCTGTTTTGTGCGAATCGACGAAGAAGAGGAGAGCAGACGGGACACGGAGGCTGATCGTTCGCGAGAATTAGTGGTCTCGGTGTACGGCGACATGCGAATCGCAGGATTGAATGTGGCGCGTGTGTATGTATGCGTTTGAGCAGAGTGAAATATAGAGACAAGAGATAAACGCGTGATAGAGAGAGAGAGAGAGAGAGTATGTGTGTGTGTGTATGAGCGAGAGCGAGAGAAAGAAAGAGAGAGAGAGAGAGAGAGAGAGAGAGAGAGAGAGAAACTTTGCGAACCGCACTCGATATCGTACCGCAATTGTGCTGTGCTATTGTACATATTAAAGAGAGAGAAGGAGCGAGAGAGACTCTCGCGATTGGGAAAGGCGGTGACGGGAGAGGGAGGAAGAGGGCGGAAGAGGGTAGTTTTCGCGTTTCCCGATTGCACGTCAGCCATTCCTCGCTGGAGAAACTATTTTCCGTTTCACCAAGGTTCAGTTTCATCGCGGGATCCTCTCGCGAGGGACCTTGGACCCTGGATCCTCGTCAGACGAGGAGATTCGACGAAGGGAAGAGTACAGAGGGTGGTGAGAAGGTTCCAGCGTGCAACGATCCCTCTGCGAGATCCCGTTCGGCGTAGAAAACGATTCTGTACTAGTCTATTACGCTGTTTACATTCCTTTGGAGCCGTAGAGAAATTCTAGAGCATAGTTCTTGTCCCGCGTTCTTTCGGTTCCTCGCGGTCGAGCTTCAGTTCCTTTTTTCCGTTTCCGTTTTGAAGAAACTTCGAACCCGGCGAGCATGCAACGAAAGGAGGGAGGAGGAGGAGGAGGAGGTGGAGGAGGAAGAGGCGGGAAACGTGGCCGACTGTTTGAATGTCACCGCGTGCGACGGGGCCGAGAGCTAGACTAAATCGTACCAAACGGGGGAGAGTCGTGGAGAAAAGGAGAAAATCGATGAAACGAGAGATGAAACGGAAGCGTGCGTCGCGGCCGTCGATTATAAGATCATATATAGTACAAAGTAAACATATATTATTGTAATAACGGTTTAAATTAACTATAAGGGGAGCGTCGCTGTTTCACGAGAACCGAGAAATGTTTGCGCGATAATCGTGATAGAACGTGGACGAACGTTCGATTCTCCGGGGTTTCGATCAAGTGCTATTTCTATTTGCCGGCGTGCGCGTATTCATCGGGGTGTTTCGATGAGGAAGCAGAGACCGCTGTCACGATTCCAGGGGACGAAGAAGGGGTTCCGATGACGGGCACGGAGCGTCGAGGCGCCGTCTTAGGCGCCAGTACCATCACACAACGGTCGGGGTTCTTTCCGATGGATCAGGATCGAAATGGCGGACGTTCACGCGGACGATGCGTCGGATTTATCGAGGAACACGCGTCGATCTCGTTCGACGTCTACGGATGTTAAGGGAAACCGGAAGATTCCGTTGGGGACGAGGCTCGTCGAGAGGCTTGGTTCAGCGCCGAGAATCGCGACACCGACGAGGAACAGCTTCGACCAGGAAGAAATTTGCCCAGCAAGAGGACGAACAGAGTGTGAACCAAGTTTCTGGACACGAATCCAGCAAGACTATCCGATAATTTATTTATATCGATTATAAAGTATCATAAGGGTCCAGGGTAAAACTACGAGGCAGTGGTCGCATCGTTGAAGGAAGCAGGAAGATTCGCGTGCGCGGTTCGAGCGGAAGCGGAGCATCGAGTTTCGGGAGATATCGCGATCGCAGGGATGTGTAGCTAGGGGAGACCGCGGGTAATAGGGGATGAAAGGACGCGATGAGAGAACTGTCTGTACGATAATTCTGTAAATACGAGTTTAATTGCCGTTACCGATTAATTACGCTCGCCATGATTATTATCATCGCCGCGAGAGATCATCACCTTCATTGTCACCTTCGTCGCTGCTATTAACTATTATTGCTATTGCCATTATTATTTATATTATTACCCCTATTATTATTATCATTCTTCTTATTATTACGCCTATTATTATTCTTATTATTCTTGCGATTTTCGTCACTGTAACGAGAGGAAGATACAATTGACTATCAATACAAACGTACTGTAAACGCGTTCTTTGTTGGACAGAGAGTCTGTGTGCGAGAGCGAGAGCGAGAGAGAGAGAGAGAGAGTGAGTGGGGTTCCGGTTGACTTTGCAACAGCGGTTGTTCAACGGACTTTCCGAACGAGAGAGCCGACGTATCGTCGATGGAGAGAGAAAGAGAGAGAGAGAGAGAGAGTGAGAGAGGAGGGAAAGAAAGAAAGAAACGTGACGTTCGGAACGACTGAGAAACGAAAGAGAAACGCGGAAAAATTCCGAAACACGGGCGCGCGAGGGATTAGGGTACGGGCTGGGGGGTACAGGGGGTCAGGCTATATCGCAGGGAACCGATGGGGACACACGCACGCTATAGTTAACACAGGCGCGGGAGATATGCGAGAGAGAGAGCGAGTGAGAGAGGAGAGGGGAGATGAAGAAGGAGAATAGTGAACCCGCTGAACGTGAAGCAAGAACATAGTATATAATTATATATATACTATATATATAAATAT
>NIJG01000123.1:2492199-2550965 GCA_002201625.1 Euglossa dilemma
GGGATTAAACAAGAAAAAAAAAAATACAACCGTAGAGACTAAGAGAATCTATTTCGGGTCCGTGTGTGTATACGCGTTTTTTTATATTGCAACGACGCAAGTCGCGCGCGCGAGTTTTAAATCGATAGGGGGAAAAAAAAGAAGAGGAAGAGGGGGAAAAAAAGCAGAGGAAGAACGAAAGGGAGGAGAAGGAGGAGGCGTGGAGGAGGGCGAAAGGGTGGAAGGAGCGTAGCCGTAAAAAGTTTGTCCTTGGACTGGGGGGTGGAGAGTGGTTCGGGGGTTGGAATGTTGGACGAATGTTGAGTGATATATTATATTATTGTATAGCACGCGTCTAGATGGGGTGGGAGCTGGTTTTTGCTCTTCGCTCGACTACGATTTCGCTCCATCGACCGGGGCTTCCCCTTTCCCAATACCATTTCTCTCCTTGCTTCTCGTACATCCTCCCGCCGCCATTTTCGCGTTACTCCTCGGTTCGTTTCGTTCATCCTTCGTTCAGCGACCGTGTTCCACGTGTACGTATATATCTACCCGTTCTATCCGTCTGTATTTCATTCGACGATCGTTTCGACTGTCCACATCGCACATATCCCGCGGGTTCTAGAACGGTATCGATCGACGATCTATTCAACCGTCACCGAAAAAAAAAGAAGAAGAGAAAACAGAAAAAAGGGAAAAAAGCGCAAAAAAAAGACGAAAAAAAAGAAAAGAAAAAAAAATAGGAGAAATAGAGAAAGCGAGGTCTCGACACCAGGTCAATAGCGATAGTAAAATTGTCCAATTTCGATCGTCACCCCGTTTCCCGGCTACCCCTCGCACCTTTTTTCCGCGCGACCACTCACAATCAGTAGTAGCGAGCAAAGAGGAGAGCAGAAACCACGGAAACTCATGCGAAACGGTAGTCCGAGGACCTGTGGCCGCGTTTCGAGGCCGTTCATGAACTAATTAATCTGTTAACTGGAGCGGTGAGTTCTTGGCGAATGGTTTATAAGAGGTGACAACTATCAGCGAGAGAGAGCGTGCAAGGTAGAAACGGAGGGCCGACGTTGCGAGGGGGATAAACGAAAGAGAACAGGCGAACGGTTCGTACGACAATAAGGTATCGATTAGTTAATCAGAGATGAAATAATGTAAAATACAAGTGCAAAAGCAAGTATACATTATTATATTTATTATAATACGAGGGTTCATCGTGTCGGTATCCAAAGCTGGCGCCGGGGGGCGGGGGTTGGGGTTGGGGTGGTTGGAGAGCCGCGCGCGATGGGGGAAACAAAAAAAGGTCAAACGGGCGATGGACTAAGAGCCGAGAAGAAACGGACGGGAGTGTGATGATGAGTGGCAAGTGGCTGGAACGGGGTGATCCATGGTCGAAACGATCTACCGATCCCCCGTTTCCGCGGACACGTCGTTTCCTTTTTTCTCGCTGACGAAAAGAAAAGGAGGGACGACCGGCTGGATCGATGACCGCGGATCGATCTCGATCGCCGCGTGGACATACCAAAGGATCGTAGATTTTACGCGAGTAAAGATGAAAAAAAAAAAAAAATACATTATTTATTGTTTACACTTACGTACTCATTAGTGAATGACACACACAGAAGACACACATACACGACACACGCGAACACAGGGACACGGGAAGACAGGATGGATTGCGAGAGTGAGACATACGCAGAGCGTGGTTCACGAACCTGATCGAGAGACCGGCGTGTCATATGTTGATTTTGCGAGGAGAATCTTGGCTGTAGGAAGCATGTGTGCGTGTGACTGTGCGAGTGAGAGGGACAATTTGTAAAATGATGCAATCGAAGGTTCCCGGGAGATCCGGTGCGCCGATCCGTCGGAGAGATCGACGAGAGGCTAGTTTTTTCTTGTAAGTGACCAGTTTGTTAGCGTCCGCTCGTCGATCGATCGACCCAGCGATCGGGGATCCGATCAAACCAGTCGCCGTTGCAATCGTTGAACGAGATATCGCGGGAAATTCGAACCGGTCTCCGTCCTCGTCGGAGGATATCAAACTCGTCGCGGAGGGAAATTTCGGGAAATGATCGTTTAGCAGAAAGGAGGAGACCGATCGAAAAGGAAAAGGGGGGACGGAGATCGAACGATCGAGCGGGAACTTCGATTGCAGCATGAGGAAGCGTGTAACTATGTAATAGAGACACAGAAGTTCTGGAGGCGCGGGGGCGATTGTAAACTACTGTAAACTACGATGTTACTACGTTTTACCAAGAGCTTATTGTAGTCGAGAACCATTTAATGAGAAAACGAGAAAAAATACACACAGCGACACAGGAACATGAATCACACGCGCGACACACAGAGAGACTTACTAGTGAACGAGGTAGTGGTGATGGTGGGAGGAGGTGGATGGAGGTAAAACGGAAATACTATGTCGCGGCGAGAGGCAAAGCAAACCAAACCAAACCAAATAAACCAAAACAAACAAGATAAAGAAAAAAAAAAACACAAAAAAAATACAAAAAAAAAAAAATGGTAATTGAGTGTAGCACGAAAAAGAAACTTCTTTACACTTTTGCACGAGACGTGTGTTGTACTTAAATTAATTATCATTGACATATGTAATTAACGTTTTATTACTTAGCAATTAAACTTAATTTATTTATGATTAATCGCAGTCGCTTGTGTTGTGGCACGCCCTTGTTGAACAAAACCGATCTTTAGTTCGTGTGTTGTTTCACGCTCCCCTTCGAGTACCGCGCAACAAACGATGGAACAAAATGTGCAATTCGACAGTGTCGAAATAAAAATTAAGAGAAACCAAAAAACCGGACTTCACTCACACGATTCGAATCGTCTTCGATCTAGTTTTCTTTCTCTCTTATTCATTCTGTCACTCGGTCATTTCCCAGTTTTTCGTTCGATCATCTTCGTCTCGCGAATACCTCTCTGTTCTTTCTTTTTTTCACCAAATTTTATTAAAAGCCACGTCGAAGCGTACAAAAATAAATCTGTATAAAAACGAGTAAGAAAACGAGTTGCAGCTTACGAAGTGAAGGCCTGTATGCCAGTAATGGCTTTGCCGAGTATCAAAGCGTGAATGTCGTCGGTACCTGCGATAAACGACACGGATAGTGAATTTTCCGTCATTCCTTCGAATTGTCGCGGCCATCAGACGCTCGTCTAACCTACCTTCATAGGTGATAACGCTTTCCAGGTTCATCATGTGCCTGATAACGTGATACTCGTCCGAGATCCCGTTGCCACCTAGCATGTCCCTGGCAGTCCTCGCGATTTCCAGCGCCTTCTTCGCGGAGTTCTTCTTTATCATCGAGATCATCTCGGGCGTGGCTCTGTCACGCGCGATTGTACCGGAGAAAAGAAAAAGAAAGAAACGCTGAAATCGAACGGAGAGAGAAAGGAAGGGAACGGGAACGCCGAAAAACGAGCTAGCAGCTTTTCAGGGAAGACGTTAGCCCTAACGATCCTCTCGAGGGCACGTGAACCTCGAGCGAAAGTCCTCGACGGGAACAGACTACCCTGACAATTATTAAAAGCCATATACACCGCGTGCGAGATCGCCAAGCAACCCTTACTTGCCCTCGTCCTTCAGCCTGCCCACCCTCAGACAGGCCTGAAGGCTGAACGCGATGTCGCACATCATGTAGGCCAGCTTCTTTTGCACTAATTGGTTGGCCGCCAGTGGCCTGTTAAATTGCTTCCTATCCATGGCGTAGGACCTGGCGACATGGAGACAGGCCTCGGCTGCACCCAAAGCGCCCCACGCGATCCCGTACCTGGCGTTGTTCAGACAGGAGAACGGGCCCTGTGCGAATATTTCTCTCAGAGCGACGTGTCCGGCTCGACACCGTGGGCTACACTTACTTTCAGACCTTGGACGTTTGGTAATAAGTTCGTTTCAGGCACCTCCACGTTGTCCATGAGGATCATCCCCGTGACAGAGGCTCTTAGGGAGAATTTCCCGGCGATTTTCGGGGTGGACAGTCGGTTCTCGTTGCCTTTCCTCTCGACTAGGAACCCTCGGATCGTTCCGTCCTCGCATTTCGCCCAGATAACTAGCAGATCGGCTACGGGAGCGTTCGTGATCCTGGAATCGACGGAATTATCGAAGAAACGTGGCCTCGACGCGTTGACTGCCATGGGTAGATTGGTAGAAGTGTATAATTTGGACAAAAATAAAGGAGTCGCGAGAAATTGTTCTACAATGTCACGGGAGTCATCGGTGACCCCCGTGGCAACTGATATGTTAAATATGGTTACGCACGTCGACGGAATAATCGAAGAAAAATGTTCTCCGTGCGCTAACTGCCATGGGTAGATTAATAGAAATATTTAATTTGGAAAAAAAGTAAACGAGTCGCGCGAAACTAAGCTACAATGTCACGGGGTTTATCGGTGACACCCGTGGCAACTGATATATTAAATATGGTTACGCACATCAACGGAATAATCGAAGAACAATGTCCTCGACGCGTTGACTTCTGTGGGTAGATTGGTAGAAGTATATAATTCGGAAAAAAAATAAAGGAATCACGCGAGATCGTTCTACAATGTCACAGGGTTTATCGGTAATCCCCGTGGCAACTGATATGTTAAATATGGTTACGCATATCAACGGAACAATCGAAGAACAATGTCCTCGACGCGTTGACTGCCGTGGGTAGATTGGTAGAAGTATATAATTCGGAAAAAAAATAAACGGGTCGCGTGAAACCAAGCTTCACTGCCACGGGAGTCATGGGTGACCTCCGGAGCAATTAACGTGTCAAACAAGATAACACTGTAATTTATTAATATATAATTTATTATATCGCGGTGCCACGGGCAAACCACGTAAAATATGTACGGTAATCAACGTGTTAAGAGCTTACACCCTGGTTTCTTTAGCCTTTTAGGTGACACGGCTTCGTGACACGGGAATAGAGTTCTAAATGAAGAAATTAACGGGGTTTAGGTGAAACGAGTGAGAAATAAAGCAGAAAACGTATAATTCCGTCTAAAATCGTGACATCCGCGGAAGTTACTATATATATCGTATCGTATCTAAAAAATTAGAGAATCCTGTAGCGAACTGACCATGATTTGGACCCGTTCAGTTTGTAGACCTTTCTATCGGAGTCGTAGGTAGCCTTGGTCTCCATGGAGGATGGGTCACTGCCATGATTAGGCTCCGTTAATCCGAAACTACCGATCAGCTCACCAGCCACTGGAAATGACACCAAGACCGTGCTTTTACAGACACTTATGTCTATTCGCGAAACAACTTCGGTTCTTTGATCCTCGACATCATCCATCGTCATGTCTCACACTCCTGTCAAACCTCTTTCTCATTCTGAAACCAACGTCTCGCTTCGTGGTCGATCTTAAACACGTACCCAACTTTGGCAAGTACCGTTGCTTCTGGGACTCGTCCCCATGGGCATAAATGGCACCGCAGACCAACGAAGACTGCACTGACAGAGCAGATCTGTACGCGCTGTCAACAGCTTCGATCTCTTTGGCCAAGAGACCATAGGCAACAGAGGACACGCCAGCAGCACCATAGCCGGACATGGTGCACCCTAGGATTCCCAGTTGGCCCAGTTCCCTCATGATCTCCTTGTGGAACACTTCATCGCGATTTGCCTCTATCACGCGAGGTAGAAGCTTCTCCTGACAGTAAGATCGGAACTGATCCCTGATCTGGATCTCATCCGGTGTCAGCTGGGACTCGAGGTCCAGTGGGTCTTTCCAGTTGAAGCTGCCTGTTATTTTTATTTTATTTCAATTACGAATTGTATCGAGACATTTATGGTAAAATAATTTATGGGAATTTTAGTCTATTTGCGAATACGGAATCGTTTCCCGGAGGATTATTTTTTATTTCATTTCAATTACAAATTGCATCGAGAAATTTATGGTAAAATAATTTATGGGAATTAGTCTATTTGCGAATACGGAATCGTTTCCCGGAGGATTATTTTTTATTTCGTTTCAATTACAAATTGCATCGAGAAATTTATGGTAAAATAATTTATGGGAATTAGTCTATTTGCGAATACGGAATCGTTTCCCGGAGGATTATTTTTTATTTCGTTTCAATTACAAATTGCATCGAGAAATTTATGGTAAAACAAGGAGATTATTCTATTTGTGAATATGGAATCGTTTCCCGGAGGATTATTTTTATTATATTTCAATTACGAATTGCATCGAGAAATTTATGGTAGAATAGGGAAATTAGTCTATTTGCGAATGAGGAAAAAAAATCCGTCTCGAAAAGAGTAGAGATTTAAGTTTGTATTTCCACCTGATAACGTGAAATTCTGCTTTCGCGGAAGATTATTTTTATGTTACTAGATTAATTTGCATCGAGAAATTTATGGTAAAGTAATTTATGGAAATTAGTCTATTTGCGAATATGGAATCGTTTCGTGGAGGATTATTTTTATTTTATTCTAAATTGCATTTGCATCGAGAAATTTATGGTAAAACAGAGAAATTAATCTATTTGCATGGAAAAAAAATTCCGTCTCGGAGAGAGCAGTGATTTAAATTCGTATTTCCACCTGATAACTCGAGATCTCTGCTTCGAGGATAAGATTACGTGTGCTGCCATCTAACAGAGAATTCTCGAATTCTCAGATGACACGAGCAACACGTGTGAGAGTAAACATAAAATTGTTATATAGAGAAGAAGGAAACTTACATTTTCCTCCGAGCGAAGACGAGATTGAAATCTCTGATGATCCAAATTGTAGGTTAAGAAGAAAAATAGCGAAGAAACTGTGCGGTTTGTATTTTCAAAAGAAGCGAACACGATGTGGAACGAGATGGTTCCGTTAAAAGAATGAAACCTGCGATGATCTTGAACGGAATAAAAGAAAAGGATACGTCTCGATGAGATTCCGGACGAAAATAGACCGAATCTTGGTAGAAATTTGAGCGCGTAAGTCGTCATGTTCCGAGTCGGTAGAAAACTAACTTGTTAACTCGAGGCACCAATATCTTGCGTCACATTAATCTAACCTTGCTTAAAAACTACCGAAGTAATCAAATATCGTTCTCTTTTTTTATTTATTTTACAAAACGTTTATCGAAGCACACTTTTATCTGAGTAACCTCGAACAACATTAAACCGATAACACTAATCAGATGATTCAAGAATTGGCGCGAAATTCAAACGCGCATTCACTGTAGCTAAACAGATACAAATTTGAAATGGTCGAAATAAAATACTTAATCAACGAAATGAAGAAATAAATAACCGATCCCCTTCTCCCACGTTATACTTCAAAGATAAAATCGGAAAAGAAACCTTAAATCGAAGTCAAAACAGCTAACTAATCCCAGTTCCGTAATAAAAAGAGAGAAATAAATTAATAACTATAAAGAAAAACAGTAAACAGAAGAAAATCATTTAATTTTTGGAATATTTGCGAATATTTCGACGAAGTTTTTCAAGCTAGTATCGCAAATGTCTCCTTTTTTGCTCTAAATTTTTTGTCGATTTACAGTGTCAATTTTCTCGTATCTTAGGTCGATAACGTTAGAAGCGACACTATCGACGAAAGGCCCATTTGTACACAAATATATCTGTAGGTAATGTTGCGGGTGACTTAGATATGGTAACTATCTGGAAGCCGATCTTATCTACGTTATCTTGGTAAGTATCTTACCTACCTGTTACCTTACCACGGTGCTTACGTTCCTCATCTTGGTAAGTATCTTTCCTACCTGTTGTCTTATTTATCTGTTATCTTGCCACGTTATCTTATCTAACTGTTACCTTCGTTAATTACCGACAGAGTCAAAACCGATGGTAACTCAGTCCGAAACTTTTTCACGCGCAAAAATTAAATCACATTCTTCTTTTACTTTTTTCTTTTTAATTTTTTATTTATTTCTCTTTTTTCATCAAAGGACTGGAGATGATTTTCAAAAGCGGAAACCACATTATGGCCGTTACGACGCCGCGAATACGCTTGTTCGAAAGTTAGATGAAACGAGTCAATTAAAAGAGGGGATTAACCCGTTTGAAATTGCTTTAATTATTGGCTAACCGTTTCGACGTGGAATTAAAGTTCTTTCTTTTTCTAAACTGCATTTTTGAGACAGAAAGTGGGGGTAGGAAATGCTGGTTGGGATAATAAGAAACAAATATAACTATAATTAGTATGAATGGCTGCCTGGCGCCAAAACGTGGTATATGCGTTACCGACGAGTATTTTCCTCGTCTAATCGAATTGCAAACTACCTCGAAAATCCTGTTCCACGATTTCCTCTTCAGAAATGTCTACAGAATACTATCCAGTATAACAAGTTCGCGCTGGGAAAAGGATTCATCGCAAAAGTGCAAGAATAGCGCGCAGAAACCACGCTCAGCGTCTTATTTTTAAACTCTGATTACCAATTATAATTATTCAAAAACTCAAATAATTACAATCACTTGTGTCGATAAACTCGAGAAACTCTCGTCGATCTTTTAACCCAAGATCGAACCTCCTAACACTTTTACTTTTCCCGTAATCCTTCACTTTAACCGAAAAATCGCGTGTTTTCGAAAAAAACTCGTGTTTTTCAGGAACCAAAGACGATAGAACAATTTAATTTATGGATTCTCATTCGGGAAAGTAAACTCTACGAGATTCGCGCTATGGATATTACAGATTTGACGGAAGGTTCAAATTTGTTGGTCGAAGAGACTGGAACGTCGGGAACGATTAAAATTGCGATCGCTTATCGTGAAAACGCATCGAAAACGCGGGAAACGAAGGATCAACGGACGGACTCGAGGAGAAACGATTGACAGTCTGCTCGGGATTGACAATCGATTCGAAAGGCACTTGGACGATTTGCGAACGAGTTGCTCGATATTAGACCACCAGGGTATCGTCTTTAGGCGGCGGGCCGTCCGGCAGCTTCTGATTAAACACTCGGATGTTGTGAAACAGATAGCCCAAGGAATCCATCACTGGCCGCACGATAGCCTGCGTGACAGCTGTCAGGAAGTTCCTCGACGCCGCGCAGGTGATCTTCCAAACGCGGAGACACGGCGCCAGGCACCATATATGCTGAAAACATCGGTTTTATTAACCCTTCCAACGCTTATTAACCTTTTATATGTGTTCTCACACAACCGTTCAATCTGTGCTATGAACGCATACATGGATTCTCACACAAACGTTTAATCTGGGCTATAGTATAGTTTCACTCCTTTGGGAACTAATGTCACAAAACACATGAAGTTTCTTAATTTTTCCGAATGAAAGCTGCATCGAAAATAGCAAAAAATAATTTTAGCATTGTCATCAATATGGTACACATTTTTTAATTCGGAG
The DNA here is from genome assembly GCA_002201625.1 of Euglossa dilemma. Taxonomy (NCBI): domain Eukaryota; kingdom Metazoa; phylum Arthropoda; class Insecta; order Hymenoptera; family Apidae; genus Euglossa; species Euglossa dilemma. The sequence goes on from NIJG01000123.1 coordinate 2,501,502, forward strand.
AATTTCTCTCGATTTATTTCTTTTAATCATTTAGTATACACCGAATAAATGGTTAACTTTGTTTCTTGTCCGCAAAGAATTATAACATAAGAATTTTGAAATAGTTCACAATTAATTCAGAATATTGCTTTGAAAGTTGCTTTTCCTTGTATTTTAGTATTTAACCAATCAGATTGTGCTTTACTACTTAATCGCAATAATCCTTTGACAGGTACGTAGAACTGAGCAACGAACTATTTTCAAATTTTAGGCAACCAAGGTGTACTTTGTCGTAAAAAGTGGCCTGTCCGCAGAACACACGCTTAACATCGCTAAACTAAGAACTCAAAGGGTTAATTTCTCGTGTTAACTCTCACGTGGCACGCAGCATTAGCCGCAGGAATGTTTAAAACGAGTGAAATCAAGAGGAAAATCGATGAGGAGACGGAGTTTCCAAGGAGCTTTCGTGCAAAGTAAAGCGAAAGAAATAGGAATTACAGCGTCGACCTAGATATCCAACGGAGCAGGGAAGAAAAATAATGGCAACGATCGCGATAATGGCGTCGCGCAGAGGGTCCGAGGCGGGCAGGATCGATCGGCCATAGAATCGAGAAAAAGGTCGTCGACTCACCTGAAACGCCAGGCAGGCGAAGGTGAAACCGAAGCAAAGGGCGAGCAAAGGTGCGACGAGGACCGAGAGGAACACGTAGCAGCAGCCCCTGGACAACCGGAAGCAGTGGCCGCTCAGCCGCCACGCGCACTCCGGACTCCGTATCCCTTCCGGTTCTCCGATCACGTCGTCCCACATCACCTGTTTCCATAATCGCGAGTGTCAATCTTTCCTTAAACGCAGGTTCTCTCTACCTTGAATAACCGTGAATCCGAAATTAACACGTTGATTGACGTGGAGGTCACCGGTGATCGGCGCGTCCAGATTGGCATATAATTTGGAAAAAGAAGAAAAATAAATGTAAAGCCACACTCCAGGCAATTAACGTGTTAAATATGGTTACACGCTGTATATTATTCGTTCTGAATAATAATTCAACATTATGCGTATCGTATAATAAGAAATTCATCGCGATGCCATGGGCAAACCATGCAAAATGCGCGCAGTCAACGTATAAATCATCGTTTTAATGTTCTTGGTTCCATTTTTATGTCAGTTTTCTTTCGCTTGCTCTTCTGGTAGATTCGAAATCGTTGAGCGAAAGTTTTCTTCAAGGGTAGCATGATTTTCCATAGCAAAAGACTTTTTTAAGTGCCGAGATCATTAGATGTACATCTCTCCGCGGTCAAGGTCGCATGGTAACCTGTAATATTAAGTCTTATCCCGATATCTCAGCGATTCGTGTCGTTTTCTATAATTCTCGATTACGTTTTTTTACTTTCGCGCAATAAAAATGGAAAAAAGTGTCATCCGTGCTTTGATTAATAAAAGTACTATTAAGCGCAGTTTCGATCATTGATCTTACGTTTTATTTTGATCAATCAGACTACGTTACTCTTATTGGATAAAAATGGAAAAAATGAAAAAAATGAAACTTCTACAATCATCAACGCTGAATTCCTCGTTAGTTAGATCACTTGTCAAACCCCACGTTAAACTCACGAATTTATTACACCATTTTGACCTACCAAATTCCATCAAGATTCACTTGAATCGATGAAAAAGTATTTCGATCGATCAAACTTATATTACCCTCACCTACTAAAAATAAAAACGATGCTTCGCTAGTTATGTCACCTGTCAAATCCCACGTTACACTCACGAGTCTGTCATCCTATTTCGACCGATCAAACTCTACTATGTTCAAAAACAAAGAAAGAGTTGCTAGATTCACCCGAATCGATGAAAACAATAACAAAAATAACCGTACCCCTTCATTTCGATCAATCAGACTCCAAACGAAGGCTCGCTAGTTAGACTATCTGTCAAACCCCATGTTACACTCGCGAGTCTGTTACCCTATTTCAAAAAAACAAATTCCATCGCGTTCGGAAACGAAGAAAGAATCGCTGGATTCACTCGAATCGATGAAAACAACAACAAAAATAACCGTAGCCCTTCATTTCGATCAATCAGACTCCAAACGAAGGCTCGCTAGTTAGACTTCCTGTCAAACCCCATGTTACACTCGCGAGTTTCTCACCCTATTTCAAAAAAACAAATTTCACAGCACTCGGAAACGAAGAGAGAATCGCTAGATTCACCCGAATCGATGAAAACAATAATAAAAATAACAGTATCCCTTCATTTCGATCAATCAAACTCTATTATGAAACGAAGGCACGCTAGTTAGACCACCTGCCAAACCCCACGTTACACTCGCGAGTTTGTCACCCCATTTTGACGAACCAAATTCGTCAAGGCTCAGAATAGAAAGAAATAATAGTCAAAGAAAAAAAAAAGAGAAAAACAAAGAAAAATAAGAATAGAAAAACGACGACGTACCTGTAGATGTTTGTTCAGGTTATTAGGATCCCTGTCCTCGAGTTCGGTGTTGCTGTCGCCGTCCCCGGTGGAGGACTCTGGCTTCTCCATCCCTGGAAATTTGAAATTGCCACAGTTGGGCAAGGAGCACCTGATGGCGTCCCTGCAGCGCGCCAGCATCCTCTCCGACGACCGTTCACTCCACGCGGCGTCCCGGTCAAGTGCGTCGCCATCGCGGAAATCGCGACGCGGGGCAGAAAAGCGGCGATCCATAAGACGCCATTGATTCGGCCACGCGTTAAATAATACACGGTGGTCAGTAGCGGCGTAGTGTCAATGCCAGGATCGCCGGCCTCGAGCCACCACAGCCGAGAGACTTGTTGCAGTCCCGATGGATCACCGGTGCACTATGGGTCGGCACCGGTTACGCCAACACGTCATAATCTTGGCTATCGATTCACCTGCGACTACGCCACTTCGCGCCACTCGATAATCCGCGCCGCGACGCTCACTTTCCACTTTTCCGGATAGAGTTCACTCGTGGATGAAGTGGCTGGTTCCAAGTTAGGTTCGGGATTGTTCGGTATGATGCAAGATTCGCGAGGTGACAATGATAGACTGGTAGAGTTTGCAAAAGTTACGCGGTGTTTTGGCGATCCAGTCAGGCTAGGGGGTTGTGAGATCTAGGAATGGTTAGGATGGTTGATTTGGAGTCAGGATTGTGGGTTTCTTGGATCTGATGGAGAATCTGAGAGATTTTTATGGTAGAGTTTCTAAAAGTTAGACGGTATTTTGGTGAACCAGTCAGGCTAGGGGGTTGTAAAATCCAGAAATGGCTAGGGTGTTGTCTCTTGGGTCTGATGGAAGATCTCACGGATTTTTATGAGAGAGTTGAGAAATATATAGAAATTTCATTTGAGTTTTTGGTGAACTTAGGGGTTGTGAGACGTAGCGATAGTTAGGGTAACTGGTTCAATTAACTCTTGGGTCTCTTGGAAGGTTTCCAAGATTTTTACGAGAGTCCGTGAATGTGTAGAAAGTGGTGAATCACTGAGGATACAGAATTATAGGATGTAACAGTGCATAAAGTAGCTAGTTCACGGTTAGTTTCAGGGCTGTTAGGTCCGATGGAGATTTGCAAAGTTTCTCTGAGAAACTTGAAGAATTTGTCGAGGTTCCTTATCACGAGAGAGATAGAACGATGCAAACTCTCTAGAGACCACTCGATGTTTCATGAACCACAGTCAAACCACACAAAAAATCGACGGATGTTACGCGAAGGAAGTGCAAAATTTTGCATTCTTTCACCGGAAATTAAAGGAGGAAAGGTGGAAACTAGGTAGAACGCGGAAGTTGTTGGTAATAATCGATCGGCGACTTCGGATTGTCGCGAAGATCCCCGGGACTATCAATAATGCAGGGTGCCTTCGGTGTCTCTGTAACGAACACCTGCCTGTACTTTCCATTCCCTCTAACCTTTGGCACGACTGCTATACCCATCACTCCTGAGTGACATTTTCGAATAGAAGAAAAAATAGAAACTCTCAGTGACTTATGCAACAACGTTTATCAACAATTCTAATTGCCGATCTAAAGACTGCAGCGTCTACCATGGACTATTTATTTACCCGAGTCGACTGTTGTCCACTTGTTAATCACGGCTATAGTCTTTGCGAAATTTCGGCAAAAGTTCCTTTCAAAAATTTAGACACGCGTAGGATCCTCCAACCTGTCTTTTCCTTATCAATTAACCCTAGCTAAAGGGGTAACTGTATTACTCACTGATTCAAACTTAGATATTCTTCGTGACTTTATGCAACTACGGACGTTTATCAGCAATTCTAATATTAATCACGGCTGTAGTTCTCGCGAAATTTCGACAGAAGTTCCTTTAAAAAGTTTAGACACGTGTAGGAGCCTGTAATCTGTATTTTCCTTTCACGAATTAGCTCTAACTAATGGGGTAGCTGTATGATTCCCCATTCGCGACTCGTGATTCAAACTTGGATATTTTCCGTGATTTATGCAACCACGGACGTTTATCAGCAATTTAAATATTAATCACGGTTATAGTCTTCGTGAAATTTCGGCAAAAGTTCCTTTAAAAAATTTAGACACGTGTAGGAGCCTGCAATCTGTTTTTTCCCTGGCACGAATTAGCCCTAGCTAAAGGGGTAGCTGTATTACTCACTGGACTCCCCGTTCGCGACTCGTGATCCCCTTATTTTGCTGGCTCGTGGGTCCCAGCAGGTTCGGCAGACACCTCGATTCTTCCAACGTGGATTCGTCCTCTCGATCGTGCAGGTACGAGGATAATCCGCGATTCAGCGGCCGGACAACGGTCAGCGCGACTGCGCCAACCCGCTTCAACCCTCTCCGCGACGCGCGACGCATCGTGCAACCACCCCGACCAAACGAAAGTGAATGTCCCGTCGCCTGGAGCGCGTACCATCAAAACCAGCCACCGCGTTCGATAAAACGGACCATCGGCCAGGAAACCTTCGGCAAACCCCTGTTAAACCTTCCTCGATAACCAGATTTCCTTTTCTTTTCTCACTTCTGCGATTTTTTTACTGGTTGATTTGACGAGTTTCCAAGGATCTCCTTTCGTTTCCGGCGAGGGTTGGATTTGGAGAGGGTGCATAATTTTTTTCATTCTTCTTTTGACCATGTTAATCGCGTTTTAATTGGATTTTGAGAATTACGTTTTTATGACAATGGATCACGAAGTTTTAGGGTGTTTCGAATATTATTTTTCTTTCTCTGTGGGAATGGGTAACGAAATTTTTGTGTTTCGGTGTTTCGTGGTATTTTTGTAGCGATGGGGTGCCAAAATTTTAGGGGGTTTTGATAAAGGGCGGTAGAATTTTTATTACATAGGTGGCTATTACAATTTTTTTTACCTGAATTTTCAGGTATCTTTGATTCTTCGAATTTATTTGTGTTTTGTGATATTGGAATTTCGGGGTTTTTAATGATTCCTAACACAAACGAGGGTGCAAATTTTCATCAGAGTTTCACAATTCTCCAATGGACTGTTTAATTTCGTTAAATATGTAACGTTATCGATTTCCCTTATTTACATTATCGCCATGAAACAGCGATAAACTTTTTCCACGCTGGTGAATCGATAAATTCTCGGAATCGGATTATAATCGTGGAATGGAGCATGCAAGGTCAGAGATTCGAAGTAAACATCGTGCGAAGTAAATAAAACACGATGAATATGTATACTTCTTACTTCCGGCAGGAAGTTAAAAATTCGCAGGCTCTGAAACTTGTTCCCTAGTTCTTTTCTGCGCATCAAAGTTCGTTACAAATGGAGCACCTGTGGATCGGAGCTAAGTTCGTGGATCGATGTTCAAACACGCGACGCCGAACTCTGTCAAGGAAAAAATCTGGAAAAAAGGAACGCGAAGTGTAGTTGGAAAAAACGACTCGAACGTTAGCCAAACAAGTTTTTGCGTTTGCAACATTCGCAATTTAGCTTGTCACGAACGCGAGCGAAGTATAGTGACCCAGCGATTACGAGAGTTTTTTCGTTTCTATTATATAACAACGAGGGAAAACAAATTTTCATTCAATGCTTGTCACGCTTCGAGATAAAATCCGTATAAATAACGTTATTGCTCAATAAAATGTAAACAACGATGACGAAACGAAAATGTCTGTTAGATATCGAAGAGTTTATTTAATTCTCCGAGAGATGGCGAGCGGATGAACTCTTTGACAGCGATGGTAACTTATTACCGACCGGTCAATTTCACTCAAATCTGCCAGTAATTGCGAACATGACCCCTGAGTCATAAGTTTCTTTTCGAAACATTAAAAATATTGAGGGCTAAAACAGTTTCGCGTCTGAAATACATCAGAAATGACAAAACCAATTGCGACGAAGATGCATAGCTAATGCAATTTCCTGCTATTTATGCCAAAAATCATTTTTCCGTGAAATCTAATCTGAGTAGATATTACCTAATCGGATGTTTAACGAATTTCTTAGAGAAAGATATTAAAATACATCGTAAAACGTTGGTTTATATAAAACTATTTGAAAAAGGACAGATCGTGTTGGTGTATTTGCCGATACTTTTTATAGAAAAATGTAAAAGGGAAATTCCGCTTATTTATATGCGATTGATTTTCTACTATAGGTCACGTATATCTAATTATACGAAAAAGTAAAGAAATAAATAAAAGTGACGGTGTATATTTAACAATTATTTTGCAAAAATCTCATTTACGTTCCATCGAGTTTAACATCGAATATCATAAATCCTGAAATAATAAAAACAAGAAAATGGTATATTTGACAAACGAACTCTCTTTTGGATCAATGCCCTTCTGTCAAAATCGTGTTTCGATAGACATACTATACTATTTTTAAGAAATATTTTTCCTCAAAAATTCTTCTAGCCCCAATCTCCCTTTGGGGAACGGATGTCATAATATACGTGGAGATTTTCTAATTTTTTAATAGTAAAAGCTGCTTGTAATACAACGAAAAATAATTTTACCATTGTCATCAATGTCGTACGTATCTTTTAATTCAAAAAATTTCCCTCAATTTATTATATCTGATTATTCACCGTATACTTGCTCTATCTTTAACTTCGTTCCTCGTCCTCAAACGGTTGAATATCAGGCATCGCGTAAAAGTAAATATAAATAAAGAAATCCTTGAAATCAACCTGTATCCGTTGGACGTAATCGACTTCGTGACAAAAGGATCTAAAATAGAAGTGTATAAGATCACCGGTCTTCCGCTACGTATCCTGACGATGGTATCGGATGGGTCCGGTGACAAAACGGGGACCGGAAGGAGGGAGAGATGAAAAAGGGAGGACACGGTGGAGGTGACAAAGACTCGAACGGATGATGACGAACGGTGGAGAGAAAGGAACGAGAGGAATGAGGATGAGGATGGGACCCGGTGGAAACGACTCGACCGGATGCTGGAGCGTCTCGCTGGTGATAAAGATAGCTCTCGCGCCTTCTTGTTGCGCCGGCCGCCTCATAAACCTCATCTACCTATTACAGAGTTCCGCGTAAACGCATAAGAAAGTCCTTTGATGCTCGGCCAGCTCTCAAAGGACTCCGTTCAGCAGGAATCCGCAGTGGACTCGACTCGGTCCGAGTCGAAAAATCACCAGGGCCGAAGAACGAGAGCCGTTTAATCGGCTCCGGCCTTCTGACGCCGTCTTTCAATCGGCTGTGAACCGTCTTCGTTGATTTTGGGAAACTTCGCTTCCACGAACGCTAATGAATCCTGGATTGTGCCCATTTAAATGGGAGGTTTGTCTAGCCTCCGTGTCGAAGCCGCGGAGATTCTTTCGTTCCACGGGAACGGATGGTTAAGAGGCTAAGCGTGAGTTACGATCGCTATGGAGTGGCAGTTAGATGACGAGGATGAGTCAATTCTCAGCCGCAGATGAATCAAGAACTTCGGAATTTTTGTAATTTTTAGAAATGGAACAAATTTTTGAGATTTTAATTCGCGTTATATTCTGTAATAGCGATGGAGTGTCTGTATGATGACGAGGATGAGTCACTTTTGAGTCATAGATGAATCGTCCACAACTTGCAGTAATTAATTTTCGAATTTAAGAATTTCAAGAAATGAAACAAATTTTTTGAGATTCTAATTCGCGTTACATTCTGTAGTAGCGATGGAGTGTCGAGAATGAGTCAGTCACTTTTGAGTCATAGATGAATCATCCCCAACTAGCAATAATTAATTTTCGAATTTAAAGAATTTTAAGAAATGAAACAAGTTTTTTGAGAATTTAATTCGTATTATAAATTCTGTATTCTACATTCTAGTGTCTTAATTTTAAAAGCTTCCGTGCATTTGATTTAAAAGATTCGTGGTTAAATTCCGTTGTATTTAAAACACGGTTTTCTGAAATTAATCGACTTGCAGCGAACGAGTGAGTCATTTCCTTAGCCAATTGTTGGGTCGAAAGAGCGAATTGTTTTTATCCTTCCAGCGTTATTAATTATTACGAGCGTTTCGCAAATTTGTTTTTCATAAACGTGTTTATTCTCGTATGCAAATGAGAATTTACGAGAATTCATGCTTTCACGTTCGGACTCGTCAGTTTTTTAATTTCACAAAGTTGCGAAAGGATATTCAGATTTTCGCGTATGGTAATCGATAAACGTAACTTTTTATTCCAAAGCTGTTACGCGAATGTTCATGTCACACGAGGTCACGTGATTAATCCTGAGTTAAGTAAGAAATTCAGCGAGATTTCAGCGCAGACACTGATCCACTGTCCGATGATTAACCGATTATTCTCTTTGCGCGTTTACTCGGTTCTGAGATTGATCGACGCGTGTAGCATCTGTGATAGTTTAATTAGAATTACAAACGTTAATTGTACCATTAGCGTTGTGCGATTGATATATAAACTGATCCGTTTAAAATAACTACATCTTCCTCTACCTTAAGTTTCTGGGGAACCCTAGAATCCTCTACATTTCATATTTCAACCTATCCACTGCATTCTCGCTTCTGAAAACTTTTGCTACTTCATCCTATAACAATTCTACATTTTCTTTTCACAATTATATTCTGTACTTTTCTTATATTTGATTTTCAACTAGCATTCGGTAGATCTACTACACCAAATTAAAAATTCCTTGAGTCATTTCACATCATCAAACCATTTTATCAGCGAAGGTTCCAGTAATCGCTACCTCAAAAATATCTACAATATCTTTTCCCTATTTTATAATACTAATTTGCTACGAAGACTCAGTGATCGTTACTTCAAATTCAGATATCCTGGCCTCGTATCAAACTTTGTTACACAAGTTGTTACACTTTGTGCTCGTTACAAGCCTCTGCCAACGGCTCTATCGAATTTCCCGTTTGCGGAAAGATGGAAGTATTTTTTGGGAGAAGAAAAATCATCTCGCCAACGGCTACATCGAACTTCCCGTTTGCGGAAAGACGGAAGTATCTTTTAGGAGGAGAAAAATCATCTCGCCAACGGCTCCATCGAACGTCCTGTTTGCGGAAAGACGAAAGTATCTTCTGGGAGGAAGAAAATCAACAAATCATCTCTCCAACGAAGATCCAGCAATCGTTACTTCAAATTCAGATATCCTGTACTTGTATCAGAGTCTGTTACACAACCCCTGAATCTCGTTACAAGCCTCTGCCAACGGCTCCATCGAACTTCGCGTTTGCGGAAAAACGGAAGTATCGTCCGGTGGAAGGAAAGATGGCGTATCGCGTCCTCTGCTGGCCGGACTTGTCACTTCGCGGAATGCTGGCCTGGAATGTCGATTATAATGGCACGCGTGGCCGTCCATTCATACGTCCGCGGCTGTCATCCGCAGGGACGGGACCGCTTTGTCCCGGGTTTTGACGTCCGCGCCGCGTGACAGATTGAAGATCGATGCGACAATGCACCCGATATTTCCATTGTCCCGTTAATCTCTTCACGCTAATTCCACTCTGCATACCTACGGACTTGCCACGAGCTATGACAGAACGTAGGACGTGGCTGGGCCCTCCTTTCAGAAGATCCGAGACTCGGAAGTGTCCCGAGGAGTATCGGTGTGGTTAACCCTTTGCACTCAGCAGAGCCTCAGTCGCCATTCAATCAGATTCTAAAGATCGATCTCAATTAATACATCAAATTTAAAATTATTCACCGATGGTGAAATGTCGAGATAAAATAATTCCATGTCTTAATTTTCATACGATTTCTTATTTACCATTTTTATCGTTAACTTTATGGTAGAAGATCCTCGAATTACTATTTTTCCGTAACGAAAAAATCACCGAGTGCAAACGGTTAATTGGCAGTGACTGTCAACGAGGAGGCTCGAAGACACGCGTTTCGGGGTGTTCTCCCTGTTCTTGCGTCATCCCCGCGGCTGAGTCACACCCCTGTTTCATAAACCTCGTGGCACCCTCGTTTACGCGCCTCGAGGAGCTCCAGCCACCCCTGTTCGGACGAAACACACCTAGCGACTGGTCCTCCCAGGATTAACCAACTTCGCGCCATGTTTGTCCGACTATTTAGCCGAGATTTAGACGTCAGTGTTTGAATTTCGGATTTTAGATCGTGTTACGTGTCACCTGATCGTTTCGTTAACCCTCTCGCTGCCTCTGATGCGACCATTGCGGTCTCGCCGCTCTGTCAACTTATTAATTTAATTATGCCAGCCGCTTGTTTTTATCCCGTCGTATTACAATTGCGCAATGATCTTTTTATTATTCCAAACCACGGTATGCGTATGTGATCGCGAATTCTTTATATCGCGGTTTCGTAGCAATAATTTTGCTTATAATTCGAGTCTCGGACGAATGCAATTACAATTTTATATCGCGTTTTTATGATAATCGTTTTATTATAATTCTAGACAATGACGTATGCATTTTGCGTATATTATATACATTTATAAATAACTCGAAACGCGCATATTTGTACTTGTATTTGTACAATAATTACTATTTCTTACAGTTCCGAGTAAGAATGTATAGAATTAAAGAATTACGAATTTTTAATATTATGTTTTTAAACACACTTATATGAGACACGTATGCATTTTGCGTATATTATATACATTTATAAATAACTCGAAACGCGCATATTTGTACTTGTATTTGTACAATAATTACTATTTCTTACAGTTCCGAGTAAGAATGTATAGAATTAAAGAATTACGAATTTTTAATATTATGTTTTTAAACACACTTATATGAGACAAGGTTGTATTTTTCATACCTCTTTTTAACGATAATCTATTTTTATAATTCGAGACAAGAGTTTATTATTCTTTTACGGCATTCCGGTAATAATTTCTTTTTTATAATTCGAAACGTGGATACTTACATTGCATAATAATTATTTTATCTGATCATTTTAATAATTTCTTTTCGGTGTAATTCCAAATTTCTGTTCGACGCAGGTGAACGAGTTGAATTTTCGAAAGTGAATTATTTAATGATCTTTCGCAAAACAGTTATCATAGCTTGTATCTAACCTTCGAATGTAAATCTTACGATTCCGTCGGCTCGAGCGAATTCAGCCGCGATTCCATAGCAGATAATTCAAATTATGCTGGTTTAATTATGAAACGAAGCGGTGTAAGGCCAGGTTATCGATGGAAATGGCGTAACGAACGCAACACTCGCCCTTTCAGCTTCCCATGTATCTCAAGATTTCCCAGGGTTTGATACCGCGCCGTTCGCGATCGGAGTTGCGTCAATGTTCGACTTGCATAACGAAGTTAGAGTGACGGTGTTTGTACGGTTGCTACACGATCGCGACTTTTGCTTCGACTTGGCCGATCTTTCATTATCTCCCTCGATCGCAGACGTATACCGACGATTCGTTAACTTCACGGAGAAAGGGTTACGAATTTCGCGAATCTTCGAATCCAGGAGAAAGTTTCGAAGAGTTGCTCGAATTATCCGTTAATTTGAACGCAGCAAAGTCAATTAACGCGTTGATTTTTCGATTGGAAGCAAGCGCGAGTAAAACAGATTTTCGAATCGAGGAGAAAGTTCCAATTTAAACGTTGTGCAACAAATTAACGTTGCCGAGTTGAATTGCAGATTTTCTGCCGAGTTTAAATGTATTTAATTTTGTAGTTTGTTAATTTATAATTGTTCGTTTTTCGAGAGAATTATTTCGTGTTTCGAATTTGCCGCTGCCTCGTGTTCCTTACACGCGTGCGAGCAACACGAATGATTTGAGGAAGGTGAAGATTGTGTACATTAGGACAGGGGCAAACCTCAACGGAAATCATTCGAGTACCGAAACGGGAGTAGAGAACATCGTTGAAGGTTTCGTTAAGAGCTCGTCTTTAAATTATCACAGTGTTCGCGATATCCGTTTGATTGTGATATTGGATCGAATACTTCAATGGGTGTCGAATAAAATAAAAACACTAGATTCGTGGCGAAGGGTAATATCGGAAAGAAGAAAGAAGCGAGGAACGAAGCGAGGAAGAGAGACACGATTTAAACGAATTTATTTATTTTATATAACTCCAAGAGTAACAAAATGAGGTGAGGAACATTCTATTAATTTATTTCCTTATACGTATATAGCTAATTTTCAATATTTCCAAATTAAAGTTTATATTTTCGATAATGATAAATATGATACAATATTTATTATACAAGATATAATTGTGAATTATATTATATCGTATAATGAATATAATATTAAATTTAGTATATACAAATATATATAAATATAATGATAAATTATAATAAATTTCACATCTCCAGTAATAAATACGACGTAAAATTTATTACACAGAATAAATATGTATTTGATGTTTTCGATTTCCAGTTTAAGCATTCGATAATATAATAAATATTTCGCACTGTACTTTCGAATATTGACAGTTGGGATATTCCCAGCCGTCCTTCAGCCATAAGAAGCACCGTAGCAAATGTGTTTACATCGCGAGCAACGGTGACAGATCAGAAAAACTTTGAAGAATACCCACGACCCTCGACAATATTTTGCCAAGTTTGAACCTCGTTTACAAAAAAAAAGGCGGACCTTCATAATACCTGAAATACTTCCAGTTCCCTGTTTTAAAAATATTTCGTTCCAAATGTATCTAGATTAAGAAAGTGGAGCAGGTGATTAAAGAAGCCACGAAATAGTTGCAGGAAGCCAGCGACGAAGAAGAAGTCGAGAAGGAAGTCCGGTTCCTGTTGCCAGGGTGGCAGGTACTACTCTGACAGCACGGAGAGCTCTTCCTACACTTCCTCGTATTCGGACAGCTGCGACTGCTCCGACTGCGAGTGCTGGGACTGCGACAGCACGCCTCAAAGACGAAGAGGCAAAGGCAAAGGGAAGAAACGGGCACCGAGGCCGGCCAAGTCGTCCAAAGGCTCCTGCAGCTCGAAGACGTCCAAGAAGAAGACGTCCCGGCGCAGCAGTGAGTAACCGATTGCGAAAATTCCCGGTCGCATGAGCGAATTACGCCGTTAATTATACCGCCACCGTGTGGAAATCGATATAGAATCGCGACGGAATTGCGTAATCAAACTCAAGCCCGACACGCGTGAGCGATGCGGTGACGTCCACCTTTAGCCCCGATCACACCAAGCCATTCGTCAATTTTATATTCTAAATAGAACGAAATAGTTGAGAAATATCATTTCGTCGAATTACGTAGTGTAATTGGTGGTTTTTTTGCAGTTAAATACAGTACTATTAGAGAGTTGAGACCGATACGCTTTATTGAGATTTCGCTCCGATCACACCGCGCGATTCGTCGATTTTATATTCTAAATGGAGCGAAATAGTTGAAAAATATAAGTTTCTTATAATAACGCAGTGTAATTGGTGGTTACGTTGCAGTTAAATGCAGTATTATTCGAGAGTAAAGACAAATACGTATTATTAAGATTAGGCCCCGATTACACCGCGCGATTGGTCAATTTTATATTCTCAATCGTGCAAAATAGTTGAGAAATATCATTTCGTCGAATTACGCAGTGTAATTGGTGGTTTCACTACAGTTAAATGCAGTATTATTTGAGAGTTAAGACAGATACGTATTATTGGGATTAGGCCCCGATTACACCGCGCGATTCGCCAATTTTATATTCTAGATTGAACGAAATAGTCGTAAAAAACAATTTCGTTATAATAACGCAGTGTAATTGGTGGTTACGTTGCAGTTAAATGCAGTATTATTCGAGAGTTGAGACCGATACGCGTTATTGGGATTTGGCCCCGATCACGCTACGAGATTCATGGGTATAGTATTTCTGCTTGGGTAATCGATGCGCAATGCATCGTTGGAAATGTAAATTCGTCGAACAGCACGGTATAATTGGGACGAAATTGCGGCCATGTTGTATGACTCGATGCTTAAGCCCTGTACGTACGAGTGACGCGACACCGAGCTGCGATTTGGCCCCGATTATACGGGTTTGCGTTCTGGATAGAGGACCGGCGTGTGTCATATGGTCAGATATGCGAATTTATCGAATAGAACAGTGCAATCGGGGCGAAATCGCGACAGAATCGCATCACTTCTGGGTTAAGCCTAGTTCACGCTTGTGATACGTCGATGGTAGCGATAGGGAGCTAGTTCCCTTGACGGAAAACTCGATAAACACTCGTGAAACAATGGAATACAATCCGGTCTGAATCGCAAACAAACCGTGTCACTCAAAGCTTAAGCCCAATGCACACGAGCTTACCATTTCGCCCCGATCACACTGCAAAATGTAACTCGATATTTTTATCGCTCCAATTACACGATTACACGACTATTCCTTTAAAAAAAAAAATTAAACACGATCTCAGAAAATCTCACGATGTGAACAGAGTTGAATGAAAGAACCGAGTCGCGTTTCTCAACGCTGTGAACGAGATAGGCGAAGGAAATTAGCAGAAATCGATTTCCAAACACGCGGATATGAAGTTTATCGCTGGATCAGTGTACATTTTCGCGAGAATGATTGCAAAATCTGTTTCAGGGCGGTCGTCGTCTTCTTGCACGTGTTCGGATTGCTATTCCTCGGACTCGTACAGCAGCGACGAGGACTGCAGTTGCGTGGCCAGCAAACCACGTCGTAAAACGAAAGCGTAATCGATCCTCATTCTACCTCGCCCCGTTCGGTTACTCGTAAACCAAACGATAATTCATTTCCTCGCTCGCCTCGCGTTTCCCATTCGCGCACGAAAAATATCCCGCGTTTCTTTGTTCGCTTACCGCGTTATTTATTTATTTTACGCCGATAACCGCCGATGATGTTACCAGGCGATATGGTTTTTTATTTATTAACGAAATCGAAGTTGTATAAGGATCTAGGGTTGCACGGAGTAGTTATAAGATGAAAATTGTAAGATATTGCGTGAACAATAAAGGAGAACATTTCGAACGAAACACGGCCAGTTTCTTGCGCAAACCCTCAGGCTTCGTTCACGCGCCCCTGATGCTAGGTTAATTGCCTGCACGTGTGCATCCGTTGTTGCCTGCCATCAGGCGCGAATCTCAACCGTTGCACCCCTCCAGGACCCGCCCATTTTTCAGACGCGCGCCCACGAATCTTTCTTCCCGAATCTCCGCTCCATCCGGGATGGATTACTACTCGAAGTCGATGATTTTCGTCGTTATTTTTGTCGAGCTTTCGAAAGGAAATGACGTAGCAATGTTTGGAGAAAAAATTATGTAAAAATTGGATAACCAAAGTGATCGTATTGCGATATTTTACGGTAGTATTTGGAAGTTTAAAAATTTAATATTAAGTTGCCTCTATTTCGAGTGTCATTCCATTCGCAATTCTCATTTTCATCGTCATTTTCATAGAACTTTCGAAAGAAAAAGACATACCAAAATTTAGCATAAAATTTCTTGCCTTTCGAGTATCATTTCTATCGATGATCTTCAAATCTGGGTTTGAAGAAAAAGTTACGTAAAAATTACTCGAACAAGGAGATCGTATTGCAATGTTTTATAGATTAGAAGATTCGTAGATCGATTCTTAACACGTTTCACGACTAAACTCGGGCGATAGTAATATTTCAAAATGAAGAAACTTGCCATAAAATTTCTTCCCTCTCGAGTGTCATTTCTCTCACAGAATCATTCGCAGCTAACTCCAAATTTCCTCTCGTTTACGCTTCCACTGGAAATTCGCGAATCCCTTTGAAAAATCGAGAAGGAGAACAGACGTCAGTTTAAAAAATTAACCGTATCGAGACGGAACCAATCCCGGATCGAAGCTACCCCCTCCCGGAACCTTCCATTAACCCCGAGAGGCTGCGTACACGAAGGAAGAGGTTGCCGACTGCGAAGAACGTAACTAAACGGGGATCCATCGCGTGAAATTGAAACGAACTCCGAGGCGGATCTCTTCCATTGCGAGCAAACGTGTTTCGTGCCGCGAAACAGATTCCGACGGCGTTTAATCCCGAGGGATCCGGCGCGGGTCACGATTATTTATCGCGTTGGGAGCCGGAGGGCGGCGCTGTTAATTGGATTTAAGGGTCGAAGACTCTCTGGCCACGGGATCGACCGATTTCCCCGCTTTTCCTTCGCCTCGCATTCAGCCTTAATCGTCGCTCTTGATAGTGCAGCTTGACAAGGGGGGCCCGGGGACAGGCGACGAACGGAATTCGATTACGCAAGACCGAGGTGGCGAGAGAAGCTGATCCACCTTGGCGGATCGCGACGATTCACCGGTATTTAGATAAGGTTATCAGACGGTGCACGTCGACTGGAACATCTGCCATCCACGCCGCAAAGATTTCATTGCCACCTGCTATCCCCACTCCTCCGACAATCAAATGCGTTTTATCGAAATGTATTTATTTTCCGAATTATTTCGAGTTAGATGGGAAGTTTATCGAGTCTTACGCGAAGTTGGATGGACTCGTGTGTCAATGACAGGTGGTAACGACGATGAGGAATATTTGAAGAAGGTTGTTTAATCTGGAAGTATTAGATCATGCATGGAAGCTAGAGTTAAATCTTTTTGATTTTAAAGTAGAGGATTAAAATAAGCCTAACTCTTAATGACAGCTGGTAATGACGATAGGGAATATTTTAAAAATTTTCTGTAATCCATGAGATTATAAGAGCGACTATAAGAAATATTTAACAAATTTTCTTTAATCTCAAAGTATCAAAATGATCCCTGTAACCTAGGTTGAAATCTTATTGATTTTTAAGTGATAGACTAACCATGGTAGATTTAGTGTTAAAGTCAAAGTAACTTCGCTATTAGTTCTCAAGAATCCCTTACTATGGATTCCATGTATCGTCTAATGTTTAGAGTAAGATTATTTTCTTTATCTATCAATTAATTAATCTCAAAAGATTATTAAAATAATTTGAAATCTCAATGACAGTTGTTGTCACAGCTTCCATCGACGAGAAAACTCCGCGAACTCCCGAATTAAAAAAGGAAACGCGATAAAGCACAAACGAAAAAAGATATTCGACGGAGCGATTAGCGCAATAATCGGCGAGTAATCGGTGATGTGTTCAGCTCGCGTAGAAATAAACGGGACAAAGTAGAAAAAGCGAAATAACGATAGCGAATGAGGTGGAAAAGGGAGGGAAGGGGAGGAAAGAAGGAAGTGTTTCTAAATTTTAATGACAGCTCTTATCACAGCTTCCACCGATGCGAAGACTCCGCGAACTCCCGAATTAGAAAAGGAAAAGCGATAAAGCACAAACGAAAAAAGATATTCGACGGAGCGATTAGCGCAATAATCGGCGAGTAATCGGCGATGCGTGGAGCCCGCGTAGAAATGAACGGGACAAGGCAGAAAGGCGAAATAATGATAGCGAGTGAGGAAGAGTGAGGAGGAAAAGGGGGTGGGAAGAGTAGGGAAGAAGGAAGGTAGAAAAGGCTGCGCTGGCAGAACCAGTCACGTGCGACCATGCAACGTGCCGGCTGCACTTAGGTTCACGGCCTGCCTCTACCTTGCCACTGCAACTAGCAGTTGTGACATAATAGGCTCTCGCCACTTCACCGGCTATACCTCGTTCGCGCTAACCACTAGCCGGCTAGTCACCTACCTCTCTCCTCCCCATCTTTCCCCAAAAGAGAAATTTCCCAATTTCCCTGAACGAAGCTGCACGTGTGCCAAGTTGCTCGCCATCGAATATGATGTAAACACAGGCGAGAAGCATGCGTCGTTCTCGCGGAGTCGCTGGGTTCGTGTAAATATTTGCCAACATTGCGTGTACGGAGAATCGATAAATATCTGTGCGATTTATCCTGTAATAGTGGAGGGAGGAAGAGAGAGAGAGAGGAGAGGATGGACGAGTCGGCGCGTGCCTTAAGACCCGTACAGACTTGGGAAAATCTCTGGAAATATCGTTGCTCGATTGCACGTGCATTCTTCGCTTTGTAATAACGATTTTTGAATTATTATTGCGTTATATATTATTATTTTAAGTCATTAATATCGTAACTAATCGTTCTTTGGGTATTATAAAATGTATACAGCAAACAACAATGTCGGCAGCTGTGACGCTTTCTTGGAAAATGCAGATTCCTAAATTGCGATATCGATTCGAGCAAAGATGCGGAGTATGATTGTTCAAGTTTAGAGTTCAGGGTTCGGTACGAAACGATGTTCGTTTGGAAATGTGACTTGTTACGGAGAAATGTTATCAGGAGATTTAGGTTGTCTATCTAATTAAGTCAGCTTGCGATCATCTAAGGTGATTACCCAGTCACCGAGATGCAGCTCGACGAGAGTCGGCCGACTTTCCAGGCCTGCTGCTCCCAGCGATTGCATCTGTAGGAGTGTTTAGAGGTTAGAATAGTAGAGGTCGGATCTTAGAACATACTTCTGCGAGCAGTGGAACAGTTACAGGAGGACTTTCGACGATTTTCTTCTCTTATTCGTCCTTTAGAGAGGCACAGTCGCGGCTGGAAAGACGTAAATCAGCGGTCTCCGATGGATCGACCGGTGGTAAACAGGTTGACCTGAATCTATCGCTTCGTTCCATCGGATTTCCTCGACGAATCATCACCTGTACGTAACTGGACGAAAATTTGACTCGTCGGAGTCTCTCGAAGTTCGACTCGTCCACGGTTTTTCAAGCTGATTAAGTAGACCGAGTCTCCGTCGAAGTTTTAATCTCCCTAATAAAACATCGAGTCTCTATTAAGTCCTCGACGACTATATCGGTTTGAACCACTCTTCGACCTAAATGTACCAGAGTTCGTTTCATCATCGCGCATCAATAATAACTCCACGGGCAATTATTTTGAAATGCTCGCAACAGCTCTACCTAGGTTAGACCCACATTCCTGCCTGCCTCGAAATGGCCCGATTCCAACGCAAACATTTTTCCGAATTTACCAACCGGCCGTCGAGATGATCGCGCGTGTAAATTAGGCCTCGGACGCGGCTGGAAAAAAAGAAAGATTCGCGAATAATCATCGAAAACGATTGCTCGCGTCCTCCTGCTATCGAGACGGAGAGCAACGTTGCTGCAGCAGCGCTGTTCAGCGAAACTGGGCGATCTCCCGGGGCCCGTTAGGATGCATCGGGGACAAGCGAATTAATTCTAGATCCCGAACGTACAGCTGAATAACTTCTTGTCTTGTAATTTACCGTTAACGACAATTCAGCTGGCTGCACCGGGTTACAACACGCGCCGGCCGCGCGTTGGGCAACGATAACTCTGTTAAAGGTCCCCGTCCAGACGCATTGTGCGCGGAATCTAGGTGGGAGCAGTTATGGTTAGATAATGCCAACGCTTCCAGCATGTAATTATCGTCTTAGCTACGCCGTATAATATATCGTTCTTTGCTCCGCATTCGCTTGTCGCGAACGCGATCGAACGTTTCTCTCCGTGATCCCGTTTCAACATCCACTCCCTCTGCGTCCCGCCCGACGTTCCTTCCTCCTAGATTCCTCCGATCAGCTCTCAAACAGTCCGTCTCATTCCACCATTCTTCGTTATAGATCGCAGCACGTTGACACGCGTTTCTTCCGATCATAGATAGATCGATCCTTTCGTCATCTTATTCCGGGTCCCTGAGATCGGCTTAGCTCTTGAGGTTTTGCTCCTAGATTCGTCCTATCAGGTCTCAAACGTCTGTCCGATTCAACGATTATTCGTTATAGATGACAGGACGTTGACACGTGTTTCTTACGATCCTAGATAGATCGATCCTTTCATCATCTTATCCTGGGTTCTTGAGATCGGTTTGCCTCGTGGGCTTTTGCTCATAGATTCGTCGAATCAGGTCTCAAACATTCGTAGAATTCAACGATTCTTCATTATAGATCATAGGACGTTGACTCGTGTTTCTTCTGACCCTAGATAGATGGATCCTTTCGTCATTCTTTCATGGGTTCTTTGGATTCTCTTGGTTCGGTTCTTGGGGTTCACGGAATTGCTCTTAGATTCGTCGGATTAGGTCTCAAACGTCCCCGTCTAACTCAACGATTCTTTATTCTAAATCAAAGGATACCTGTTTCTCTCGATCCTAAGTAGATGGACCCTTTCACAATCCTATCCTGAGTTCCTGAGATCCTCTTGGACCTATCCAAAGAGGACCAGGTCCGTTGAAACGTGGAGTAAGATGGAAATAAAGCAGCCCATAGGGAGGATCATAGAGGATGTCGGAGCTAAATAAAAAACCGACAGATATGTTCATTCCATAGTTGGTCAGGGGGATCCAAAAATGATGTTCACGTGTCGGTCATCGTGGCCTCTGCGGGCATGTTTTGTCGTTACGAGGTTACGCGGATACGTAAGAATAATTCCATTTTCAGAGATATCGGCCAGCATAACGTGACCGGCGTCCACGTGGTTGCGAGCACGTGGACTGGACGCGAGACTGTTACGTAAGCGGCGACGCAGGCCGAGCTGGGCCGAGCCGAGCGGAGCCGAGCGGACCCGAGACGACTCACCGTCTTCCACCGCCCACGCTTCCCTATTTCTCATCCGTCTTTTCCAACAATTTTCCTCTCATTTCGTGCCAATCGCTCGAGATAATAAGGCGATTTTGGAATTCGAGACATGTCTCTAACTAGATGTTCCAGTTTCCAATTGGAAATTAGTGGAATGGGATGAAACTCTTTGCTAATTCTTTTTATACCGAATGCTTTGGCAATTTTTGCATCGATTTCATTTGTTTCTCGATTTTTCACTCATTGATTCTTATTTCCTGTCATTATGACAGGGACTGACAGGTTTGGAATTAACTATCTTAGGTCTTAATTGGAGGTTAGACCAATTCGAAGAATAATCGAGGAATTTTCATCGAGATCTACGTTTAGCTGACTCACTGAAGATTTCTCGAGAATTGGTCGAACTTCGATGACGTGTGCGATGATACGGAATAATCTAGGAATTTTTCGCATCGTTCGTATGTCAATTTCCTCGACTGATCCGGCAATTAAACACGCTGAAGATTTCTCGAGAATGCTTCGAAATTTTCGTCGATAGAAAATTCAGGGATCTGTCGACTTATCTCGTGGAAACGTCGGATAAACGAGGAGAAGCGATTAGCAGGCGATGGAATCTCGATGGATGGCTGGAAGAAGGATCGAAGTGGAAAGGAGTTTCCACGCGACCGGCAGACCCGCGAGAAGATATTACGCTTGAACGTTGCACAACGATGAAACGAGCCGCCGATACGCGCGAAACGGGACCTCGCGTAATGAATCTTCATTCCTATAAATAGGCATGTATCAAACTGTCCGGATTCCTCGACACACTTCGAGATGCTCGCGCGACTCTTTAACAATGCAGACATTTCGCGGCGACGTGTCGTTATCGTCGCAAGCACCACGAAAAAGCACGCGGTAAACGCGACAAATCGCTCGAATTATTTCTGGTAACCTCGAACGTGACGATAAAGAAAATTCGGGTCCATTTCTTAATAAATTTTTCCTCGAGTATGCTTGTCTCGAGGAGAGTAGGTGGACCTAGGTTATGAGAGAAAATTTGCAAATTTGGAAAATTAAATTTCTTGACTAGTCAATTCGAGTCCACTTTTTAATAAACATTTATTCGAGTATGTCTGTCACGAGGAGAGTAGATGAACTTAGGTTACAAGAGAAAAGTAATTTGTAAATTTGAAAAATTAAATTTCTTGACCAGTCGATTCGGGTCAACTTTTTAGAGGAGAGGATTTGGATGTGCTCGAGAATGAGTACACGTGTATTCGNATTTCTTAATAAATTTTTCCTCGAGTATGCTTGTCTCGAGGAGAGTAGGTGGACCTAGGTTATGAGAGAAAATTTGCAAATTTGGAAAATTAAATTTCTTGACTAGTCAATTCGAGTCCACTTTTTAATAAATATTTATTCGAGTATGTCTGTCACGAGGAGAGTAGATGAACTTAGGTTACAAGAGAAAAGTAATTTGTAAATTTGAAAAATTAAATTTCTTGACCAGTCGATTCGGGTCAACTTTTTAATAAATATTTACCTGCCACGAGGAGAGTAGGTGAACTTAGGTTACCAGAGGAATTTTGTACATTTGGGTATACTCGGAATTTTAGCGATTAATTGTCTGTTTAATTAGAGGAGAGGATTTGGATGTGCTCGAGAATGAGTACACGTGTATTCGCAAATGGGTATAGCAAGGAGAAGTTAGGTCTGAGTTATGAGATCTCGGCTCTATTTCCTTATAAGTTTCGAAGATGTAGACCTCGATTAAACAATTATCACATACTCGACAATTTACAGGCTACTTATCCACTTAATCACAGCCTGCATTGCCTTCGAAGTGGACTCCGAATAATGTTAGGCTAGTTTACGCTGCATCGAGTTTAGACCGGTTATATTAAGTTAGACTTAAATCAGGTTACGTTAAGTTAAAATTAAGCCAGATTAGGTTTGGATGAGATTATATTATCCTAGGTTAAGTTAGGTTAGACTCGGATTACTTTGAATAATCTACGCGAATGTTAGATTAGGTCGCGTTATGTCAAGCTTGGATTAAGTTCAGTCAAGAGTTAAGTTAGACTTGAATTTAATCGCGTTAAGTTCGAATTAAACCAGATTAGCTTCGTATCTGATTATATCATCGAATGTTAAGTTAGGTCGCGTTGTGTCAAACTTAAATTAAGTCCTCTTATGCCAAATTAGATTTAAATCAGGTTACGTTAAGTTCGAATTAAGCCAGATTAGGTTCGTATCTGATTATATTATCCTGGATTAAGTTAGGCTTATGTTATTACTGACTGTGTATAATGTAAGTCAATGTTAGACTAATCTGTGCTATTCGAAGCCAGGATTAGGTCCACTTGTATTAAATTAGGCTTAAATCGGGTTAAGTTCGAATTCACTCGGATTAGATTTCTATCAGATTATATCACCTTAGATTAGGTTGTGCTCGTATTACTAAACGCCCTACTTGCCAAGGCTTTCGTATCCCAGGTCCGCTGTCACTGGTCGTTAAATCCTTTGAGTTTCGTCCAGATCAACCATCGGGATCATCCGAAAGAATATCCGGGGGTCTGTGGAAAGAATATCCGGGAATCCGTCGAAAGAATATCAGAGGATTCGTCGAAAGAATATCCAAGGATTCGACGAAAGAAAATTTAAGGATCCGTCGAAAGAAAGTCCAAGGATTCGTGGAAAGAATATCCGGGAATCTATGGAAAAAATGTCCGAGGATCCGTGGAAAGAATATCCGGGGATCTATGGAAAAAATATCCGAGGATCCGTGGAAAGAATATTCGGAGATCTATGAAAAAAAATATCCGAGGATTCGTGGAAAGAATATCCGGGGATCTATGGAAAGAATATCCGGGGATCTATGGAAAAAATATCCGAGGATCCGTGGAAAGAATATCCGAGGATCCGTGGAAAGAATATCTGGAGATCCGTGGAAGGATAGCTGAGATAACCCGGCGGTGAATCGAAGCGGGATTCAAGTGCAGCAGCATCGAATGGCGTCCGCTCGAATGGTACCGTTCAATGTACCACATTTCCCCGGCGTTAAAGAGACGAATCGGTTGACACTGCTGGTCCAAATAACGGGACGACGGTATTACATCGAGACGTCTGAGGCTGTCTCGGCTACGCCTTCCTCTCGCGTACTCGAGACAGCCTCGGATCTCCAAAAATTCCTTCACACATTCGTACCTTGAACACAGAGGCAAGAATTATCACAGACGAATCACCTCTTCTTACTACTATTCTCTCTACGAAAAAGGCAGAAGATTTCCAATCATTATCAAACCAGTGAAAACCGAATTCAGGTACCTGCTACGTCCGACGATCTTCGAGTGCAAAATAATTTATAGAAACGCTGAAGGGAGGAGAAAGAATATATTTAAAATAGAATTATCACGGATCAGTCGTCTCTTCTTATTATAAAAGAGCAGAAGATGACTTTTAATCAACGGGAGATCGGTTAAACGAGCTCCTAAAATATCAAAATGCCAGGAAATATCTAAAATGGTGGAATTAAAGGATGAGGAAAATTTCGATGGGGCGTGATATCTTTTCCAACAATTTCTGTCACGTCTTCGTTTCTGCCTGGCAAGCAAAGGGTTCTCCACTCTATTTACTCGACGAATATAAATACAAATATTGCCGGTGGAAGTTAAGGCGCGAGCTGTCGACATGTAGAGACTCTGGAAGCTGAGGCTCGGTGCGGCAGAATTTTATAATTAGTCCGGCGATGAAAATACTGCGAGGGAACCGAGTAACCTAGTGAAGAGGAAGGGACCTCTCGAAGGAGAAGAGGGTCGAAGAAGGGCAACGGCGAGGAATAAACGAGCGTGTGAGCCTAATTCCGTCTGGCAAATTGGCCGGTTCCGTGGGGCACCGTGGCCTGCTTCGACGCCGCGTTTCTGGGGTGCGATTGCGCCGGGGGTTGCGCCGGGGTCGGCTCGCAAAACGAGCGGGATAAACAAAAAGCCTGGCCCGGCCAGAAATAGCCGCGACTCCAAACAGGCGGCCACGAACACGGGACAAAAGCGGCGCGAGATTCGCCGCGACGCGATGGCCTACTTGCTCCCTCGAGGATCCGACGAGAACGCCGCGGGTTTCCACCGTGGAAAAAATCTTACGTATCCGGTGAGTCGCGCGAAACACTCGCGAAAATCTTCTGTTTCGCCGTTTTCAACGTTTAACGGTGGAAAAAATTTTGCGTGCTTGGTAACTCACGCGTAACACCCGCGAAAGTCTTCCGATTTGCGGCTTTCGATATTCCTCTGCCAGGACGTCGAAAACGGGGGCCGACCCGCTCACTCTCTCACCGAATTGAGGTACACGATTGAATAAATGATCCGATCTCTGCCTTACTTAACACTAGGTTTACAGGTGCTTTTTGTAAACCTATTTCTAAAGTCAGAAAATCACGTATTTTCTTAAAAAAAAAGAAAAAAAGAAAAATGCGTTTAACCCCTTAACTTAACTGAGACATCGCTCAGTGTTTTCTGGTTGACCTGGGCTTAGTATCTATGAAATATATGAATATCGTATAATTGGAGTCACTCGTCAAATTGATAGATCCCGGAAATTTAGTGTCAAACACACACCTAACCAACCCCTCTCCAAACCTACCCGAAATCTGCTCTAATTTCACGCTTGATTGGCTACACGTAGCTCTATGATCTTCTTGTACGAAGCGATGGAAGATCGACCTTTGCAAGTTCTTTTTCATCCGCGAGAAGAGCCTGGTCCAGTTCTCAGAGTCACCTCTGTCTTTGGCCACTTTGGGGTATTGTTCTTGGCGAATAGGTGGACGGGCGGGCGAATACCGGGCGAATACCGGGCGATTCCTCGAGCATCTCGCGTTCGTCGGGAGATCCTCGAAGGAAAGCGGCCGGGTTGGAAGGGGAACGGTTGACGTAACGCGCGGAGTGGCTCGTGACACGCGAGAAGACAGCCGAGAAAACGGAGGCTGGCATTGCCACCGGTGGCACGGAAAAGTAGGTTTCTGGAGCAGACCGAGTGCACGGCCGGCGGCCGCCTCCTCGCCGTCGTCGTCGAAACTGCATCGCGGAATAGAGTCCGCGACGCGAACTGTAACGCGAATCCGCGGACCGAGAATTTCGCAAGGGCACCGGCGTTCGATCGCCGCGACGCGACGCGCCGCGCGAAATCGGCCAAGGGGACCGCCTCTCCCCTGCCCCACCCATCCTTCTCACGAGCACACCATCTACCCTTCGGCTAAACGAATTCTCCCAAATTCCGCACCACACAATCTCAATTTCGATTTTCATGGCTCTGTGTTAGGAGCTGAGTTCGGGTGTCTGGTGTTGCTTGTTTGGACAGTCTGAGATGGTCTTTGGAAGATCTGTTGATCTTTTGTGGCGTTGAGAAGGTTATCCGACGAGTGAGGATCGTTGGAAGATTACTTGCTCTTTCAAAACCTTCAGAAAATCATCTGATCTTTTGGGATATAGCGTTTGGTAATCGAAGTTCTACCATTGGGATCTGATGCTATTGTTTTTTGACTTTTTCTGGTTTTATGTTGGGTATTATCAAAGTTAGGAGTGCCAGGTGTTCAGGTGTTGCTTCATTGGGCAATCCGAGGTTGTCTCTAGTAGATTAGTCGATTTTTGGAGAGCCTTTGCGATGTTTGAAGAATCATCTGATCTTTGCGGATCTTTAGAACATAGATGATCTTTTGCAGGTACATACAGAAGTGCGCCTAGCCTTTCAGAATCGTAAGATCATGGAGAGCTTGTGAAATGAACCAATTCGTGATGAGTTTGGAGATCTCTGCAAAATCATCTGACCTTTCGTGGTGTTTAGAAGATCGACTGCTATACGAGTACTTTTAAAAGTTCATCTACTTTCCAGGAATCGTTAAACGATCACCTGACCGTCTTCATCTTCGAGAATCTCCGAAAAATAATCTTCCGATCTCTGGAAAATTTATAAACATTCCAATCGATCCTCGCAAACTCTTACAACGTCGCCTAATTTCCAAACAGGACTTGCAGGATCTCGTCCATCGTATCGTAAAAAACAGAGTTTCGCTTCTGACTCGCATACACCTCCAAGACATACCTACGCCTCGCATTTGATCCAAAAAGTCAACGACTGCAGCGAAACAGCCGAGATCCTCCTAACCCCGAAGTCTAAATATCAAGCAGGATCTACGACACCGCGCGGATCGAGATCCCAAGGAATAAATCCGTCGGAAACCGCGCCTCTGCGATCTCTCGTCGAGCAGATCCGAATCTCTCTTTTCATAATCGGCGGTGACCTTCAAACGAAAATTCCTCGCGACATACCGATCCGGCGACTCAGTCGGACCACCTAACCCAATCCTGGCTCGCCACGTGTCCCGATCGTCGTCTCGGCGATCGAATTCGCGCCTGGCAAGGATCGTTTTTCACTCTATCGGGCCTAATGGGCCGCTACCGGTAGATAAACCGGCCGTAGCCTGCACGCGAGCGTTTAACAACACGGACACACGCACACGTGCAACGGCGCAAGGTAAGTTGTTGCCGCAATCGAGTGGTTATGCTGTTACATAAGAGAACCCCGAGGAAGGGGGGCTGTGTGTTGGGAAATCGGCGGATCGAATGCGCCTGTACCTTGACCCCGCTGAATCGCAGCTGAAAAATCGGCCGACCGCCACGGTTTCTTCGTTAGATCGCAACCAGTTGCTCTGAATCATCCTGCTCCGGGATCAAACTTCTGTAATTTCTGCGCCGCGTTAAGTAACGTGTTAAGGTTATTAAGTAAGTGTGCCAGCTCCGCTCTGTTCTACGAGGATCGTGCTCGCGTTGGGAAACAGGCTACCGGCCTCTCAGCGATGGGTCTAAGGTGAATCGTTATTCCGACACGCTGGTTCCATTCCATCCTCCTTCCGCTATTTTCGCCCCTCAAACCAGTGATTATAAAGCGAAATCACACGTCGATTCCAATTTTCTTCTCGCTCGTAATAATCGTAATGTACACAAACCAGACGTAAATCGAAGAATCCTAGAATCCCTAAAGAGATTAACTAGTTAGCAACGCTATTTTGTATTTACGCTACTATCGCGAATATATTCCAAGTTATTAATCTCTTTAGGGATTCTGGGATTCTTCGCATTCGTGTACGTATATCTTTTGTTTGTGTAAGTTACGATTATTACGAGCGAGAAGAAAATTGGAATCGGCATCTCATTTCTCTTTATAATCGCTGCTTTANTCGCTGCTTTAAAGATCGCATTAATCATCGTAACGTTTATTAATGAAAAATTCGTCCCTGAAGAGGCCAGGTGATTTACGTGCAATCGCGTGTTAGCTGGTCGTAAACTGGCAGAGAGTTAGGGACTGAAATGATCGATATTTAATTAGGTACGTCAGATTGGCCTCTTTGCTTCTAAGTTAGTGTCGTTTTAGTTGGAAATACTGTCATCAAGATCGTCTTACTACTTTCACAGAATTACAGACTACTTAAGTGTCAGATTGAATTAACATAAATGGCCGAAATTCGATTAGGAACACTAGTTCTCACTGGTACCCTTTGCTCTTAAGTTAATTACTATAATTTTGCGTTAAAAATACTTTTCTTTCTTGAAGTTCTTTCCAGTGTTACCGCTTTTGACGGAATCGTACACACACAGCGGAATTTCGAATTATTTACGTAAAGGTGGATCTGAAACGAAGGACAGAGATCAGAATTCCAGAGATGCCTAAAATTGGCAAGGAATATTCCCGGTTTTTGCCAGATCGGGCAACTGTAGCGCGATTGTCAAAAGGCTAATCGACGATGGAGAAGATGGTGTTTTTGCTGGTAGTGGCTGGAAAGGAACGAGACAAAGATAATCATTGTGTCGTTATTTTCCCAACGGGATTCGCGCCCTCGCGGCTAGTATCGCGGCGATATTTCAAGCGACGCCATTTATTAGCGTCTTCGCTATCGACACTCGACACAACGACTTCCTTGCCGGCGAGCCTCGTCATCGGCTAACCTCGATCGTCGCGGCCTCGATTTTCCGATGAAAACATCCAGCAAAACGCTCGGTTCCTCCGTCCGCCGATGCATTTTGCTCTGTTTCTTTGGAAGATCGCGATCATCGAATGCTCGATCGCCAGAGCGAAGGCTCGAAGATCGCGGAGAAGAAGCGGGAAATCCGACGAGACCATTTTGATCCCTCTTTTAAGTCCTTCTGCCTCATTGCCACTGACAGTAGGCGCCATTCGAGTCTAGATTTTGAGACTCTGAAATCGACTGAGGTACACGATAGCTCTCTAAAGTATAAGAAGATAGTGATAGATAAGTTTCATTGTCTCTAGAGCCTGGTACAGGTGCCTCATTTGTCTATCTAGTCAGTTAATGACAGCAGAATTAACAATTTTAAATTAGCAATTATCAAAGTCACACATGAATCTTTCAGGATCTTTCATAAAATCCTCGCAAACCAAGGTTCAGGTCAATTGCAGTAACCTATGAATATTCCAAAGCTAAATCTTTGCAGGATATTTATGAACCAATCTCGATTCCAATCTAAATCTCGAAACCTCTCCGAATTATCACATTTCATCTCATCACCTGTTCTCCAAACGAGGTCTCGATCCTAATCTCTAACATCAAAATCGTCCATTCATTGCAGAATTAACAATTTTAATTTGGATTCACGCGACTAGTCCAAGTCACACACGAATCTTTCAGGATCTTTCATAAAATCCTCGCAAATCAAGGTTCAGGCCAATTGCAGTAACCTATGAATATTCCAAAGCTAGATCTTTACACGATCTTTATGAACTAATCTTGATTTCAATCTAAATCTCGAAACCTCTCCGAATTATCTCATCTCCAATCACCTGTTCTCCAACCGAGGTCTCGATCCTAACTTCTAAAACGTACCCAGACCTAACCAAAAATCGTTTTAATCGTATCAACAGACTCCTCTGTTCCTAATAGTAACACCATCGAACGTACGCGTGTAAAATTCGCGATAGCAGTTTCGACACGGCGAGATCTCGAGATATTTTCGCACGAAACCGATTAACGGAGACTGCGCGCCGCTCTAGGATTTCCTAAGCGGACTGGAGGCAGGCGAACGGTAAAAGTTCGCGGCGCGTACGCGCGCTGACACCCGCGTATTATGTCAGATTTCAAGCTTGTTACGTAACCCGTCCCGTAAGCGAGTTAACGAGCGAGCGGCGCGTTCCAGGGCCGTGCCTATTGCCTCCTCCTCCTCCTCCACCTCTTCCCTCTTCCCTCTTTCCACTGAATTTCCTTGCCTCTCCACCTTCACCAGCGATCATTCGGATCGTTCAACGAATCTGGGTTATAGACGAGCTATACTTCGGAAACTATACGCGAGCTTTCGTCGCAAGAGTCCTACATAGCAGTTGCTCACGCCTGGTCCCTGCCTAATCGACGTCTCTCCACTCCGAGTCGTGTAATTACAATGGTAACCGAAAATTTATGATCTCCAGTTGGTGTACCGTAGTTATAGACTTTTTACGATCCATTGGCATAGATTGACGATTTTTATTTAGTCCATTTTGAAGTATTTTTCGCGGTAAAAGCGCAGTCCCTGCATAATTGACGTCTCTCCGCTCTGAGTCGTGTAATTTCGACGATAACCGAAAATTTAGGATCTCCAGTTGGTATACCATAGTTACACACTCTTTACGAACCATTTGCATAGATTGACGATTTTTATTTAGCCCATTTCGAAGTATTTTTCACGGTAAAAGCGCAGTCCCTGCCTAAAGGACATCTCTCCATTCTGGCTGGTGTAATTGCAATGATAACCGAAAATTTAGGATCTCCAGTTGGTATACCATAATTACAGACTCTCTACGATCCATTGCCATAGATTGATGATTTTTATTTAGCCCATTTCGAAGTATTTTTCGGGGTAAAAGGGTGTTAGAGTGTTTAGGACAGTACCTGAATTGTCATCGTTACTCACTGATCCATTAGACCTGTCCGTTCTTCTGTTCGGCGCCTCTCGACATGCTTGGAAACAAACAAGATAAACAGAGAGAAACGGTGTCATCGTTCTCTTCGGATTTATTAGGCCCAACGAGAGACATCGGAGCAATAATTTTTGACGCAGTCGTTCAGATCGACCTCTGTTCTTTCCTCGGCACTTGGCTCTAACTCGAGGCCTAAGCGACAGTCGAAAATACGCAATAAAAAGGCTTGTTAACATTGCTCCGTCCTCTCACGGTCAAAACAAGACGCAGTTTCGTGCGTTCAACTGGCCCGGGTACGTAAATAATTGGCTGGACTGTTTACGGATTGCGAATTCGCGAAAACCCGCGATTTCTTCGATGCGATGTCAGCCTGGCATCATCATCCCATTTCGTCCACGAATTTCCCGATTTTTCTCCCTCGTTTTTCAAACCACGGAACTATTTATAATCTGAAAGAAGAATTTCCGAAATTCCAAGAAATTTATTTAGAGGATGATCTTCAGTTCTGAGATGGTACCAAGTGTTATCCAAAGAGATATCATTCCTATCCTCTAAAACGAATAATTCTAAATTAATTTAGTTTATATTTATAACGACCTACTTTAGTTTTTCAGGGAATTCTGCGAAATTCAACGTTTCGTTACGTTTCCCGAACAATCCAGCCATTTTTAATAGCTATCCAGTTTCGAAACGTTTGGAGCAGAGTCAGATCCTGGACCTCCGTCTGAGACGAAACGGAATTGCGCACGTGAAATTTGTTCGATAGGCTAGGCGTTGATCGGTCCGCGATACTCGCGGCAGATTATAAGAAAAATCGTCGCTGATGTATGACGGCACTTGGCCGATGATTCATCATTGACCGGATACGAGGAACAAGAACGTTTTGCGCAGCGACTAGTTTNCGAAATTCAACGTTTCGTTACGTTTCCCGAACAATCCAGCCATTTTTAATAGCTATCCAGTTTCGAAACGTTTGGAGCAGAGTCAGATCCTGGACCTCCGTCTGAGACGAAACGGAATTGCGCACGTGAAATTTGTTCGATAGGCTAGGCGTTGATCGGTCCGCGATACTCGCGGCAGATTATAAGAAAAATCGTCGCTGATGTATGACGGCACTTGGCCGATGATTCATCATTGACCGGATACGAGGAACAAGAACGTTTTGCGCAGCGACTAGTTTCTTGCGAAACGTTTGGACAGGTCGGGATCTCGAACAGTGTTATTGACGTATCCTGCGACGCACAACGAGCATGCCAGACGATGCTTTGATAACAGAATCAACCTCTCATTCCGCGCAGAAAACGATTCGACGAATGCTAACGATCGGTTGCTGTCCCTTCCGGTCCAAGATCCACGCGTCACCAAACCCTTCTGCTTCCTCTTCGGTCCTTCCACCATTTCCATTCGAAAATCTTCTTACCAATTCTTCCAACGATCCTCCACCTAAACTACCATCGTTTTTGAATCGCCTCGAGTGATCCAGGAGAGACCTCGAAGCGTTTTTCTTTGTTCTCAAGAGCTGTCAAACTAATATTACCAATTTCTCTGTGATTAATCGATCGAGCTCGATTAAGCTTCATCAAGCTTCCAGTCCTTATCTACTCTACTTTTGGATTTAATTTGGAACTTGGTTACGGCCGCAGAATTTTGATAATAAATTGATTTCTCGCTGGCTTGGTCTCTTCAATAACAGTTTTTATCTTATCTCGCCGTTTCGTGTTACGCTTATCACGGTGCAATGCATTATAGTGACGTCAGGTTACCGTAGATTGTATAAAATCGTCACAGGTTTCTATCTTGTTTGTGTTCGCTGTGTGTATGTACATTGGGTAATTGGTGACCGTTATTTTCCCGGGAAAATGAAGGTTAGGTATCGTTCCACGGTCTTTATACTCGGAGACGAAGGTCAGATGGACGATTTTGGACTTTTACTTGTTTTTTCAGCGAGCATCGAACGGGAGGTGGTATTCTCGGTGGAGGGAAATAGGATGCCGAAAAAGCATCGAGTACCTTGACTCCTCGAGAGGCTGACGTATCGCGCTGACTAACCTCGGCAGCCTGACCAATAACTTATTTCGATAAATCCTCGAACGGGTGAACCATATAGAAAATAAACATCCGCAAAGTCAAAATCAATCGTAACGTGTGATTTAGAAGGTTCGAACGGTTTTGGAACTTTTTTCGCATTTTATCAGAATCATTCTAAGTTCAACGTGACAAACAACTAGCGCCACAGCGGCGGCTATAGATAATAAATATCCACAAAATCAAAGTCAACCATAACTTGCAATTTAGAAGGTTCGAACGGTTTCAGAAGTTTTTCAGATTCTATCAGTATTATTTTAAGTCCAACGTGGCGAACAACTAGCGTCACAACGATGACTATAGACAATAAACATACACAAAGTCAAAGTCAATCGTAACACGCAATTTAGATGGTTCGAACGGTTTTGAAACTTTTTTCAGATTGTATCAAAATTATTTTAAGTCCAACGTGGCAAACAACTAGTGTAACAGCGACGACTATAGACAATAAATATACACAAAGTCAAAGTCAATCGTACCGCACGATTTAGACGGTGCGAACGGTTTTGGGAGTTTTTCAGATCGTATCAGAATTATTTTAAGTTCGATGTGGCAAACAACTAGCGCCACAGTGGCGGCTAGAAGAAGCGGAGGCTGGCAGAGCCTGACGCACCGAGTCTTTTCTCGTATCCTCGATTTGCGTCAGGTGTCCGCCGGTGGAATGGGAAAAAAATAAGATCCACGTCGAACGTGGGAGGGCAGATAACCTCGACGTGACGTTAAGCTAGGTCAGGTCTACGAATTTAGCGCGTTGCATCAGCTGCGCGTCGTCGAAAAGACCGAGCCGGTACACGTCGGGCAATTTTTCGACTCGAAAATCTCGAATCGTTCCACGTGCTCCAAATCCCGAATCAGTCAAAACAACCCCTCTTCTCGAACACTATTCTCCTCGATTTTAATACTCCATACGCAAATAACTTTAATAGTTTCGACATTCGAAACCAACGGTTACCTAACCTTCGGCATACCGACAACGACTCGCTGCAACTTCGTGTTTCTATTTTCGACAATCGATATCGAAATTTATTTAACATTCGAGACTCCGGTAAGCTAAATAAACTCGTCGATCAAAGTATCTCTTCGAAAATTTGAAAATCCTCGCAAATCATTCGCAAAGACCTCGGTAAACTTCAACGACCAATCTTATTCCTCGTTTTGAAATTTCAAACCGAGGTGTCCACATCGAGAATAACCGTCGCGTTTTCGTTTTCCTTTTTCTAATCACTCGCAAAGACCTCGGTAAATAACAGATCGTACTCCTCGTTTTAGAATTTCTAATCGAGGTGTCCACATCGAGAATAACCCTCACCGATACTCTCGAGCGTATTCTTTTTCTCTGGAATCGATATGCAAACGATCCTCGATCCTCGAATCGATGTAGAATATTTCCGTTTCGACCGAGCAAACAGCTTATCACACTCAGACCTCCACGAAGCTCGATTAACCGATGATTATCGCGATGCTCGATGTACGCTGTCGGACACTTGGAAAATAATCGACCATTAAGTCTTGGCAATCGGTTGGCCGGAAACGGTTGGTTTCGGCGCCGAAGGCCCCTTTGTTTTCCATCCAGCGGTGCGTACGCGCGTGTTTTTTCGATCGGCCTAGAGTGCACCGATAACCGATCACGCGAAGGCCACTTATCGGCGCTGTTTCGGCGTCGAGTGCGTCGCAGTTTCACGGACGCCGGACGATAAAGTTGAAATTTCGTATTTCCACCGTGTCACGGCTATTTACGATCGCCTGTCGCTTCGTATCTTCCTAGTGGTTCCTCCGCCATCTTCCGGCGCCACCTCGCGGCGCCATCTTGCGACGCCATGTGTCCTCCAGGCGTCGAGCCGTTGACAGATCGATATCGACTCTTTTTCTTCGTTTCTTCAGCGTTTCAAACGCGTCGCGGGACTAAACCGGATTAAACGGGATGAAAAGGAAAGGGGCACGCGCAGTCGGAGGGTGAAAAGATGGAAGAGCGAGGAAACCGAGGTTATCTAGCGAAGCGTGTTATATTAGGCGGCATAACAATACAATATCGCGTATTTATTTCTCACACGCGTTCGTTTATCCCGTTTCGTGTTAATACAAGGAGCGATATTGGAAAGGAGAGGTTAAGGAACACGGCGCGTAGAGGTTAGGCGATCGGATTATTATTCGAGCGCGTAGAACGCCGGGAAGTTGTTGTTCTACCGACGAGACGGTCTAGAGAAAGGGGAAAGGGGAGGGGAAAGGACGGTTACGCAATCGGCGTGGTGCGGCAAGGTCAGTTACATCGGATCGCGTCGAAAATATCGGGCCGGGCAAAAAGCGGCAGCGTCATCGGCTCTCGTTGTAAACAATGAGCCTCGTTGCGCAATCGGCGTCGATCGAATTTGCCTACATAAAACGTGAATAATTACTCGCGTGGTACGCGACGCGACCAAGTAAACAACTCTTCGTTTAACGAAAACAGTATAGCCAGTTCTTTCTACTTTTTCTTACGATTCTGTCCCTCTGTGTTCTCTAACGTCGTTTCTCTCCTTTTCGTTTCCGATTTCCAATCGGGCGAGACGATCACCAGGAGTTTCCACGAGATCGATTCGTTTCCGATTGTTAACCGGACGAGAAGATCTCGAGGAGTTTCCACGAGATCGAGAATCGTAAGAAACAACGTTGGTAAACCGGCGAACTGCTTTGCCGATCGGTCGCGCAGCGTAAACACGCGATGGATTAATTATGCAAGTCGCGCATGGTTAATTATTGGCAACGGAGCAGAGTGGAGTGGAGTGGAAGGGAGAGAGAGGGAGAGAGAGAGAGAGCAGCGATTTGAAATACGAATGCGATAAGCGGTGGTGTTTTGGAAAATGTCTCGCAATCTCATCGCCTGCGCGCCTTAATGAGATGCATCCTTGGAGCGTAATTAACGAGCGTGTTGCGTGTCCCCTTGTTCTTGTTTATCATTGTACTCCGCGTAGGACACGCACTGCGATTACTTCTTTCGAAACGCTTCGACATTCGTCGCGGATAATCTCTCTCCTCTCCTCTCCTCTCTACGCCGTTCGCGCTCGCATTACAGATACCGTCCGGTATTTATTTATTTACATGTACGCGTAGTTAGATAACATTGCATAACGCCCGCTTTCTACTCTATCAAAACGTCGTAGATATATGTATATATATTAATCGTGGAACGACACAGACGGTCTCTCTTCGCGAATACAGAGAAACCACCGCGTGTACTTACATCACACCGATGACACACACGATCGTTACCAATTTCGTTTCTCTATTGCACAGCGTGATGTGATGTAATCCTTTGAAATAACCGAACGAGCGATTACGATGCAGATAATTCGCGTGTAATCCGTCGATTTTTTCTCCGTTTCTTTTTTTCTCCTTTTTTTTTTTTCGCTTCTTGCCGATTACTCGCGGAGTTACTCATCGAGGTTACGTCGCAGAGAGGCGACGACGGGCGCCGTCGAGGCCCTCGTCGCGGATCTAACGAACCCGAGATCGCGTCGATTCTATTTCGACCGGTCGCGGGTCCGCGGAGCGTGGGTGGTGCCGTGCTCGTATCGCTCCGAGTAGCAACCTCGGGCATTTTTGGACCCAGTCCTGGCTAAATTTACGCCAACGTGTTACAATACCGGCGTTTAGCTAATGGAATGGAACACGCTGCGGGGATATACTCGTCGGGGCTGTCTTCGAGAGATTCCTGGGCTCGCCGATCTCTTCCACCACTCTTTCGGATCTTCTTGGCTCTCCTTTGGTGCTTTATGGAGATTTTTGGGGGAACTCTTCGAGAATTCTTTAAGAATTCTCAGAGAATTTTTTGGGAATTCTTTGGGACCGTTTGGAGTCCCTCGAGGGATACGTTGGAAACTCCTTCTTAGAGAAAGTATATCTAGGTAGCTATAGAAGGATCTCTTGGACGACTCTTTCGGATTTTCTTGGGTCCCCTCGGGTGCTCTCTGGGGATATTTTGGGGAATTCATTGAGAATTCTTCGGGAATTGTTTGGGAATTCTTTGGAACCGTTTGGAGTCCCCTGAGGGATACCTTGGAAACTCTTTCTCGGAGAAAATATATCCAGATAGCTACAGGAACTGCGGAACACTCTTTGGGAACTGGGGTCTCTTTGGAATCTCTTAGGGTCTCTCGAGGATCTACTTAATATCTCCTTGGAAACAGTTTCTCGGAGCAAGTACATCTAGATACTCATAGAAACCCTTGAGTCACTCTTTATGACCTCTTTTAATCTCTTGAAACGTTCCTTGCGATCTCCTTAACTCTTTCTCGAAGGAAATGTACCTAAACACGCCTAAGAACTCTCAGAGCACTCTCCGAAACTCTGGATCTCTTTGGGATCTCTTGAAGAATACCTTGGTATCTCCTTAACATCTTTCTCGAAGGACGTAAACCCGGAAAGCTGCGTTAACGGAACGCGTCGTATCAAACGCAAATCTCCAAAAAATTCCGAATCTCTCTCTTTGAGAATCTCGGCTCGGTCTAACGTCACGCCTGGAGATCCCCGATATTTACCAATCATCGGAATACTATAGGAGCTAACGACTCGCTCGTAGATCGATCGCAACAGACGTCAATCTAGAAAACGGAGCATCCAACTGTGGATTCCTTTAGCTCGGAGTCTCCCCCTATTCGAAATTGCAAGATGTTGATCGCGAGCGCGGAATGTTGATGCGGAGCGACTGGAATTGCTTGTAGACGAGGCGAGTGGAAAAATTCGCGAGCCGGGCGGATTAAACGCGGAGTGGAGCGGAGAGGAGAGCCGGCGAATGCAGGAAGGACAGACAGATGGGAGAACAACAGACGATGCAACCTCGGCTGCATTTAAGAAGGCAAACATATTTGCAGACATGGTCCGGGGAACGATAACGCGTTATCGGCGTCGGTTACGCTGCAGCTGGCTGCCATGCAGCCCGTTTATCGCCGAGCGCGAGCTGCAAGCGTGAACTTCGCGGATTTGCTATTTTAATCGGTGCCGTGATGTAACTGTATGCATAATAGTGGCCGGGTTAAATATAGTCGGCTGGTAAGAGCTATCGATCAACGGTCACGTACCAGCTCCGATCGATCCGTGAAAATCCGCCTTCATCTTCTTCGTTTTCTCGCTGAAACGTTCTTCATCGGGCAACAAACCGGTCTCATACGCTCGTGCATTTTTTACAGAACACGTAGTCTGATTTTTCGGCAACAATTGCACCGTCTGTACCGATATCTTCTTGGGAATTATGGGAGTAGGATTTTTTCAATTCGAAGATAGGGATTCTGCTATTCCTAAAGATCTAGCGGTATTTCTAAATTTCCAGCGAAAGGAAATGCAAACAAAGTTGACACTGAAACTACAAAGTGATTAAAATGAATCGTTTCCACAATTGCCGAGAGTATGCAACTGCTCGTGTCGAAGTTAATATTTATTTTCACCGTTTTAATTATCATCGATAACGTATATCGTATTTGGGGACTCGTTGCAGATGGGTAGTTCTAGCGTTAACCTCGTTTGCCGGATAACCTCTGCCGATAGGTCTAGAAGAGAACCCAGCGAGATATTTCAATTTCGAGCCGAGAAAAAGTAGAAAAACTACCGGTGAGATCAGCCTGTTCCAACCTGAGCTTCCAACGGAGCAACCTAAACGAAGATGGTCGAAGGATCTTCGAATTTTTAACGCGGAAGAGAAGACGGGAGAACCTAGTCCTCGTTTAAATTTCGCAGAAGCTTTTCTCGCTTTCGCTCGGAGCTTATGGCGATTTAGACCGAGACGGTCGGAGATTTGCGCGGAATCAGCATTTCGCGAGCTTTGTTTGTTTCCCGAGTGTTTGTTAGAGCCGGTTATCAACGGGGATCGTATTGTTTTCGGTCTTCGACTCGCCAATGACCGGGATACCGGTGACCATGATTCCAGTAAACAGCCTGGCCATTCTTTTCCCTCGGCGACGCGTATCTCGCGGCCGTGGTTGCGTAATCGAGAGGAGGAGGAATCGTTAGAGCTCAGGAGGGAAAAAAAGAGAGGCGAGATATCGGTGTATCTTCGCAGGCTGTGTCAATGTTAATACTCCGTCGATTAGACGTTAGACGCCGGTCGGTTTGCTCGAATTTCTCGACCTTCGCAGCGTCGCGCGATATCTCGCGCGTGGAAAAAGAAGAAAAAATTGGGAAAAGAATCAATATCGCGGCTTGTTTTTACGAAGCCATCTGTTTCCATACCACCGGATTTGAATTGAAAATCGCGTACCGATAAACGAACACTTAACGCCCAGTGACGTAACCAGCTCAGTCCTCGTCTATCTTCAGGCGCGAAATGCTATCAGTCAGTCGATCGTTCATTTCGTGTCTTTTTTTCCTTTTTTTTCTTTTTTCCGCCAATCTAAATCCCGAGATTAACAGTCGGAATAAATTCGACCATCGACGACCTTCGTAATCGAATTCTCCTCGATCACGTTCGAGATCCGCCTCACGAGCAGACGCGGATGCATCTTGGCGCTGTAACCTAACTTTTTAGCCTGATACGATTTAAATCACACGGCGAGAATGAATTTTTACGACTTAGGACGAGATAGGAAATATTTTGTATACTCTATACTCTTTTCTTTCATCCGTAAACGATGTAACACGATTTTTTGATTATTCGCGAGGTTCTTTGAAGTCAAAAGGTTCCTTCGCGAGGATAATTCATTCTTCCTAGTGGGCCAAGGAATTTCGAACAGAGCAGCAGATCGATATCCGAATTTTCTAATTTAGGTCTGCAACGGGACAGAAACTTAACACTAAGATTAACCAAAATTGCGTTTGCAAATGTGAGAAACTGGACAGAAGCTGGTTTACACAGATTTAGGATTCAAATTTCAAAAAAGTATACTTGGGTTCCCAAAGAAAACATAGCTGATGAAATTTAAAAAAATTCATCGATCTTTATAAAGAACACAGACTAGAAATTGATTATACCTAGATTAAAGAACCCAGACTAGAAGTTCGAAAATTTCAAAGAGTCTCAGCTTCGATTATCTTTAAATTTCTAGAAAAATATATATATATGGAATTGATGGTGGTTTGGAAAAGGAGAGCTATGAGGTGAAGATGGCGAGTGTCTGTCGCAGAATCGCGCCGATGACGCAAAGCAAAGAGAACTATCTGTGGTAATGATATCTGGCCGAGAGGTGCAGTTAGCACGGTAATAGCCTCGCTTACGTAACCGCACGCCAGGTAAAAGCGGTAATTTATTCCTAACTAGTTAATTGGCCGAGCGTAATTCCAACCAGGCTATCCTAATTAGCGGCGCGAGTCCTTCGAGAGAACGCTCGCGTCTGCGATCGATGGGAAACAATGTCGTGGGTGGAATCGGTGACAGTCGGCTGGATCACTGAACCGCGTTGGAAAAGGTCGTGGACATCGAGAGATCCCCGCTTTGAACGCCAGCCAATTCCATAATTCCTCCACTTCCGCCGTTTCCACAAATTTATTACCCACCCTGCGATTCTTCGTTTATCGGTTTCACGTTTTTTTCACCGCTTCTCGCGTCTTCTGCTTTTTCTGCCTTCTGCTTTTAACACAGCGAGAAAAAATTCTCGAAATTATATAAGCAAACTTGGGAAATGATACACAAGCGTGTTATAAAAACGTAGTATCGGTGAGTCACAAAAATATTGCACAAGTAACGTGTAATAATTGTAAAGAGTATTGATAATTATAAAGGAGGCAGTAGCTTTCTGCTTTTAACATACACAGCGTTAAGAGAAAAAATTCTTGAAATTACGTAACCAAAGTTGGAAAATAATACACAAGTGTATTATTAAAACGAAGTATCGGTGAATCACAAAAATGTAATAGCAGTAAAAAGTGCTAGTAATTAAAAAGGAGGCAGTTTGCGCTTAACTCACTAGCGCCACCACGGCCGGTATCTCCAATAAAGGCAACGTAAATATCGTGCATATTATCTTTCAATTTTACTAATACAATCTTGACACTTTACATTTTATTCTCTACATTTCTTGAACCTTATTTTCTTTATTACGCATATCAAGATATTAATACTAACTATCGTGGACTGTAGAAGCGAAAAATTCCCAGATTAAGTAATCGCAATCGATTTTAATTTCCGTTATCAATCTTCCAACAACCGCTTCCGTTATCAATCTTCCAGAAACCCGAAAATTTCGAATTTCAAGGAACATGTTCGAAAATATCGCGACGAAAGTTTCTCGCTGAGTAATATCTCCGGGAAAACGCGGCAAATTTCCGCGAAAATTAACAGTCAAAGGAAAGGAAAGGACATGGTCTCCGAGATACACGGAAATTTCGCGACATTCTCGATGGAACGGTCGAAAAGCCTGGAGGAAGAGGATCTTTCGGCGAGCTGGTTTCGCAGCAGCCTGCAAGCGCGGACGGTTCTTTTTTAACATCGATACCAGCCGGTTGTTGCGTCGACGTGTTTGTTTAACAAAAGTCTAGACTGCGGCAACGCGAAAATATCCGCCGATGTTTTGATAAGAGGATACAAGCCGGGTCGTCGAACCAGCCTTGCGCGAGGTGTTAAACAATGCCTGCGCGTCGAACGGAAACCGCGGAACCGTTCGCGATCCGATCTTGCGAGATGTTACGCGATTTCGGTCGAGCTTCGCCGTTGGTTGCCACACCGGCGAATATTCCACCCGTATCGGCGATTCGCGGAATGTTTAAAAATAGAGCTGATTCGCCGACGGAAATTTCGTACAGGTGTACTCGGCGACGAACTGCGATTCAACTCGCCGAACCGAGTTCTCTTAAAGTAGATCTGAAGTTAAGAATGGAAGACTAGGCGACGAATTTTCTTCTTCTTTTTAATTTTTAATTCGTAGCGTCGAGTGTCAAAATTTTCGATTATTCTTCCACTTTACCCCTAAAGCGAGTTCTCTTAGAGTAGATCTGAAGTTAGAAATAGAAGACTATATGACGAATTTTCTTCTTTCTTTCAATTTGTAGCGTCGAGTGTCAAAATTTTCGATCATTTTTCCACTTCACCCCTAAAGCGAGTTCTCTTAGAGTAGATCTGAAGCTAGGAATGGAAGACTAGATGACGAATTTTCTTCTTCCTTTTAATTCGTAGCGTTAGATATCGAAATTTTCGATCATTTTTCCACTCCACTCCGAACTTGGTCACACAGGCCTTGTTTGTCCTTCGTTCCGTAGCTTCTCATTGACATTGCTCGTTTATCTCGCGATATCTTTCCAACGTCGTTATTTCTAATCCATTAACACCGCGAAATGATCTCGATCGGTGAAGAAACTCGCGTTATGCAGATAGAAAGATGGAAGTGGGATGGAAGATCGAAGCAAGGCCATCTCGGTCCGTTTATACCATCGAGGAGTGGAAAAAACATGGAAAGAAAGCACGAAAATCGTGGGCGATCCGCGCCGCGGACGTTTTCTATATTTAAATGCCCGCGCTGATATTATTGCTAACGGGAAGCGTAAACAGCGGTTGCGCAACGTGACGCAATGGTTATCGGCCGTGAGAAGAACGTCGAGGGAAAGATCTCGTTCGATCAACGTGCGACAGAATCGTCGATCGAGTTGATAATCGTTAGCGAGATCGATTCATCGTCGAAACGTCGTCATCGCGAGGATTTCATCGCCGAGAGAACAAACAGAGAGAATAGGCAGAGACGATGTGTTTTCGCAGCAGATTTCTTGTTTTCCTTCGCGGCTATACTCGAGGAACCTAAGCGAAAATGCGGTAATCTGCGTGAAGGATAACATTTGCATGCACGAAATCGCGTGCATAACGATTGCACGTGGTTGTGCAACGGTGATCTGCCTTGAAAACAACTGGGTGTCGAGAATTATGTATCGAATCCAGGCCTCTCTTCCAACGCCATTCCTTCGATACTTCTCTCCCCAAATCGTGATTCAGATTTCCTTTAAAATGTGGATCGGTTAGGTATTAGATATTATTAGATATTCTCTCGCAATGGAAAGTGTTAGAAGTGCAAGAATGCCAAAAACGAGAGATTAAAACTCTGCGATAAAACCGGTATAATTACTAATCCTTCTTGGGGCTGTCTAGAGTTCGCAACTATCGACATCCAACTTGAAACGAGCAACCGATTTCAATTCCGATTCGCGTCTCGATACGTTGACTATTATAATTTGCGTTTAGCACCTTCAAGAAAATTCCATCCTTCGCGAATTATTATCGGGAGCATCCTGCGACGCGAGTATAGTTACGGTATAGTTACTAACTCTC
The DNA here is from genome assembly GCA_002201625.1 of Euglossa dilemma. Classification (NCBI taxonomy): domain Eukaryota; kingdom Metazoa; phylum Arthropoda; class Insecta; order Hymenoptera; family Apidae; genus Euglossa; species Euglossa dilemma. Next base: position 2,544,544 of record NIJG01000123.1, read on the forward strand.
CTTGGGTCTGTCTAGAATTCGTAACTATCGACATCCAACTCGAAACGACCAACCGATTTCAATTCCGATTCGCGTTTCGACGCGTTGACTATTATAACTTGCGTTTAAGACATTTAGAAAATTTCCATCCTTCGCGAATTATTATCGAGAACATCCTGCGACGCGAGATCCCATTCCTGGCGAGTATCGATAACGCAGTCGTTGGAAAAACCTCGTTATTTTCCGAGATCTGCGTATCGAGTTGCCTCAGAAATTGGATCATTCGCTTTTACACTCGGTACTCCAGTCGGAGTAACGTTTCGAGCAAGGTTTCCCAGGAAAGTTCAGAGATCAGAGATGATTAGCAATTTACGATATTCCAGGAAAAAGTCGAACGATCGAGGAAAAGCAGACGTGCTTGGTTGACTAATTTTTCCTTCTCGATCCTCGTTTCTCACGGTAAATAATTCCGATGATCGTGCGAGTGGTTCTGAGTACTCGCGATGTTCGCTGACCAACGGGGAAAACCTGGAAGCCAGTGATCCGAGAAATCGAACGACCGATCGAATATCGAGATCTGAATATTACACGTCTTCTCGACATTATCTTGACATTTTCCTTCCCAGGTTTCTCAGAGATTAAGAGAACGATACTTAGTTTCATAGACGTCTCGAACGAGACTAACACAATAGGCCATTTTCAACTTCCTCTGCTCAGAAACACCGTTTTTCCGTCGTGGACCTTGTCAGCTGGGTCAGTCTGACGTCGACACTGCCTAATATCTAGGAGTTGCTTCTAGACAGACAAGGATCTTCGTTTAAACAATGGTTATTTGAGCAAATAACACAGATCTAACTTTCCCAACATTCCTACGCATTTTTGCACGCCAAGGAACGATTTTTCTGCTAACTCTTCGAGCTCGATGGGACCAGATATGAGATTCCTGGGACTTCTCTAACTCGACATATTTATATAAGCGACAGATCCATCTAGATCCGAGTGAAGTCACGCAGAGTTCTTCATCTTCTCAGGATAAATCTAGCTAAAAAATCTTACCCGTATCTAGAAACTCCAAACGTTACAGTTTGGACCAGGTGACCTAATCTCTGTAAGATTGCATGGTCAAAGGATTAAGCAGGAAGGTGTCGGGAGAAAGTTTCATCGGAGATCGATCGGTAGGAACAAGGCTGAAGTTAGAAATAAAGCGGAATCGATGGAGGTTTGCCACGGTGAGGCGAGCTGGATTTTCCTCGCGGCGCAGGGCGCATTAGTCGCCCCATTTGCGAAGCGTTTTTCGCGCTTGCCACTGGCTAATTATACCCTGCTCGCCCTTCCATCGATTTCTTCTAAGAGCCAGAAATAGTTCCCGATGGCTGTCCGCGTTCCGACGCCGAACAGACCGATCCGATTCCGCAGGAAACTCGCTTCGATTTCCGGTCCTCTCCGCCTAGCTTCCTCCTCTCATCGTTCGGCTCCTCTCGAAATCTACGCGTCTCGTCGCATCGTTTATTTACCGTCTGTTTATCGATTCGTTTTTTATCGACTCGTGTCTGCAGGCATCTTTAACGGAGATACAGTGGTCGGCCTTGAATGAGTAAGCGAACCGTAGGGACACCGCTGCATCGTATCTCTGCTAGTGGTAGACCTGGACATCTGAAATCCTAATTAACTTATCAATATTGTTCGTACGCTATCAATGTTAGGGTATGATTCATGTACACGCACGTGCAACACGGTTATCTGACCAGCGATGAGTAACCACCATTGAAATACAAAGGAAACGGAGCGACAAAGGAAATTCGAAGCTGTGAATCACCTTAAGATTCTCCGCGAAATGTCTGTATTTCGAGGATTAGGTTTAGGGTCAGGACCAAAGGGATTCAGATCCACTTGCCAGCCCACGGATAGCTAGCTAACAATTAAACCCAGTCATCCTGCTATTTCAATCTTCCTCATCTGCATTCTCAATCTTTCCGCCACTGTCTCGCGCCAATTTGCATACTCTATTCGAGGTAACTCGTCTGAATGCGAACTCAACGTTCGACGAGGTAACTCGAGTCGCTGATTGGTCTCGAAATCGACGAGATCAGGACAGAGTCTCGCTAGATTAATATCGGTATCCTCGATGGAAATTTTCGATTTTCCAAGTTAGCGAGGTTACGCTCGCGTTGCGTATGCAGGCTGATGAGTTCAGCTGACCAACCGGTCATTGCGTAACGCGAACTTACTCATCGGAAAATATAACAATTCACCTTCGTCTTCTAATAACGAGGATTGTGAAACGCGTCGGTGATTTCGGGTTTCAAAAATCCGCGCAGGAAAATTAGCGCCGATTAGACCGACGTCCCAGGAATCGTCGTCTTAATTTTCGCGATTGCGGGATAATTCCGAGATTGCGAATTCTCACGAAGCGTATGCAAAACTCGTTTCGATCGCTCGTCATTGTGTAACGTAAATTTATTCATCGAGCGATGGAAGAAATCACCTTCGTTCGATAATTAATCTTCAAATGCGCGCAGACATTCGTGATTTGTTATTTCGAAGATCCACTGGCGAAGATTGGCGCGAATAAATTTCGAGTCTCGAGTTAATATCGGTGCAAAATTCATCCACGAAACCCAAAGTTAACCTAATTTTCCCGAAGACCCCACCCAAAGCACTGTTGCACAACACAACCTCGCTCTTATTCATAAAGGAATGGAACAAATCTTCGTCATCTGCTAATTGAGTTGAAACGTAGCAGTTGTTGAGATTTTTTGCCTCGAAAATCTACTCATCGAGGTTAATATAAACAAATTCAGATTCTGCACACAATAGAAGACAATTCAAAATGAAAGAATAATCCTGCATCCACGAAACCCAAACCTAACTCTTCCGAAGATTTAACCCAAAGAATCACCGAATAATACAACTTTACTTCTTGAAAACTACAATGCATTTGTTACTCAGGACTTGGATTCTCAAAAATTGACTCATCGGAGAGTTAATTGGATTCTGAAACTGGTATTACCAACAATACTTCCTGATTTTCCAAATCAGAAGGATAAACGAAGTCAGACTCTGAATAAAACGGAGATCAGGAGCCTATCGTGACCAGGACTTTGAAAAATCGACTTGTCAGAGATTTAGGAGAGTCTAGGTCCCATCCAAGTCTAGATCTAGGTCCCATCCAAGCAAATCCGGACCTCCGAAAGCCGGAGGAAGGGAAACGGCGAACAGGGTGACATTTTGGTGACCACTGGTTGAGGCGTTGAGCTGTGAATTTCGCAACGGTACGCTCGCGTGATTCGGGATGATTCAATCGGCTCGATACGCGATTGCGTTATTCGCGATCACGAGGACAAGAAGCGCGGCCGTTTCCACCGAAACAGCCGGCATGGTCACGTGCCGTTAATTCAAACTGCGAGCCTTCGTTATCGCGCTCTTTTCCCGGCCTGGAACGTGACAACGTGCTGGTTATGCGAGCTTTACGCAACGCCCCGACCCGTAATATGCTAACGTTTTTACGCCAGAGACCCGTCGATAATCCGATGGTCACGTGTCGCCAAGACGTTCCTCTGATTCACGCTGACGTACGTTTCCTGTCACTTCTTATTACATTCTCCCATATTTTATTTCCTTTTATTCTTCTCTTTGATTCTTTAACACCGTTTCCCGAACCACGTCGATCCTCTTTCGACTGCGAATTTCGCGAGCTTCGAATGATTATTTGATCCTCGAGTGCTTTAGACCAATAATGCTAGAGGTCTAGATGATTATTTCGTCTTCGAGTTTGAATTCGTCCACAGAAAACTTTCCTTTTCAAAGATCTTTATTGCATTGCTTAACTTTAAGCTCGAAAAGGTTCGACATCCTTCAATCGATCTTCTCGACATAAGTAACCTTGAGTGTTTTAGACGCGAGAGGTCTAGATGATTATTTGGTCCTCGAGTTTGAAAAGAAAACTTTCCTTTTCGAAGATTTTTATTGAATTGCTTGTTGTTAGGCTCGAAAAGGTTCGACATTCCTCGACCGTTCGTCTCGCCATCGGTAACCTTGACTGTTTTAGACGTAAACAGTCGGAGACACTGCTTGTCTATTCCAGATCGAAACTCTTCGAAGAATCGAAGTCTGTATCGGCTTCGGACTATGAATGCGAGAGGTCTGAACGTCTATTAGGAGACTCTCGTTGTGCGTTAAATATAGCGCAGACGTTTCTTCCTGGAATATCGCGATAGACTGGATATATTCGGGAAATATCTAGCTCCTGGGTGTAATTAGCAACAAACTGTCCGGTTCACTGTGTGTCAAGTGCACGGATCGAGGAAATCTTTGGATCACCGACAAGAAGACTGGAACAGGGAGCTGTACTCTAGAGACATCTATCTCGGTTGGAAGGATCGAACACTGCTCCATAGAAAACAGGTCATCGACCAGGGGGTCTGAGTGTCTAGAAATCTCGAAAATAACCTTGATGCATCGAACAGGAATAACGAGCCGCGATGATCGTCGATCGGCTGGCAGACATTTCGTCTGGAAAGAGACGAACGTATGGCCAATCTATCGACTGCTCTGCACAGCCTACTCTCTGCACGTGACTCCGTTGCATCGTTCTCCTGCTGCCAGTTACGTAAACCCCTCTTGTTTCTCCTCGTTTCATGGATTTCCTCTGTGCCTGTGGCCTCCTTCCTCCCAAAGAATCCGAGCCTTTTTTCCTCGGGTGCAAAGTACGCAGGAACGTTAGGATCGCGGTGTGTAGCAACGAAGATTGATCGGACGGAGAGAGGAAGGTTTCGGAGAAGTCCAGGAACGTTGCGAGATTTCCCAGATGAATCCGAGTTATCGGATAGAAGGAAGCATTGTCCAACCCTCTGTGGTTACGTGCTAATTGATCGGTAACAGCTTTCTTTCAGAGGAATGACGAGCTTCTGCGATGAACTATGAAAGAAATTATGTCAGTGTTTAGGTGGATATTCGTGAGAGATAGTCCTGAAGTTGAAGGGTCAGAGGGATTCTTTGGATTCCTTGTATAAAGGATTATTTCAGGAGTCTGAGGGTTTGTAACGAGTTAGGTCTCGGAGTTAGCTATGCTTGGGGACTATCTAGGGATTTCTTGGGATTTCTAGGGATTTCTTTAAATTTTTTAGAATTTCTTGAGATTTCTTGAGATTTCTTTGGATTTCTTTGGATTTTTTTAGATTTCTTGGGATTTCTTTGAATTCTTTAGAATTTCTTGAGGTTTCTTGGGATTTCTTCGGATTTCTTTGGATTTTTTGAGATTTCTTGGGATTTCTTAGGACTTCTTCGGATTTCTTTGGATTTCTTGACTAACTTTTAGAGATCTAACAGGTGGATTTATCTGAGAAGAGACGATCCTTAGGGTCTGGGTCTATCTAGAGTTATTTGTTTTGGAGGCGGGATAGATTCTTTGGGTTCCTGCTCGAGACATGGAACACAAGGTTCTATATAGCGTCGATATCGATAATTCTTCACGATTCCTTTGTTCTATTTATTTGTTCAGGGTTATCTTAGATTCCTCAAATAAGTGTTTTAGAGGTAGACTAGGAGAGAGCAGGTTTTCGCGCGGAAAAGCAGCAAGTAATGAATTTTTATCGTTTCCAGTGCCATCGAGACCTTCGTAATTCCTTTGATGCCAATCGGGAAACAATAGTCTAACTTACGTCATCCGATATCGATAGATATCTCTAGGCTGTTATCTGTTTATAGAAAAACGTGTTCCTTTGTTTCTTAATTGATAATAAATCCTTCGCTAGATTATTCCGTCATTACTTTCTTCGCAATACTCCTCTTCTTACTTTAGAAATTCTAGTTACACAAGAACAATATCGGAATCGCGAAATTCTCCAAATTTTAATATAAAGTTGTTAAAAAATAAACTTTCAACTAACTTTTAAGATGAGAACAAATCCTCTAACGTTTTTACTTTTCGCGTGGCAATTCATTTTAGCCAAAAATTTAGGAAAAATAAATATATTTTGACATACACACACGTGTCATAGAAATTTATCTTATGCAAGTGCGAATAACAAATTAATGTTGTTAATAACAAATAGTTCGCAACGTAAATATATAATAAAGGTGAAAAAATTAATAAATTCTTGGTTTTCTTGCTTGAATTTACAAGGTATAAGTGTTAAAATGTGTATATAATTTGCAAAAGTTTATAAATTATTTGACATATTGTTAATACCAAATCGTTCGCGACACATATTAGTAATACAAGTGGAAAATTAATAAATTATCGGCCATTAACGCGGAAAAAATAATTATTAAAGAGATCGTTGAAGACCGGAAATTTTCGCTGATGTTCGGTCGATCGGGGCTTATATAAAGGGCGACGCGTGCTGCTTCATTCATTTGCCGATTTGGCCTCGAACATGTAACATCTAAATTTTTTTGTACGAAGGTAGGGGAGGGTGGTCCTAACCCTCGTTAGGGGTGAC
>NIJG01000123.1:2551007-2573552 GCA_002201625.1 Euglossa dilemma
CACCCCACCCACACCGAACCCCCTTAAATAATTAACCCACAATTTTTTCATTGTCTTTAGATATTAATTATTTTCTTATTTTAGGTTTTAATTATTTTTTTCTCCATTTATTTATTTATATAATTATAACTATTTTTTCCCGATTCTGATTATTTCTTCTCCTTTCAGATTTTATTATTATTATTTATGTTATTACAATTATTTCTTTTTTTTTGAAGTTTTAATTATTTTTTCGTTTCTATTTATCTCTGTTCGAGAATTCGAATACTTCGAAAACCGAGGAGAAGACCGAGCAATTTCAATTTCGCTTTCGAATTCGCGATAAGTAGCAAATGAATGCTACGGATTAAAACTCGCGTAGAACGCTGTTATCGATGCCCGAAGGAAAGAAAAGCCGAGAATCCGTATTTTTCGTATCTAATATCGGAAACGTAAAAACTTAATTACTAACTGGCTAGATTCCTGTTGGTTCTCGACGGCAGCAGCGTGAAGGGTTCGGCGAGAGGAGGTTGGGGGGATTTTAATCGCGTTTTACCCGGCCGCGGATAAAATCGGAAGGAAAAGGAAGGAAGGAAAGAGGAGATGGGAGTTTAATCAGTATCGCGTTACCTCGACGAGTTTCGTGTTCTACCACGTCATAAATATTAAACCGATCGAGTTTTTCAGGTAGGCGCGAAGCGAGCGATCGAGGCACGCACACGCGTAACGCCGCACGCGGCCACCGATAATTGCGCTGGCGACCAGCGATTACAGCCAGCCAAGGCACGTGAGCAACGCGAAACGTGAGGGTTACACAACATCACGCACCAGGATTACGCGGCCTGCCTAGCCACCGACAGGTGCTCCCTCCGATCCAGCCCACCGGAGATATCGGTTATCGATATCACACCAGCCACCTCTTCTCCACCTTTCCATTACACCGCCTTCCTTCCTCTTTCTCTTCTAGATCCTGGGCTTCGATACCTTTCCCAACTGCTCTTTGTTTTCCACCACAGCTAACTAATTTCTCGCGGCCGAGTTCTTTAGGTTTCGGGTTTGTTTCGATCGAGTAGAATAGAGTTGTATAGATGTTGGATCTTTTTTTCATATCTGATCGAGAATAGAGATTTCCCTTGTCTTCGTCTTCTAGATCCTGGACTTCGATAGCTTTCCCTAGTGTTCATCGTTTTTCCATCAGAGCTAACTAATTTCTCGCAACCGAGTTCTTTAGGTTTCGGGTTTGTTTCGATCAAGTGGAATAGAATCGTATAGATCTTCTTTGATCTCTGATCGAGAAAAGAGATTTCCTTCCTCTTTGTCTTCTAGATCTTGAGCTTCGATAGCTTTCCCTAGTGTTCTTCGTTTTTCCATCCGAGCTAGCTAATTTCTCACAGCGGAGTTCTTTAGGTTTCAGGTCTGTTTGGGTTAGGTCGAATAGAGTTCTTCTCTGATCGAGAGGAGAGACGAATCGCGAGGTTTGAGGTCTGTTTGGACCACGTGGAAGAGGGCTGTATACAGATTGGATGAGCTTCTTTGTTCTTTGATCGAAGGAAGAATAATCTTTGATCGGAGGAAGTCATAGACGAGTCTTGTGATTTGGATAGAGTTGTAGAGAGGTTGGAGCTTTCGATTGTACTCTTGGAAATTAAGCGTCTAATCTGCTGAGGAGAGATGGTTCAACGACGAGTCTCGAGATTTCGGGTGTGTTTACTAAGATCTAGATCTGCCTATTATCTAGACAGCTCTATTGCGCTTAGTTACTCTTAGTAAAGCGTTTACTTTCTTGTCTTCTTTGCGCTCTGCTCGAAGGTAATTAACGTATCTTTCTGCATTTCCTTTGATCCAAGAGATTGGATCTATCGATTGTGCAATTGTAAATTAAGTATTCGATCCGAAGTAGATCCTATTGGGTCTATTTAGATCAGAGTGCTTTTGTTTGATAGAAGTTTACCCAGAATTCCCTAGCTTCCCGAAACATTCACCAAATTCTCCTTTACGTACTCGGACCAGCATCGGACGTACCTGACCTCTGAAGCTTTGTCAGTCGTTGATAAGTCCTCGACTCAACGCCAATTAATCTCCTTTGCATTAATCTTCCTAATACAAAGAAAAATACTCACTAGTGCACCTGTACCCAAACATTACGACTCTAAACCCTCCACCCGATCGATCAACCAGTGATCTCCTTCACGTTCGATCCAAAAACCACCCCTAACTCATTCTATCTCTTCAAACGAGCACTTTCTCTCTCCCAACTTTTACCCCGAATTCCCTAGCTTCTCGAAACCTTCGTCAAAACTTCCTTCGCGTACTCGGACCAACATCGGACGTATCTGGCTCTGAACTTTTGTCAGTCGTCGATAAGTCCTCGACTCAACGCCAATTAATCACCTTTTCATTAATCTTCCTAATACAAAGTAAAATACTCACTAGTGCACCTGTACCCAAACATTACGACTCTAAACCCTACACCCGACCGATCAACCAGTGATTTCTCGCATATTTATTCCAAGAACCACCCCTAATCCATTCTCTTTCCCCAAACCTAACCCAGAATTCCCTAGCTTCTCCAAACCTTCGCGAAATCCTCGACTCAGCCTTGGACCCCGTCTCGAGCCCTTAAAACCGCAAATACCCGACGACGCCGGCGTCTATTTTAAACGTCGGTTCGGAAAGAGAGTCTGGATCGACGGCTGATCCGCGGCGGGGAAANCGCCACTCGCGTATAAATAGGCCTGGAAATGAATTTGCCGCCGCGACGGCCTCCGCCTGCTGATCCGCGTTCTTCGACGGCCAGCGAATGAATCTCTCGCGATGATGGCCGTTTGTCGCCGACCTACGGCAACCGGCTCGCATGCTCGCTGATATTCCGCACGTGACACGAGCTGCAAGTCCGCTCGCAAGGCCGCGTTCTCGTGTCTGGCACCGTTCCTCTCTCGCTTCCTGTTTGCGTACACGCGTCTCCGAAACCCTGCTACCCGGTGGTCCCTCGCGACGCCATCTTGCCCGGTTCGACAACGAGACTCGGGTTTAGGTAGGTGTCGTTTATGCTACGAGTTTCGTCGCTCTCTCGACCAAGGTGAACCGGAGTCCGTTTCGAATTATCCTCTTTACGAGGTTTCGATCCAGTCACGTCTCCGAGGATGAAGATTCTAGAGCGACTGACGATTTTCAAGTTGACAATGCTAGTGTCAATAAATGACGGTGTTTATTATGTAACGTGACAGGTCTAGAGGCTGCAGGATAAGACGACTCTTGGGCCTTAACGCTAGGTTTATGGGATCCGTCAATTTGATTTATGGATGGTTCCAATTGTACGATTTTAGCAGGTTTAATTAACTTATATTAAGTCTGTTAATATTGTGATTATTTTCAAGTTAAAGTTGTCCTTTCTTTTCTTAAGAAAATACGTGGTTTTCTTGACTTGTAAATCTAGTGTTAAGGATCCTTTGTTCTGTACAAATGTCAATGCGTCGATTTTCGGTTTAAAAGGATCCGCTGTTTTGAGGAACAGTCAGTTTCAGATACAGTAGAGGGTGCTTTTAGTTATTCGAATTCGTAAGGACACATTTAAGACTAGATTTATGGTACCCGTCGATTTGACGAATGGGTTGCCCCAATTGTACGATATTAACAGATTTAATTAACTTATATTAAGTTTGTTAATATTGCAATTGTTTTCAAATTAAAATCGTTCTTTTTTATAAAGAAAATACGTGGTTTCCTTAACCTGTAAATTTGACAAATGTCCCTAGAAATAGGTACACAGGAAATGTCCGTAAACCTAGTGTTAAGAATCTTCTGTCATATGCAAATGTCAATGCGTCGATTTTTAAAAGGATCCGCTGTTTCGACGAACAGCCAGTGTCAGAGTTATTTTAATTCATAAGAACACGTTTAAATCTATATATATATTTTTCATCTGGATTAAACCTTGTATATTTGTTACTGTACAATTGTGTACAGTTACTTCGCTGCACGCTAAACGCCGTCATTCGAGAAATTACAACGTAATGTAATATAGCGTTGGCAGAAGATGATGACTCCAGCACCGCGATGCAGGTTTTATCATATTAATGAGGCTAGGTGTCGCATAAAGCGAGCCTTCGATCGGAAAATAATAGCGAGACCAGATGCAAATGGGAATTAAACGCATTGGCGGTACAGAAATAACGACAGGATGATTGAGACGTTTAACAGACCAGTTTGTCGTGATCTCTGACTTCGTATTAGCTTTCGGGCACGGTGGGATTAAAAATCTCTCAGACACGCGGTGATGAATGGTGGGACATTTTTAGACCAACCTTGAAATATCGCGATATTTTTCAAAACACACCAATTTTAATTTAAAACGCAATTAAACTTCCGTGCAACGTGGGTTTATATTACTTCTCAAAATCCTGGGCCTTGAAAAAGAGTTAACGAGGTCTCCTAAATTCCTAATAACTAGATTCAACGATCAGAAGTGTGTTTTTCGCGAGATATTCTCGATAATTCCGATATTTTCAATACCATGATCTTCGACACGCACATTTGCGCGATTCGCGAGTGACTCTGGAAAATTCGCGCGACAATCGAGAGTTGTGGACGTTGTCGGAGGTCGTGTATCGTGGAATCGTTGGAATTAAATTCCATCGTGTCTTCGATGGGTTTCCTCTACAAAAACCGTACTGCGTAACTCGGTGCAGAGCCGCGTGGAATTTACGCAAACCCGGGTAGGAGGTGTTGCAGAAATTTCTCGGCGGTTTGGCCGAAGCTCGGATGGACGGGTTAGGCGTAGGCTGAAGCGAGATGGAATGGCGACTGAACCGGGAGGAAGAGAGATCCCCGTGTCAGGTCTGAGTGGAAAGGAAAAGTCCTTGTCAGGTGCAGGAGATTCTTTAATTTATCGCGATGAACGTACTCGCGATGATAGGCTTCAAAGCAGTCGTTGAGTAGCCACGGCGATTAACCTTGGCGAGGCCTAGCCTTGAATCGCGGATTCAGTCTGAATATGGAGTACCCTGCTATTCCCGCTCTTCCTCCAACGTTCTATCAATCGCGCGATGCTATAACCAGCGACTTTCGCAACACCGTGATCCAAACCTCGCGATCTAACCGACCGATCTAACTACCGTGGAAATCGGTAGGATTTCGTTGTCGAAAATAACCGAAATAACCGAAAAACGCGCGGATAAACCGAGAGGAGAGACGGTGGAAGGGTGTAAAGTAATGCAGGACTATAATCCGCGCGCGAATCGACGGAGCGAGAACAAGCCGGTCGTAAACGATCGCCGGGATCCATGGGACGCGAATTATCGGCGATGGCCGGCGTAAATTATGATCAAGTTCGGGCCAGACGGAAAAAATCGACGGCCCTGGCGATTGGATCAGGACGAAGGACACCTAGTTGCGCTCTTGCATGCCCGGCCACGTCTTTTATTTTTCGCCAGGAAAACCTTGCCTCGCCGATCTTGATCGTTCCCTACGATCGACTCCGCGGGATCGCCAACCGGTATCGAGACCCAGTCGATCTTACCTTCCGCGTGAAGGCTTTTCGCCACGGGAAAAAATACATTTTCGTCGTTTCAGGATATTCTTTGTCGCTAGCGGCGTAAAAAACCTGGGTTCGCGTGTCTATCGGCGAAAAACAGGATTTTTTAGGTGTGTAGATATAATAAGACGAGAAATTTTAATAAATTTTCATAAATTTCCGTTCCAAATTACCTTGAAAATTCAAAGAAAACGCTAGATTATCTCAAATCAAAAATCCAAAGAAAATAAGAAGAGGACAGCTTGGAAAAAAAACAGAGGAAAGAAGATAGGTGTTTGATGTAACATTTTCAAAGGAATTGCGACAATCTTAGCTCGATCTTATTAGGAAACTTTCAAAAAACGAAAGAGAACCCTAGATCAACGCAGACCATAAAAGTTCAAAGAAACCTCTAGATCAACCGAAATGAAAAATCCAAAGAAAGCAAAGAAAAGAAAAGTACCGCGCGAGAAAAATAAAAAGGGAAGAAAACAGATGTATAATGCAATATTTTGAAAGGGATTAGGCAGGATTGAGGGGACTTAGTCTCGTCTGGCGGCGTTATCTGATAGCGAGGCAGCTGACTCGGCAAAACGCGATCGAGGAAAAAATATCGGATTGTTTTCCGGCGTAATTCGTAACGAGCTCGCGCTACCGATTAGCGTACCTGCGGGATTATTATCCGAAGGATTATCATCGGGCGATATTAGCAGTCACGTGCCTCGACTATTTGCATTTTCACCGCGGATCCAGTGGCTCGATCGCGATTTTTCAACCGACACGATCGGCGCATCGCCGGTTTTCGTGCTTTTCGAGAAAAGAGAAAGAGAAAGAGAGGCGCAAAGGGAACGAGCCTCGAGTTATTTATCGGCCAGCAGAAATTTCACCTTCTTCATCGCGAAATGCGCATTCCACTGCGATTCGGTCATCCGGCTACCGCATAATACGAATCCTTGAGGCGCGTGCTCGTGTGAGGCGCGATTTAACACGATTTACGAGGATACTGCCTCGATGTTTTGCTTCATCACGCGATCCCTGAATTATTAATCTCTCGTGTCTGAATTGTTAATTAACCCGCCAGTTTTTGCCCGATTTCCCGGATGATCGTGCTGCCGATTCTGCTGCTTCCGACAGTGTCGCGAATTATTTGAAAATCGGTTTCATGGAAGATTAATGGTTGAGGTGTGACGCGATAAAAATGGTAGAAACGGAGTATAATTTTGGAACGATTCCTTTATTTGTGTTGTCACTACTGCATGCATAAGAACATTCTGTCTTATGCCAGAACTGTCCAGAACTCCACTGAGCCATCTGGCGGCGAAAGTGGCAACTAACTGAGATGCTTAACCCTTCCTGAGTTTACGTCGACTATACTCGTGATGAAAAGGTAAAAGGTATGGCGATAAAAATGGCGAAAACAGGGAATAGTAGATAAATCCATAAACTAAACGAAATAAATAATTTAAACAACCTTCTTATAAATAAATCCTCTCTCCTTTTATCAATTTCCAACTTTCTGATATTTCTAAAGGTTTGTAGATTATGCTACGTTCGTAAGAAATCCAAATCTCCTTCAAAGTGTAATAAAAACATTTGTTTTCATACTTTACAGCTACCACACTTCCCAGCACGCGCGTTGAGACACTGGAAACGTAATAAAAGGTTTAATAATAACAATTGAAACGATGGAATGTAAATAACTGATCGTTAGATGATATCTACAACTTGTCAGAGAGGAAGAAAATAGTTCTAAAAATATGCTCGATATACAATTGGAATTTATTTGCATTGACGCATGCAGAATCGTTGCTAATGATCCCGGGCTGACGTTAGTGACACGCGATCTCGATTAGCGCGTCCTGGATCATCAGGAGTCTGTTATGCCGGAGGATGAGGAGAAGCCCGGAGAAATCGATCGCGATGTAGACAACGGCAACCGCAACCTTTGTCGTGGAATCAAGGTTGCGCGCGGGCTTTCACTCGACGAGATCGCCGAGGAGCGGCCCTTTCGGGGTCTCGTGTCGGAACAAGAGACCGAGAGAGGACGAAAACGACGACGAGGAACGGGAGGGGAAAATGGCCGTCCCTCCTGACAGGAATAAGATCCCCGAAAATAGTCGCGAGTCGCGAACCAGTCGTGGAACAGGCCTGAAAATTCCGCGCCACTCGATCATCGATTCCTCCGCTTCGAACGTTCCGTCTACGATGATCCATTGGTCTATCCGGTCATTGTCCGAGTTTCTAGTAGACTATGGTCGATCTCCAATGCGTACTGTGCTTGGAAATTATCATACTGGTCCCGATGGTACCAAAATGGCACCCGAATGACACCATTCAGGTCGCTGACACCGTGGACCGTTTAATTCTCAACAGTAAATGGAAAAGAATATTCGATAGTTTCGAATTTTAAGTTGTTTTCTTCTGGGAAGCTTGACTTCTACTCAGGAATAATTCCTGTGATATCGATTGTATCTCAAATAAATACGGAGAATATAAAAAGTAAAATTTTCGAGACAATGGCTCCGATTTGCGAATTTCTTTATTCCATTGTTAAATTCGGAATTCTCGCGAGTACCTTGTATCTAATTCGATACGAAAATAAACGAAATCTTATAATATCGCTTTTAAACGTCGAAATACTCGGAATATTCCCCCAAATGTGGCAAATACTTTTTTCTCTTCGAGACGATCGAAGGACCCCGTAACAAAAACGAACTTAATTCCACGCAATTAAACATTAATACGTTAAATGCTTCTAACTGATAATGAGAGCGAGTAAAAAGGACGGGGAAAAAATGCGCCTGTAAGTCGCCTGATATAATTACTCGATGACTTGTCGAGCGGATAAAAATTCGCAGCGAGTGGGACGCGTTAACGCGACGTGCAGACTAGTTATATCACCGATCCGAACCGAGAATCCTGCCTGACCGAGGCATAATCGTGGACTTTGCGAGCGTTCGGCCATTTTGTCGCCGGATCGAGCCATTATCTCTGCGATTCGGTTCACGGAAGCTTCCGTAACACCGTCTTCTCGGTAGCGATTGCGCAATCCTCCGGCATTATGGAGATTTAATTCCACGGATCAGGCGCGATTCGAATTTTTCCTTCGTCGAGATCCAACATGGACGCGACGGTTATCTTACGTTTTACCGAGCCCCTCGTGGAAATAATCAGTGCCAGTACTCGGAAAACGGAAAATGAGAAAAGATTCTTCCTATCTCGACCTTATCGAATCGATTGTTACCCGCGTGCTTCTTCGGGACTCGAAGTTGTTTGTTCGACACTTTCGCGAAACGTCTTATCTCGCGTGTCGCTTTATTGCTACTCGACGACACGAGTGCTGTAGGTGCTATGTGGAAGCAGATAGGCTACTATGTATGCTGAATCGAACACGAGGAGACCAAAGATCGGTGTTCGAGGTATTTCCCGAGGGAAGAAAGGAGAATTCGATTGGTAGTCTCGATTAAATATCGAAAGGATTAGGAAAGACTCGCAGAGGAGGTAAGGAAAGAGCGGTAACTCGGTCGCGCCATCTACTCGCCTCGACGTATCTCATCGACAGTCGCGCGCGACTCAACTGTTACTCGCGACCAGTCGGGCCAATAATTTCCTGGCACGAGATCCTCGACAGAGACCGTATGACGTTCTGGAGAGTCTGGAAGTGGACCATACAGGATATCGAAGGCCAAGAAGAAGTCACGAGCCAAAAAAATGTCGAGGACTCGTCACTATAGCGTCTCTCCTCCAATCTTTATACATTAAAACCCGTGGGAGGCTAGAATCTCCTTAGAAGATAGCGAGGCGTCTACGTTTTATCCTTCTGGACCTTCTTGGACCTTGGTCGGGTGAGACAGGAGTCTTCAACCCGATGAGAGACGCCATAGCGATTCCTTGGATCATGGATTACAGTAAAATTTGACAAAAAGGGTTAAAAACCCTAAGCTAGGGTACTATTCATCAACTCCGATAACTAAACCTGTGTTCCGTACTAGGAACATAATTTCTTGCAGCAAAATTCACGGAGTCGTTGCTGCTGATCGATACGGATGAGAGGGTCGCGGACAGAAGCTCGCGCGAGTGTCGACAGAGGCGAAAGCGCCGGGTGACATGGAAAAGGAGAGCACCCAGGGGTGCCGGTTAGCCCAGAGTTGACTTCTTTTACGATTTTTGTCTGGCCGATGGCTGTAAGCGACTTAGCTCGCGGTGATTTATCCGTCGCGTCTCTTAGACGACCGGCCTAACCCCCTTTTACCCACCGCGAGCCTTATTTTCGTCGCGAGTTAATGACGTTCGCGAAACATTATTTTTACCGTGGCCGGCGTTTTTCCCGCGCTTCTCGCGGGTTACGCTTCTTAAGCCGCCTGACCAGAAACAGCCCCGGATTCTGATGATGTACAACGAGCAAATGGCGGCGTCGACCGGACGACGACGTGCCAAAAAGACCTCGGGCTCCGGAGTCTGGTTCGCTGAAACGAAACCTCCGCGCTAACCCCTCGCGACAGGATTCCACGGTTCTCTCCTCGTTTTTCTCCGCTCGCCGAGAGACCCCTTAAACTCGCCGTAAAAAGACCAAGCGCGTTTCACCGCGTCGCCAGCCGCGGTTTTCTGCCTGCCTCAAAATGCGGGTCACGAGACCGTGCGAGCCTGCCGCAGCAACCAATCCGGGAACAACACGGGAACAGTTCGATGGGTTTCTCTGACGCTAATTAGCTTCGATTCTTCCTCCGCGATCTCGAAAACGGCGCCGGAGCTCGCTTTGAATCGAATCTCTATCTAAAGTTGGTCCCAAGCCTGTGGACTCTCGTTCGATGCGTATTGATGACGTTTTTCCAAGATTTATTCGTATTAAGAGTATCGGAAATTATTTTATAGAGGATAGTTTGCGGGTTGTCGCATAAGTGTTTTATGATTTCAATATGGCGGACGCTATGATCTCATATGCAATGTAAAAGTTGGTTTGAGCTCGAATCTCTATCTAGAGTTGGTCTCATCCCTATGGTCCCTCATCCAATGCGTATTTATTACGTTTTTTTCAAAATTTATGGGGTATCAGAAGCTCTTTTATAGAGAATAGTCTACGGATAGTCGCACAAGTGTTTTACGATGAAAAGTTGGCTTGGATTAGGATCTCTACCTAGACCTGGATCCATCCTTCGAATCTTTGCGACTTGTGCTGTCACCTGGTTTGCTATAGTCCTGTCGATCTATCAATAGAATAAACATCGAATCCCTAACCTAGAAAGGCAAAGTTCTCTTCATCCCCTACGAAACATAATCGCAGCAATGCTTTCGCGTCTCGAACGCAGAGAATCCAACTTGAAAGAGTACCCACTCGCCAAGTTTCCCGATCCATATCTAACCTTCGAGACTTCATCCCCGCGGATTGGACCATCCCCATGGAACTGGTCGCGTCTCAATTCGGACTCGAAGCGTGAATCGAAACGATCGGTTATGCGCGGACATACTGACGGATGCAAATGGCACAGCGAACGAAGGCAAACTATCGCGTTACTTGTTATCGAAGGATCGAAACGAAGCCGCGAACACGAACGGCGACACTCGCGTTGTTAACGTCTTTTTTTTTCCAAGACCGTTATCGTAATGACACCGTCCTTCTGCAGGCAAAGACAACCACGGCTAACAACTACCGCCTCTGTTTATGCAAAATTATCCGTATTCAATTACCCGTTACGCAACCAGCTCCCATCGGCGACGATTACGGCCGCGTTTTCGTAACCGCGCGTACGGAATAGCCATCGAACGTGTGATTATTTTGTTTATCCGTTTAGCTGTCTCCGAGAGAGAGAGAAAAAAGTCCCGTTACTAATGGAATCGTCCAAGGTCTAATTCGCGAATCGTTTCTTCTAACTTCTAACTTCTAACCTAACTCCTATAAAGAGGAGGATCTAAGTAATCGTTCGATTTCGACCAGGTATAATTGAATTTCGACGTGAACGACAGGCAGGACCGATTAATAGAAGTGTAAATATGGGATTTATTAACCGTTGCGCGAATATCGATGTTTGAAAAATTATTTATCCTTGGATTGGTTCGTTTCTGAGCCGTGAGTCAGGCAGAGAAGATTCCTCTGATCTGATAAAAACACTGTCGCGGTTGATTTAAGAGACGATGCTCGGAACCGGTAGGCAAGTGCGCCGATGCAGCGTGTGTTTCCATTGAACACAGTGTTGATAAACTTGTTTGATAAATAACAAAAATTCGCCGCCGATTAATTCCCTAGGGAAACGATAAATAACGCATGGAAAATACCGGTTAGATGATGCCGCTTCTGAAATATCCATGCGATTAAAAAGTATTGCTCGTCGTGTAGCAGAGATTTGATCAGGATAGCAGGATATTACGCGATAATACAGATTTTATTGCACAAGACATGACAGATGTACTCGAAATTAAGAGCTTCTTCAGAAGTGTATTAGTTCAAGGTTCAACATGGTTATATGAGCAATAGCTTAAGGTGGGAAGTCGGCGTGGAACGCTGAAAATGTGCCTATCCTTGGGAATTTTTTCCGACGATAGCGTTTACCTGATCGTTCTGAAATTACGAGGTCTTATTAGGTAACTATAAGAGTAAAAAACGAATATTTTTTAGATCCCAAAACACATAGCAATACGAAGTTATAAAAGCGTATGCATAGTCATAACTCCATAACTCGATAAAAATAAAGTAGAAAGAGTCACGCGTGCAGTAACCATTTTGGTTGGTCGTTTAGAAAATCGTTTAGAAGGAGTAAAATCAAGGACTAAAGTCCCAAAAATTCTTTCAACTCTTAAACGTAATCTCGCAGTGACAGAGTACCGAAAGTTGAATATAATTCCATTAAAATCAGAATTTTCTTAAACTATACTGTAATACACGAAAAAAATTAGTTTTGCGCGAGGATAATTCGTCAGAGAATGTTCCAGGTGCGTAAATAAATTAATTTTGCGCGAGGATAATTCGTAAGAGAGTGTTCCAGGTGCCTAAACCCTCAAAGTTATTCTCCATTAGCTACCCGGTATATCCGAAACGAGAAAAGGCTCGTCGGGTTAGAGAGAATCGCGAGTGTGAATTGCGCAAGGCGCTTGTAATCAGCGTAGCAAGAATAACGAATGTCTTTGAATAAACTGCAGAAGGCTGGGAGGCCTAGACACAGATGGGCAACGTCCGTGTGATGCAAATAGCCAGGGATTTCGTAATACGGTATTAATTGACGTTGCCGCGTACCATCGCGTATTACGTAAACCGCGCGCAGTTTCAGCTGATCTGATCCCCGATAAGCCGAGTCCTCGACCCTTTATTACGTTTCCACCTGGAAACGCTCCTGGTTCGTGTTTACGGGGATCCCAGTGACTCGAAACCTGTGGGAAACCAGCAGGACTTTCGAATAAACAGAACTGCGAGAGGTCTGTCTCGAGGTGTAGATTCGGGTACCAGGATTGATGTTTCGACCACCTGAATATTTCCTTTCTGCGAACGGATAGTTATCAGTGTGGCATTTGTTTTGAGAAATAAAGGATGGATGGGTTAGAGAGGTCCTCTAGTTCGTTCAGCTGATACCAAAAGGTCTATCATCCAAAGATCGCGAAGGAGATATCCGAAATCGTCATTCGACGTGGCGACACCTTAAAACGTGTCCTGAGAATATATCTAGTTGGTCTTTTGGGTTGAGTTTGGGTTAAGTCAGTGTAACGAGTACGAATCTCACATAACCCCGCCCTCCTCCATCCCAGGGGAGCGTGGAGTATCTTTCGAAAATTTCCCCAATGTGAAAGAAGAAAAGAAAAAGGAAAGAAATGGGTTGGTCAGTGTCCGACCGAATTTTTGAAGGATGAGTCGATTTAAAAAGCGATGTAGTTGGAGCTTTCAACGATGATGGTCTTGCAGCGAAAAGATCAAAATTCGGGTTTGGGATGCCTCGATAAAATTGCAGGTGGATGTGTTTGAGAGAAGGAAGGTTGGAGTTAGGTTTTGATAAGGTCGAACGGAGGTAATTGGCCGAAGGGACGAGGTTAGAGCCGGTCCGAGTGGACTAAGATGTCCGAAGGGGTGTGCTGGAAACGATGTAACTGACGTTAACACGCTGGAACCGAGGTGTTCTGTAACGCGTTGAAAGGGTGATTTAGAAGCAGCGGGATGGAGTCGATTCCCCGAATCGATACGCTCGAGTCACTTCGCTCGACTTAATACAGGAAAATGGAAACTACTCGGATAAGGAACGACGGAGAGCTAATAAATTCAAGTGGACGTAATTGATCCGCTATCTACATCGATGCGACTCCGACACGATCCAACTTATCCGATCGAATAGCTCCACTTTCCACCTCCTGTATCGCTAAATTGAAGCCTCGCGGTGCAGCCAATCGCGAATTAACCTGCACGGAGCTCCGAGGGCTTAGTCTTATCGGCAGATGGGACATTTTTCTATCGTGTTCGCGGTAGGCTGTTTTTTTCCACAGACACGCCATTGCTTTTAGCTCTATTTTCAGCCAACGTAGAGACAGGTGTGCTATCGATTCCGTGGCAAATTCTGGCATATTTTGCCTATTTTGAATAGCTACTAAAGTAATCTACGCGAAACTTAGAGGTTTTCCTACGAGATCCTGAAAAATCCAAACCAGGGACACGCCATTGCGTGTTTTAAATAGCCTAGGACAAGTTTTATTTTAATCGAACGTAGACACAGGTGTGCTACCGATTCCTTGGCAAATTCTGACATCTTTTGACTATTTTGAATAGCTACTAACGTAATCTACGCGAAATTTAGAGGTCTTAGGACGAGATCCTCAGAAAACCTCAAAGAATTTTCCGTCCAACGTGTCATTGGCTCCTCGACAAACACCTAATCACTTTCAGCAACATCCGATCTCTAATTAAAGCTTTCTCTCTCCGAAGAGAGAGTCTACCCTAAGTTCTAAGTTGTAAGTCTCATTTTCGGAAGAACCAGCGACACCTATCTCTGGCAACGCGACCTAGTGAAACGCATAATTCTTTCGAAGCACCGTGTATAGAGCGAGCTGCTCTATCGAGGTATCGAATGACAGAGGCCAGGTGCGCAATTAGCTGGAAGCGAGTTAAACACGATCCGCGTAGAAGCCCCGCGCGATCGGTGAGGACTCAATCGGCGGGTCCCACGAGTGGCCGCGACGGCCGGTGGAATCGTCATCGATCGCCGTGGGGCCGGATCGAGAGAGGAGCAATTACGGGCCGATCTCGCCGCTATTGTTGCGGCCAGGCGCGGCGTAACGGGGCATATTTTACCGTTACCGATCACGACTCGTTCTGATTCATTACCGATCCCCGGCGTCGATCGATAACTCCGCGAATCTAACGCCGGCCACGGGCCGTTTCGGGACACGGTCCCGAGCGATGGTAACGGTCCCCGATATCTCTGGTCTAACGGTGCCCCGGCCGATTACGCAACGCGTCTCGCGATACCTTCTCGCGATCGACCTTCGCGATCGTCGTGTCGAATTCTCGCGCGATAGATCCTATCGAGACTCGTGGGTGTCTCGCGGAGTCCCCGGCAGGGACCCAGGCCCCGGAGTCCACTCCCTGCTGCTGGATCGAGGATCGAGCTGGAACCTGGCCGATGGAATCTTATTAAAGCGAGGAATCTAGGAGTTCGGTCGGACACGAGCTAACTGTAAGACTGGAGTTTGACCCTGGAATACTATAACGGGGCACTCTGTTGCTCGATTCAGCTGTTCAGGGCTCGCCTGTTGCTTTTACCCGTGTCCCCCACGTAGAGCCTCGCGCTAATTAGATCGGACCCGCGTTTTCCTCGCGGCTCGTTTCCCCGGGTATAAACGTGGGAATCCGCGGATCCCGATCAGAGATCTCTAACTGCAGGCAGACAGGTCTAACCTGAACTAATCGGGGAGGAAGATCTAACGAACGCCGGGGACTAATTAACCCGGAAAACTTCGCGAAGTCATCGAGGCCAACCGAACGCACCGGCGCAGCGCACGCCAGTTCCAGTCACCCAATCGAGGTGGCCACGAAAGCGGAACAACGAGTCCGATTCCGCAGGCTTCCTCTGGCCAGTGTCGCGAGGCAGATTTCACGCGGGCGGAAGCGAGAGAAGCGAGAAACAGAGGAGGAGGGGGAAAAAAAGTGGAAAGAAGTGGAAAGAAGGAAGAGGAGTCGCGGTCCAAAAATAGCCAGCCGGTGGGCCGTCGATCTTCTGAATGGACGGCTGGCTTCGGGCGGCTTATCGATGCGTATCTTAACGGTAATGCCTGTACAAGGGAGCCGTCCGGCTCACCGCCGGTCTCCTCGTGACTCCGGCGAGACTGCTCTCTAAAAAGAGGTCTCACCTTTGCTCCACATCGCGGCGCGCATCGTGCCGCGAAATCTGGGTCGCCAGAGAGCGTATCCGGGCCAGAGCGGACACGACCGTCGATCAAAAACCCCGGCAACCCTCTTCTCTCTTTCCTTCATCCCGTATTCCCTCTCGATCATCCCTCCGAACGCTAACGCTTCCTCTTCTTCCGGTAAAGATCGCGACATCGCTGACAACAGGATCATCTACCGTTTCAACCGAGCGCGTGAGATGGAGATAGAATAGAAAGCAATTGATCGAGCCGCAAGAGTCTCCTCGGTTATCAAGTCTATCTAGAAATCCGCAAGATCTAACAGTCTGTGACGACGGTACTCGCCTTTATCGCCAAATGGCTTCTAGGTTGAAGGAAGTTCGAAGATTTTCTCGCAAGTACTCGGGAAACACACCGATTCTTATGTATATCGCGTCGAGTCCTTCTAACAGTATTCCTTATCGATGAGTTCACTAGCAGGCCTAGGACGAAACGCATTCCTTCCATTTCCTATCGTCTCTAACTAAACATCAACGCCACGCGGAGGATACCCGGTCATAGGACATATAACATCGATGGGGAATTTTTCATCGTCAGAGAAGAAAAAAGACGGATATACCTCCTCTCGAATCTCTTCACCGTGAATAAAATAGCCAAAGACCTAATAGACTAACACCCAACACCGAACAGTCTTTCTCTACCTCTATCTTATCTTTCTCTTTCAAATAACTAACTCACAACTGAACTCCACTCGTCAGAGAAAAGATACCTTCCTCGAGTCTCTTCGTCGTGAGTAAAACAGCCAAAGACCCAACAGACCCAACATCGAGTAGCCAAACATCTACCTGTCTTATCTCTCTCTTCCAAGTCGCTCCACCAAACGGGAAATTAAGAATTTTGACGAGTCATCCAAACTGTAAAGGGTCAGAGGGAGGAGAGTTACGCGAAAGGTTACGACGACCTTTGTTCTACGTTCTTGGACGGTATTCGAAGCGTAGCGGAGCGATCCTCGATTCGGCATGGAAAATGCAAAACGATGCAAAGCGATTGGCGTGGATTCGGGACGGTCTTTGACCGTTCGAGTCGGGTTACGCAACGGAGGAGGAGGAGGACGCGGCGGACGAAGAAGAAGAGGACGGCGACGTAACGCCGATGGAAGTGCGGCAATTAGCCAAGAAGACGAGCAATCGACTTCCTGCGGCTCTCTCATCGACGTCGATAGGGCGAGCGTGGACGATGAGGCAACCGGCTAACGGAACACACGGGCTGTTAGGCAACCGAGACCTCCCTTCTCTCCTCCTGACAACTGTTGCACCGTTCTCCACCGGCCAGAGATGATGCAGGAGTCTGGAATTTTAATCCCTCTTGTCTCGTGATCTCTCCATTCGTTGCGTTAGGTAGCCAGTCTGCTTTTGCTTCTCGCAGGTAAACGAATTCGAGATCCCAGAGAGAGGGAGGCACTTGGAATTCCTCGAAGGCGGTTCGAAGCTGATTCGCGCTCTTTCGTTTCCGGTCTGAGATCGAGATTTCATTAGGAGCGGCAAACGTTCGGCTATAAATCTCACCGCCTTCCTCTGTATTTCGCATCGCGTGATATCAGACGATTCGGAAATGAAACGATATTAATCGATACATTCCAAGATCTGCTACCCACGTTCATCTTCCATAAATCTCATTTCGTTTAAAAAACCCCGAGACTTATTACCTTAACAAAGAATTCCTCAATACCTCCGCTATAATTTCAGTTTTCTAGAGTATTGTCGGTGATTCTAAATCCTACGCTGACTCGAATCTTTCGCTATTAACATTAGATATTAATCGCGGCTCCGAAACTCCAAGCTCCACTCCGTTATCCTTGATCCGACCTAACTGTTACTCCATTTGTTTCGATTCTCTGACCGATACTTTCTAAATCCCGCAGCAGCTCTGCTCTCTGGACCTACCCTAACCCGTTGCCAAACTCTTTCTGATCTCGACTGCCAAATAATCCCGATCTCTGACGCGTCTCGTCATTCTCTCCTGACCTATCGCAATCGATTGACCTCTAAATTCTGCGACAACTCTGCTTTCTCGTCGAGTGATTTCGATCGGCGCGTTTCCAGCGACCGGTCCCCGATCAGCCAAAGGGGCCGGGGCCTAACAGAGCAGGGATTAACGTCAATTAACGCTCTCTCTCTGTGGCCGGGGATTATGTACCACGGTTCAATTAACATTCCGCGAGGCTTGGCGATCGCGGCGTGGCGTTCTTCAAAAGTTTGGAATGATCGGGAGGAGAGGCGAGTCCTTGCGGGCAGGAATGCGCATTCCGCGCTCGGCTCGAAGGCTGCCGCCTCGGCGTCTTCCTTTTTCGATCCTGTTCCAGGAAGCGCGAAACGCGGCTGAAAATCCGCGGGCCGCTCGTGAGAAATTCGCGCGCGCCGCTGAATATCCGCGCGCGCGGCTGAAAAGCAGGAAACGCGCGCCGCGGGTTTATTTATATTCTCAATGCCGAGCGCCGCGACGCGCGTATTCTTATGGGCGAATCCGTTGGCCGTCGTCGCTCGCTTCCTGTTGCTTGTGTAACAGTTACGCGCGATCACGGAGGACGTGGAAATGGACTGAAGTGAATATAAAGAAGCCTCCCGGGTTTCGTATCGTAATTATTACCGCGGCGAGGCGAGGGAACCACTCGGGTTCGTCGGAGATTCCGCTTTGGCAGGCCCTCGAGCTGGATATTGGCTCGTTTCGTAAGGGGTTAGGGAGATTCCGGGGATTTGGGATGGAGAATTCGCAGAAATAGGAGGTAGCGAGAGCTATTCGTAGAAACAGTGGCCTCGAGGAGGATCAGGGCGAGTTTGAACGTTTTCGAACGTGTTCAGACGGATTTAGCAGAGTCCGATTGGATTGGAATGAATTAAGAGGAATATGAAGGGTGTTTGAATGTGTAGAGATCGGTTAGAATGGTTTAGAATCAATTCAGACGTATCGAAGCATGGTCAAATTGTTTTAAATTGGTACGAACGAATTTCAGTTGAAGCAAATTGGATTCGAACGACTAAAGAGGAATCAAAACTCGTTCAAACCAATTGCAATGGTTGTAAATGAGTTTACACGTAACTAAAATGGATTCAAAAGGTCGTAAACGTGTTCGAAGTTGTCCTGGCGAATTCAAACGGTTTTAAATGGTCATGAACGAACTTAAATGCAACCAAGATGGACTAAAGCGGTTAGAAACGTATCGAGACTTATCCAAACGTGATAATCACACGTAATCAAGACACATTCAAACCACAAGGCAACCACAAACGAATTCAAACATATCCAAGTGGACTCGAACGACTTCGAAGCGAATCCAAGCAAATCCGAATCCAATCAAATGTGTTCAAACTCTCTCGAACAAACCCAGACCAAATATAATCGCTCTAAACCAATTCTCTCAACCCATTTAAAAATCAGAAAGCGAGATCTATTATCAAACTTATCGATCGATCATCTATAAAGAAAATCTACAAACGTCTCAGAGAAATGACGAAACTTTGCTAAGAAACGTGCACGAACAAAATCGATTGGCGTAACGGTTAAAAAGAAAAGGAAATAGAGAAAAAGAGGAAAGAAAAAGGGAGTCGAGGGAGGAAGAAAGAGACGAAGACACGAATGGTAGAAAATCCATAAACGTCTCAGAAAAATGACTAAACTTCGCTCGGAAAGGTGTCGAAACGAAATCGATTCGCGGGAGCGTTGAAAAGAAAATGGAATAGAGAAAAAGGGGAAAGAAAAAGGGAAGGGAAGGGGGAAAAAAGAGACGAGGACACGAATGGTAAAGGAAATGCGGAGGTGCGTTGGCACGCAAGCGCGCGAGGGCACGCGGGAAACTTTGTGACCCATTGGCCCAGATAGCGAAACCAGCGACGCCTTGCTCGATCCACCGCGAACCCGGCCGTTACGTTCCCGTCTTCAATGCGGATGGGATATTTTCGAATTTCAACCGCTACCTGCGTCACCTCACCTCTCTGACGTCGGCGAACAACGACCCCCTTTAAACTTTAACTTCACCCCTTCTCGCAGTTGTCCTTGCCCCATAATAGCAGCGCGTACTTGTCGCGCTAAGGATTACGGCCTCACTTACTTCCAACACGGTCTAACCCCTATTTAGATAACTATGCACCCGTTATTTCAACACACCTTGTTATTTTTATCTAATATCGAGGATACAGGTCAGATCGGGAATCAGATTTGACGAATTTATGGCAATTCGAATGTTATTGGAGACATTTTGGAAATTGCAACTATCGGCGATACAGTTAATTTAACTTTTTAGAAGGTTACTTAATTATTTCAACATACTTTGTTATTTTTATCTAATATCGAGGATACAGGTAAGGTCAGGAATCATGTTTGATGAATTTGCGGCAATTCGAATTTTGCGGGAAACAACTTTGGAAATTGCTATTAATTATTGGTAACACAGTTAATTAAATTTGTTAGTAGCATAGATAACCTATTGAATATCAAAGATAAAGTTTCGAATTAATTTACGTCAATTCGAAATTTGTGAAAAAAATTGCGTTCGACATATTATAAATTGAAACTGTTAGTAACACGTTTAGTTTAACACTAGGTTTACAGCACCCGTCAATTTCAAGGTTCGCTTGCTCCAATTACACAATATTAATAGATTTAATCAACTTATATCAAGCTTGTTAATATTGTCATTGTTTTCAAATTAAACTCATGGTCTTTCTTTTAAAGAAAATACTAATAATAGACAGGTCTTCATAAAGATAGGTACACAAAAGCCGTCCGTAAACTTAGCGTTAATATTTTAACAGCTATGGAAGAGATTTATCGCAGCGCGTAGATAAATTTTCCTTTTTTTATTTATTTCGTTAGACGACCTTGGGGATCGCGGGCAGAAATATTGGCAAGATGGCGGGTGGTTTAATCGGAAGGGGAGCCGCGCGAGAGGAGAACGTTGTCCCTGATATTTGCTCACCTCTGACCGGCGTTAGATCGTGGTAGGATAGAGGCTCGTTACCGATGCACGCCGCGTTTCATGGTCGAAATTTCCATAGAGAAGCCAGGGTTATCGCGCGAGCGCGGCATTTTCCGGGATTGCGTAACGATCCAGTCGTCGCTTGCCAACGCGAGAAAAAGGATTACGCTTCTCGAGATCCGCAGTCGTTATTCCTCCCGCGGAATTCTCCGCGATCTCTACGTTGACCCGGCTCTTTCGCCAAACGGAAAATTTCCCATCGATACTGTCGCTCGTCCCACGGGAATTTTGCTTAGCTAGAGTTGCCGATCGAGTGTCTCACGGCAACTAGAAATTCTGGAATTCTAGATCACTCGGTATTTCCTTGAATTCTGGTTCCATCCATTCGCAGTGCTCCGACTCAGAAATTAAATCGATTATTCGGTTCCTAGAACACTAGAATTCTCTGAAATTCGCTGTACCACCTAAACCCATTACTATAACGTCTGTAACTGAATATCGAAATTCGATGTTCATTTATTTAGTTACGACAGTCCAGGATTCTTATGTCTTTTAAATAAAAATATAGAAATTTGTTTCATGTATCACGATACTATCTCGTAAGATTGAAAATATTTGTTACATGTTTCCACAATTTTGCTACAGCCATCTACGATCACAATTTTGCAATCAAATCACGAAACAGCCATCACAATTCTGCGACATCCACTTTCAACAATTTTACAAATTTTTTAATCAACGCGGCTCTTTTTAAATCTTACTGGACTACCGACTGTCAGGAAAAATTTCATCTCAATCGCTATGTTTACAGTAAACCAATTTCGAATGTTTTCATACAGAAGCAAACCTGAAAGATCGATCTGCCATCGCCACCGAAATTCGCCTATCGAGGGTGTTAAATTTATCCAAGACACAATGGCGAGTGTCCTCGTTCGCGGCTAGAAGCTTTTTTTAAATCCGATCCGCGAGACCGCGCGGAATACTAATCCAGTCTGACGGAGATTCTTAATTCAGCCTGCGATTTGGGTAGATCCAAGGTCGGCGGTGGTTGCATAACTCATAAACGAGTTATCCTTCCGCGAAGGAGTAGAGCTGTTCGGTTTCTTGGCGCAAAAGGAGACGCGATTATCCTGCTGGCGCAAACAAAGCCCGCGTGACATGTTTATCATCGGACGCGACGCAGGACTGGCGGTGAATAACGATCGATAGAAAATGTTTCCCGATGTCGGCGAGAGGTTTATATCGGGCAATGGAGCGCGGTTCCATGGAGGAACATGGAGATTTCCCGTAATCGGCGCACGAAACGCGTGGACGGCTATCAGAACGGCGCGTGTCGCCGCGATCGATCCTATGTGGAGCGGAGGACCGTTAGAATTGTTCCCCTTATTATGCAAACGACGCTCCGTCGTTTTCTTCGACCGCGCGCCGCGTCTTTCCGCGACGTTTCCACCAATCGACGCCTCGCCGCCGATCCACGCTGTCGCGGTATCGTGTCGCGGAGATTTATCGCGACGATGATCGGTCCGAAGGGTTTAGATCGGTGTACTCGATCGGGAGGATGAGTTCGGAGGTATTGACATTGTTGGAGATCGGTAGAAATCGGTGGAATCGATCGAAACTGATAGAAATCCGTGAAAATCGGTAAGGAAATCAGGCGAAACCACAGAAAATCCGTGAAATTCGGTTGATACCGCTGAAAATCAGTGGAAATGAGTTAAAACCGATAAAAAAACACCGTGAAAATCGGTCAAAAAATCGATTCAAGCCG